>OZ008342.1:3795110-4142356 GCA_963931975.1 Cataclysta lemnata
AGCCTGTCAAAAAACATTAACACAGTAAATAATGTAGATTTAAAGATATTTAGATGGGAAAACAAAATAAATTATGAATACTAACTTGATGACTCTTTCCGCGTACGGATTTCTCGCATTTGGTGCTGTCATCAAGATCTTTCCAAGGGAAAATCCAGAGTTATCAGCAAACACACTCTCATAGGCCAACCTTCCGGCGGGTCGGTCCAAGATTTTTTCCCAATATTTTACCTGTAATAAAAAAAAAAAATGTAAGTATACTGCTTTTATTACTAGAAATAATGTTTACAGCACGATAAGTTACATATCGCAGTCTTACTACCGCACTCAGAGACGTCAAATAACGTTAATGAGTACTTAATGTCAAAAAATGACAAGTCGCTATTTTTGCCGCGTCTATGGTCTAGATTTAAATGAGATTTTTTGAAATTAAGTACTCTTTAAAGTTATATGACGTCTCTGAGTGCAGCAGTTAAAGCTTAAAGAGGAATGTTTTTTATTGTATGAATTTATTTGAACATTATATAAATGTTAGAAAAAATATTACAAAGAGAATTGTAGTTAGAAAAAGTTCGAAAAATTATAATTAATATTTAATAGTTAATCACTTACCAGATGTTTCAGTGTCTTTTCAGTAGTTGGTTGCAAGTGGTCCACAAGCATTATGTATGTAGTCTTGAGTATGTGCTCATGTATCAACTGCTCCGCTTTCTGAGTTTGGGGTACTAGCGTATTGAGAGTCACAGCCAAGGACTCTGACATGAATTCAAGGCGGCCATCAGTCTAGTAAATATAAAATGTAATTAATGAACAAATCCAAAGCTGATTAGCTCCATTTTTATAATGTTATTAACTAGAATTCTTTCTTTTTTAAAAGTATTATATCGTTTATTATGCATCAAACGTAATTTACTTACCAGTGCTGGCACAACCAAGTCGAGCGTTTTATTCATAAGCTCAGGGTTGTCAGCTAGTTTGCTGGCACCAATCTCCAGTAGTTTTGCGGCTGAGTAGGTGAGCATCATCAGGGAAGACCCAATGGAATACTTGCTGTTAGCCGAGATGATGTCGCAATGGGAAGACACCAAGTTCAGCACAGCGCTCTCCGATGGTATGATGTGAGACGCATAGAAGGCCTGGAAATGTTAAAAATATACACTATGCGCTTTGTCTTGGTTTGATCAATATTTGTTTGATCAATTTGATAGAAAACTGACTCAATGAGCATCAAAATTTTTTTACCGCTTTTACTAATTTTTATGGACGACTCACGCTTGACCAAAACATTATTATGCCACAATTGTCATCACAAGAAAATATCAAATGGTTCCTAAGATAGTTGTCCTGTATGCTTTTCGGTTTCATGTTATCTTAAAACCTAGCTAAGATATAGCTAGTTTTTTGCCGGCCGCCTTGGTCTAATGCTCAGTTTGCTGGGTATTGGCCAAGAGGTCCCAGGTTCGAATCCTGGTAGGTGCAAACTTTGTGTTGACCACAAATGTTTGTTTCCGAGTCATGGTTGTGTATATGTTTATGTAGTATATTTTCAACATTTATATACATACATAATTCACGCCTATATCCCCGAAGGGGTAGGCAGAGGTGAACTAACACCCACGCTTCGCCAATTATGCTAGGTCCCATGTAATAGGTGGCGAGCCTATTGCCATTTATCGGGCACAAAAGTCGCAGTAGGTACATTGCTAGGTGGTGTAAGAGGAACGCTGCTGCCCATTCCTCATTGCTGATTTATCCTTAGTCGCCTTGTACGACACCCACGGGAGAGATTTGGGGTGGTGACAATTGTATTCTACTCTGCCGTCACCACATTTATATACATAATTATATTAAAACATATGTCCGTCATCTAGTGTCCACAACACAAGTGCTGAGGCTTCTTACTTTGGGCTGGATGATAGGTGTGAGTGTAAACATATTTATTTATTTATTATTTTGGCAAATACTTATGCCAAGTGTAATGAACTTGTAAAATCTAGACTCACCAAGTTGAGACAAGCCAGCGGCGGTGAGGCGGCAAGCCGGTCGAGGGCGGCGGCGGCCTGCTGCGGCAGGTGCGAGCGCAGCCAAGCGGCCAGCGGAGGCGACCCCGCCCCGCACCCGCCCCAGCTGCCGCACACGCGCAGCCGCCCGCCCCACACCGCCACCTCCGACAGCGTTGGGGTGCCACCACCGCCGCCACTGCTTCCGTCAACTGGACACTCCAGGTCGGTCGCGGCGCTGACGCTGCGGACAAACCAGTAAAATTATCATCTACATATACCAGCCCGTCATCTACCATACCCAAAGAGGGTTAGTGTCAGGCAGGCGGCCAGGTGTAATATCTAAGCCAAAACTGTGAGCAGTATGGATTGGAATGTTGTGTCCAATCACTCTCTCTGTTTATCGGTCTCTCGACATGGTCCGTTCCGTCCTCTTTTCTATACATTAATTCATCATTAGCACCTTTACGGTGTGATGGATGATATGAATCAAAAGGGAGTGGATGGCTTAATGACGTCTGACCGATATGAATGCAAGAGGTAACATACTGCGCCGACCCCAGATAGACTGGGAACAGGGCAGGGAGAAGAAGAAGATATACCAGCCCGGCTAGCATGACCACTAAAACACTATATGATATAGCCATTTATCGCTTTGAACTGTCAAAAATCCATGTATTTTTGACAGTTCAAAGCGATTATAAAAGGATATATCATGTTTCGGTGGTCATGCTAGCCGGGCAGACCCAGATGGACAAACGAATAAATTAGTTATTATTTATACATCTCATTTTCATCTCTTATCTAGGTTGCAGTTGCTAAAATTGCTGAATATGCGCAAATTAATTATCAAAATAAGTTTTTCCAATCAGCTTAGGGTGTTATTTATTTAAGGACTTATACAGATAACATATTTAATGTTATTATTTATTATATGAAAATAATAAAAAATTACACTTGCATACACATGATACCTAATAGATGGTGGATAGGTTCAAGCACAAATATGAAATGAAATGAAATGAATTTATTGTAGACATAAATTTAGGTACAAATTAGCAGATACATTTGCTTTCTATATATACAGAACAACTAAATTTTACCTTTTCAGGTGTATCTACATGTCTTAAAAATACTTATAATAAAGAGAAAATATAAAAGTAACAAATTGCAATAATTACTCTTTGTACTGTAAAAATTCCCTTACACTATAAAAACATTTATCTATCAACCATTTTTTAAGATTTTTTTTGAAAGTATTTATATTTACATTTTTAAAATAATCAGGTAGCTTATTATATATCTCAATACACATCAAATAAGAATTTCTCGAAGATAATGACAAGTTAGCAGGAGGCTTATACAATTTATATAAATATTGAGAACGCAGTTTTCTATGGGTTACATCTTGTTTATTTTGGAAAAGATAGCTATATTTATATACAAATAAGCATATTTCATATATATATATGGCACTGGAAGTATATCATATTGCTTAAATAAGGGTTGACATGAATCAGTTTTCTTAATGTGAAACATAGCCCTAATACATCTTTTTTGTATTAAAAATATATTTTGAATATCAACTGAATTCCCCCATAGTACTATTCCATAACGCAACAAGGATTCCACATATCCATAATAAGCGTTTAGTGCTGCTTGTACTGAAACCAGCCTGCTCACTCTTCTCAAAGCATACACAAATTTATTTATTCTGGTACATAATTTGTTTATTTGAGACTTCCAATTACAGTGACAGTCTATATTGAATCCTAAAAAAATTGTTTCCGTTACTTCCTCAATAAATTTGCCATTATACGATATGGTTAGATTATGAGCATTGGTTCTCGTAGTTCTAAATTGCATATATTTCGTTTTATCTAAATTTATTTGTAGATTATTTTGTGTGAGCCAAACAATTGTCTGAGATAAGGCATTATTTATATTGTCATTGTAATTTAAAAAATCGTCACCTTTAATAATCAAGCTCGTGTCGTCTGCAAATAGTATACATTCATGGGAGATCTGTTTCGGCAGGTCATTAATGTATAATAAAAACAGAAGGGGCCCTAGTATACTACCTTGTGGTACGCCAATATTGTTATTTATATATGAAGAAGTATACTTAATAATGGAGTTAGATTTGGAACAGTAATTTTTAATTTCGACACTTTGTGTTCTATTGTATAAATACGACTTTATCCATTCCAATGCTGGTCCTCGTATACCGTACTTAGATAATTTTATGAGCAATCGTTTATGAGAGACAAAATCGAAAGCTTTGCTCATATCGAGAAACAACACAGTCACTGGTATCTTTTTATCTACACAATTAATAACATTTTTCATTAATTTAAAAGTGGCTAGCGAGGTACTTCTATATTTCCGAAATCCATGCTGTTCTTCCGTTATAATATTATGTTTATCAAGAAACTTTATTAATCGGTCATACATAATTTTCTCCAATATTTTTGAGAAAATAGGCACAAGAGTAATCGGTCTATAGTTATCAATTTTGCACTTTTCACCTTTCTTGAATAAGGGTTTAACGATTGACTTCTTTAAAACTTCTGGAAAACTACCATGGGATAATGATAAATTTATGACATGTAAAAAAGGACAAACTATCAGACACATGACATCTTTAACTATAAAGATTTTGGGATTAGAAAAAGAATTTCGAAAAATTATGATCTTGAGGCGGGAATCGAACCCGCGTCCGCTGCTATCCGGGCAGGTGCCTGACCGCTCGGCCACCCAAGACACTAATTAACTTGCCGAAATTCTTCTAACCTTTACACTTCACGTTGTAAGCCAACGGGTACCCTCGCAATGTAGAAATAAATTTCAAACATTCCAAAGCAGATATTTTTACAAATACCGTGCGTTCGGTTAAGCTCGGGTTTGCTTTATAAACTATTCGATTTTAATTTTTTTTTTTTTTCTAACATTTATATAATGTTAAAATTAAAATCGAATAATCTTTAACTATGTCAGTTCTCACATCATCAAAACCAACGGAATATGATGTCTTTAATTCATTAGTTATTTTTAAGAGCTCATTTTTTCTTACCGGATTCAGAAAAATACTTGTCTCTATGTTGTCAATGTTCAAACAATTTGACGATTCCGCAAAAGTACAGTTGTTTTTAACTATATCTACAAAATAATCATTGAACGACTCACAAATCATCTGAGGGTCAGTGCAATCCTGGTCGCAAATTTTTAAGTTATTTGTAGTTATATTCTCGTCAATAGATGTCGTATACTTTTTTATAACATCCCATACAGCCTTGCAAGTGTTTTTAGTATTACTTATATGTTTCAAATTTTCTGCTTTTTGTAGGGACAGTATGCATTTTTTTAATAACCTAGAATATTTCGTATACTTATTTTTATATACCTTGCAATGTCTACTCTTAAGATATAGTTTCCGTTTGTTAAGACACGATTGTCTCACACCTCTAGTTAAATATTTTAAATTTATATTTTTATTTGTCATTTTAATTTTAATTACAGGGAAACATAAGTTGTAAAAAAGAATAAATAAATTATAAAAAGTGTCAAATGCACTCGAAGGATTTGATTCATCAAAAACGTCGCTAAAATTAAGAGAAGATAAGCTGTTTTTAAATTTTATTCTATTATCTTCCGAATAGTCTCTTCTATATTCATACCACCATTGGATGGCAGGAAGGGGACGTTTTTTTATTGGTATGTGAAATGATTGAGCCGTATGATCTGATAACCCCAAGTCATGAATGATGGCACGACCGTTATTAATGTTAGTAAATATGTGATCTATACAAGTTTTAGATTTGTCAGTAATCCTAGTGGCGTCGGTAATAGCAGCATGCAAATTGAAGGTTTCAAAAACTCTTAATAATTCTGTTGATATTTTGGTTTCCTTCAGAAGATCAATATTTAGGTCTCCACATATTGTATATTTTTTTTTTTTTTGCTGACAAAAAATATTTAACATATCATCCAATTTTTTGAAGAATATTGAAGATGTTGATGTTGGTGTTTTATGGGTATATATACATATAATTGCAACTCCATATTTCACAATATCTATTCCACAGCATTCAAAGCCATATGGTTCGGAAATATTTTCCAACTCCTTCAAGTTTTTATACTCAATATTTTTTCTGACTAAAATGGCCACACCTCCCCTATTACAATTTTTCCTAGAAAAAGAAGCAGCAATATCGAAATTTCTTAATTTCAAGTTAGTTTCGGAACCATGTATAAGATTGGTTTCTGTCATACAAATTATATCCAGGTCCGTTCCTTTAGATTCTAAATCTGAAATTGCACAAAGTAACTCTTCCTTTTTATTGAGAATTCCTGCAATATTTTGGTGAAATATACCTAAACTAACGTTACACTGAAAGGCGTCGAAAAAATTTTACCGTATTTGGACCTTGCATAGTATCGGAAACGTTCCGTTTTACATACAGGGAGAAATTTGGAAATGGCAACAGTGAAGAAAATCATCTCTCTCTCTTTACAAGATCTTTAAGATTCTTTGCTTAAATTGGATTTGAATTTTAGAAACATTTACAATAAAAATTTAACTTACCGGCAACAGTCTACCATAGTTTCCAACAGGGAAAGCAGATCTGGCATAAACTGATGAGCCTCTGCTGCCGAAGTGGTTTCGCTTAGACACATTTTGAGTCTGACTAGAGCTGAATCACAGGATATCACATCCAACAGTGACGGCAGGCCACTCGCTGTCAATAAAAATCCATAAAAATATATTAGAAATTAATTCCTGGTCAAACCCTGGTGCGATGATAAGCACAGTCATAATCATGAAACGTCTTATAAGTCGCTTCTTACCACTTCCCAGGGATGTACATAAATAACATCTATAGCATATGAGGTAGAGGTGTATTAACACCCCCATTCTCTCAAAGGATATTAAAGAAATAAATCACTTGGATCTGTGTATTATTGGAATTAAGAAAATTAACTATTTATACAATAACTTACGTAGAAGATTCTGCTTTAAATGTTTGATGGTTTCGGATGCGAGCCATGCTGTATATTTGATGTTGTCGCATGACGTACTGACGCCGGCTAGCAGATTTTCAGCGTACTGAAATGAAAATAAATTTATTTTATTTTATTCATATGCATTATGAATGTGGAAAGATACGAAGTAAGAGGCAGTGATATATTTATTCGTTAAATATACTAAATAATAATGGTATTAATGGTATTAATTATTTCCAGTGAAGTTAATTATTATTTTTATGATCATAATACTCTAAAAGCATGCAAAAACATATTATAATCCTCTATAATCTCTCAATTTGTATGAGCAGTAAAAATTTTTTATAAAACAAATCGGTATATTCGTAGCCACACTGTATACTGAATTCTTAACACCTAATAAACTCGAGTTGAAGCCGTCAAAAGTGTTTAATGAAACTCACCTGGGTGTACATGCCCTGTTTGACAAGAGCATCTTTAAGCCAAGGGTTGAACACCTTTTTGTTGTCAGCCCGAGGCGCCCAGATAATGGCATGCAACGGCAGCGGAGACGGGAGCTCGGCGGCAATGCCTGCTTGCAACTTGTCCATGTGGGGGGTAGCGGGAGGCATACTCATCACCAGCCTGGGGACAATAACTCTATGTAGAATTCAGGGTAATTATTAGCTTAAGTTTGTACGGCCAAAGGCACTTCAGACTACCCAAAACTGTCAAATTTCTTCAATTGATTGTCAACCTTAAATTGTTTGTAGTAAAGCATACAGGACAATGCAACTGATTGGCCCAAAAATATGAAACCCAATGTACATAATTGAAATCCAAACGTTAGTACTAATCATCCATAGCAACTTTTACTATGGGGCCAAATAAATCTATCGTAGGAAAAAAAATATATGCAGTCTTAACAAATGTTTGAAGTCTTATAATTTTTTCAAACATTTATTATATTTAGCCTGTATATTTTTTTTACCAGGATAGATTTATTTGGCCCCATAGTAAAAATTGTTGAATGTTTTCTTTTACTTTGCTTAATAATGAATTTTGTATGAACGTCACTACAGTTGAAATTAAAACAGTCTGCAGATTAGGTAGGTACTAAAATAATTACAGTATTAATCAGTGACAATTGCAATTTTAGTGCATTTAATTTCTTTCTTGATCCAGTCCAAGACAAGTTGCTGTATGCAATCACTTGGGTTACGTTAGCCTGTATATAATAAAGCAAAGGATTTTAAGAGAACATTGACGGACGTTGCCGAAGTTGAACATTGTCTAGAGAGAATGTCAAAAGGGGAAGATAGACAAATGGCATTTGTTTAGCAATCATCTAAGCATTACCTCCAAGCCGTCTGGAAGCAGTAGTGTGCCGCAGCGAGCGCCGCCGGTGCGGTGTGGTTTTGGGGGTTGTCGCATATGCACGCAGAGTTGAGCAGTGCGAGTAGCGCGTCCAGCAGAAGGGGGTACTTGAGCTTATGCGGTGTGCCCAGCACGAAGTTGCAGGCCAGCCCATCAAACTTGGGATTTTCCTAGAAAATATTTTTGTTAAAAAATAATGACAAAACAGATATTTGCTATAATATAACTGCTATTTCTGTCGTCCTTATGATAAATGCAGTAACCCTCATGAACGTTTATAACCATTTTTTAATTTAACTTATATCATAACCACCATTTTCTTATGCTAATTATTTTTTATTAAGTTTATTGACAGGTACAAAATACAAAAATTACTGCTTTCTTCTTACGTCACATCTAAATTTGATAAAAGCTCTATATATTTACGAATGTAAAACAACTGAATTCTATTTTGCTTAAACAAGCCACCAAAGACAAATGGAGTAATATTTTTTATATGAAAACACTAAACAGGCATTAAATACGTGTTTAAATAATTATTTTACGCTATTTCGATAAATACTCGCAAAATGGGAAATTGAAATTAATCACCTGATTATTGATCTCCGCATTGGTCAGCGCATAGAATTTAGGTCTCATAGACGTCTCGTCCTGTGTGAGCCTCCTGTACGCCTGTTCTATGAAGGGCACTTCACAATATATCCTTGCCTTGAGCTGACCACTTTCCGTGGTGGTCTTTGCTCCGCTAGTCGCACTCTCAGACGAAGGTTGCGCTAAACCAGGCGCTATTACAAGGTTCCACTCGATCTAAAAATATTCATAGATTAGAACTATGTCAAAATTGTATTTCATATAATGTAAAGAACGTCGACTACCTGTTGCAGTAGTGTCTGAGGCGCGTCATACAAATGCCTCATGAGATATTCCAGTAAAAGCATCAGCCGAGTCGTAAGCATCAGCTGATGGGGCGCCAATGTCATTGCCCTCTTCCTGTCACTGACGGCTAAAGTCTCAACAACCTGAAAGAAAGAGAGGTAACAGTCAGTTATATAAAATATTTGTTACACGTTTGTTATTTAAACATTAATTAGGTGATAGAAAAATTAATCCGAAGAAAAATAGTTCAGAAAAATTCCGAAAATTTATGACTTGTTGTGGAAGAGTGTTATTATTCAATAAAAGTAATGCAATCATGGAATTTTTTTTTCACCATTTTTATTTTAAGTTCAAATATATTAATAAATAAAACTGTTTGGCATTCTCAAAGCGACTTACTTTGATGATTGCGTTGGAGGTCATCAACAACACAGATTTCTTCTGCATTAAGGTTAGGGAATGGAACAGATACACTAATAGTTGGGCGTGTTCGACGTTCAAATCTGTAATAAAAATATTAAGTCATTACCACTTTTACCACACATTCTATAAGATATTATTGTGTATATATAGTTGATGGCCGGTTTCATAGAATGGGCTGCTAAAATATATTCAGTGGTCCCAGGGTCCAATCCTGGTAGCGGTGTGTGATGAACTGAGACATTTGTTCTCGAGTGATGGTTTGTTATGTGTTTATGTTGTATATTTTTCAATATTTATTAAACCGACGGGCATGCATGGGCACGATAATGAGATTGGATGAAGCGGAAGAATTATGTCAGGATCGTAGCAAGTGGACAGAAGTGATCACTTACTTACTGGGCGAAAGGGGTGATGTATGTATGTATGTAAAAACTATACCTACCTTCGTAATCGTGGTCTTGTGAAGGCTGCGATTGTAAGGCACATTCCTGGAGCGTGTTGACAATCTTGTGCCACATTGCCAATATACTGTTCTCACGTTCGGTAGTGGTTTTACTAAGGACCATTCCTCCAAGCAGTTTAACCACGCGGGGTCCAACCTAAGGGACAAGATAGCAAAGCATATTATAAAGCGACAAATTATTGGCATATTGTCACCATTATCTTCCTGTTCCATTAAGACATACTGGGCCGACCCCTACAAGCGCCGTATACCACTTCTATTCATATTGATCAGACGTAATCAAGCCGTTAATCAAGCAATTGGCCTGCCGTCACGGCAGAGTAGAATACAAATTGTCACCACTCCAAATCTCTCCCGCGGGTGTCGTACAAGGCGACTAAGGATAAATCAATTATGAGGAATGGGCAGCAGCGTTCCTCTTATACCACCTAGCAACAGCAATGTACTGCGACTATTGTGCCCGATATATGGCAATAGGCTCGCCACCTATTACATGGGACCTAACATAATTGGCGAAGCGTGGGTGCTAGTTCACCTCTGCCTACCCCTTCGGGGATATAGGCGTGATTTATGTATGTATGTATGTAATCAAGCCATCCATTCCCTTTTAATTCAAATCATCCATCATGTCTCATAAAGGTGGTGGCGAATCTAGCGATGAATAAAATATATTGCAGATAGAGTGAGAGTAAAAAAAAGACCAGTCGAAATACCGATGAACGGAAAGTGATTGAGATGACAACATTCCAATCCAGTATGGATGGCTCAAGGTTATGACTTAGGTTTTACATTGGCGAAATTGACACTACTGAATTACCTGCAAAGGCGTCATGTTGGTCCTCTCAGAGACAGCAGATACCAGTTGCTGATGCAGGGCCGGCTGTAACGATGCGAATGCGGGCGCACCAATCAGATTGTGGAGGTACCGCACTAGAGCAGAGCTGAACGCCGCGTATAAGGTGCCCAGTCTAGCGCCAAAACAGGATGAAATGGTACCTAAACAAAGTAAGCCACTCTTGAATTAACTGTAGCCGTACCATCAAGTATTAGTGGGATCCAAACGCGGGTGACGAAACGGGACGCCGCTCTACTCGGCGTATAGCGTTATACTATTTTAACAATGAGATTGAGTCGCGTTTAGAGTAGGTGGTAAGGCCCCTGTTCTGTTTCGTCTTCTGGTGTTTTAAAGAGATTATTGTAGTAGTAAGTAGTTATTGTTATCATGTATTTTAGTGTATCATGTAGTTTCCATAAAACAAGCATATGCGCTGTTTAATTCGGGCTAGAGTTTGATAGATGTGTGTATTTAACAATAATATTAATTTGATTCTAATACAATAAAAAACATCTAAATAAATTCCAAAAATAATGTTCTGATACTGATATGCTGGAAGAAGCACCAATGCACAATTTGATCAGCTGCCTAAATTATGCGAGTAAAATCATCTTTTTTCAAAAGTAACAAATGTTATAATTTGATAGGATAATGACAATATTTCTGATTATAGTCATAAGCATACCAGTATCAGTTCTAGCAGTCTCCCGATCGAGATCCTTCGCTAGCGCTGCCAGCAGTGCCTGGTGCGCCTCATGTAGTTGCAGCGATGCGGCACCTAACCGCTCAGCGCCCTCGCTTATAATCTCCTCCGTCAATAAGGTGAACACCTCAGTGGACAATGTAATGTACTGCAAAAAAGAGAGAAGTCAATTTTCTTTACAAATCTACCTTCACGTAGCAACATCTGACTTTTTAATTTTCTTTCGTCCCAAACCAGCATGAGAAGATACTAACTGCCGCACTCAGAGACGTTAATTAACTTTAATGAGTATTTAATGTAAAAAAATTTCATTCAAATCTAGACCATAGACCGGGCAAGAATAAGGACTAGTTTTGAATTGTCGTTTTTTGACATTATGTACTCATTAACGTTATTTGAGTGCGACAGTAAGACTGATAAGTCACAACAGTAATTTAGGAAAAAAATAGTAGCTATACATTTTGCCGTAAATCATTCATGAAGAGAGGATGACTTCCGACACAATGATACTATCTACATTACAGTTAACAGTTCATTACAGGTAATGTTCGCTCACCGCATAAGGTTCAGTTTTGTCTGGAACTATAGCCTGTGCCCGTGACGAAGCGTCACTGCCATCTTGCCCGTCGCTTCCGCCGCGTACCAGGCCACTGTCCGAAGCATCCGGTGCAACCAGGGTCGATTCGAACCAAAGTCCGAAGAGGGGTTCGCTGTCTTCTGGACCAAATTGATTGAAGTTGCATTAAGTAATAAAATGCCCCCAAAATTTATAAGAGAAAAAGTATATTGAATCAAGTTTGTGGCAATGTCATAGTTGTTGATATCGGCTGCATCTTCAGTCGTAATTACCCCCCAAGCTCATTGGGTCAGCGTGGTTGGTTATGGGCTATGGCCCATTCTACCTAAATATTTTTATCCATAGATAAGGAAGAGGTCTGAGCCCTGAGAATAGTAAAGATGATCTTCGGCGACATCACAATCGGTAATGGGATGGTTCGAAACAGAGAGATAACTTGGCATGCTATTAAAAGTATAGAGGAGAATGTATCTTAGTAACTGGTGTAAACATTGTTTAATTCGAGCAATTTCAAGCTCAGTTCGTTACTAACTCCACATTAAGCTCCACAAAAAGTTACAATTTACATAATAGATACTCAAAGAATATAAGTACAGATGTAATATAATTCACCATCATCAGTTTCCGAGTCTTCAGAGCAAAGTATCATATCCTGGAAGTAAACAGTGGAGTCGGAGCGATCAGGGTCAGCGTCCTGGTGTTGTTTCTGCACCACAGCCCGCTTAAGGTTGGTCGCCTTGCGGTAGCACACCACACCCAGCGCAACAAGGAGCTGCAATTTAAGATGGTTTACGAGTGTTCATTCACATTCTCCTTTAGCACATAGTCAATATTATGTTCCATAATATGGATGTAATCGCCATAGTCAAAATAGTACTTGTAAAAGACATTTTTTCGCCATTAGCGTTCAGGGTGCCTAACCAAGTGGCCAATATATTCGAACGCATAGAATACAAATGTATGAAACTGACGTAATACAGAAAAAACAACTTGGCGATCGTCATGTCAAATGTAAGAACAGCTGTCAAAATTTGACATTTGTATTCTATGCGTTCTAATATATTTGCCACTGGCCTAGGGGGGCTATTTAGCCGAGCGGTATGCTTATACCACCGCCGGATAGCGGAGGAAGCGGGTTCGAATTCCGCATCAGGATAATATTTCGAACAATTTCTGACCTGTTTGTTATATGTTAGAAAAAATATTTCCTGCATCAAAACTGCACTATATTTTTTTTTCCATAAAATATGTTAAATAGGCGTGAATCCCTTATCTCATGTTACCTGGTGAAGCGGTGCTGCATGGGCTAGCCTAAGTTCCCTCTGATGAGCAGTATGCTGCGCAAGTATCTGCAAGGGCGCAGCGGTAGCCGGTGTGGTTTCTCCGCAGCTTAGGGCTTCAAGCCGAGCGTCTGAGAGGAGTACACCAATCCAAGCCAGGCATCGGCCCCCAAGCGCCACCCAAACCCCGCCTAAGCCTTGTTGCCTAAACAAACAAAGAATCAACCACTGCTTATTGTGAAACTAATTATAAGGGATCATAGTGGAACTAAGATTAGAATATAATATCACAATGATTTATTATTCTTAGGCTATAAGTGAATTAATATTAATATCAGGTCATTAAAAATGTGATGAGGAATAGACAGCAGCAATAAGTAATACTATGATTAACATGAGTCTGGTAGATGGAAATAGGCCCGGCTCTGTAACATGGAACACCAAAGAATTGGTGATATGTGGGTGCTGTCTACCCAATCACGAATAAACAGGCATGATATATAGTGTTAAAGTCATAAAAAGTTTTTTAAAAAGTGAATAGTACATATTTACTCACATTTTCGTAAGATTATAGGGTCGAGAAGGCGTCTTCGCAGGGCTTTTTCCAGGTGTGGTGGCGGGACAAGGAGCTCCAGCCAAAGCGTGGTGCAGACCACACAGCAGGACCCAGCCACCGATCATAAGGTGGTTTTGATAAACCTGGCAAATACAGAAATTATTTTATAATGAATAAAATAAGAGATTATCTCACATATTCACCACACTATAATTATTTTAACAATGTATATAGCAAATATTTTGTATTTATTAACGAGTTTTCTTGCGATATCTTGCAGTGTTCACTTACATAGCCACCAGCACGAGTGGACTGTTTGAATATTTCGCCAACAGAGTTGTACAGACTAAGTGCACTTTCAACTAAAGTAGCTGTCTGCTGCTCGCTTTCCTCGTCTTTGGGATGAAGGGACGCCTGGAACATATATACACGTATAACAGGTTTATACAAATATAATAACATCATAATACACTAAATTCCGGTATGAATCATTCATTTGTTTTTATGTAGCAAGTGATTCAGATTCAGCACATAGTGGTTAACTTACCTGAGCTGTGGCACATAGCAGCCAAGCAGTGCTAATATCACTGAGTGTGGATATGCCAGCGGGTGTGAATGGCTCGAGACAGGGCAGAGACAATGCTAGTCGACAGACATGCACTTCGTTCACCAGGAAATGAAGACTGGAAAAAGTTTTTCTCACAAATAAATAAAAATTTCAAAACACCTAACTATGTGATAAATACTTGGCATCAGACAATATAAAGATTTTGGTGGATAAAAGAATTTCAAAAAATTATGGTCTTGAGGCGGGAATCGAACCCGCGTCCGCTGCTATCCGGGCAGGTGCCTGACCGCTCGGCCACCCAAGACACCAATTAACTTGCCGAAATTCTTCTAACCTTTACACTTCACGTTGTAAGCCAACGGGTACCCTCGCAATGTAGAAATAAATTTCAAACATTCCAAAGCAGATATTTTTACAAATACCGTGCGTTCGGTTAAGCTAGTTCACCTCTGCCTGCCCCTTCGGGGATATGGGCGTGATTTATGTATGTATGTATGTATATGTAGTAAGCTTAGTGCTCACAGGTCTGTGTCACAGTAACTAGGATTGAGGGACTTCACATAAGGATATATTTTAACTGGTCACAGATGTAGTTAGTCAAATCTAGTATGCATGTTACTATATTATTTAATTTAGTAATTTAAATATGGTAAGTATAGTAATAATCACATTCATTTTCACTCTTAACATTAAAATAAGAATATAGTATTTTGTGGAATATCTGGTGCTTGATTTATTTTTATGTATTTTATTTAGTTTAACCCATTTGATATTCTAAGATTTGATAATGCCTGTGGGATTCTTATTAGTCAATGTTCTAGTTGTTTTCATTCAAAGTTACCAAGTATTTTACCTTCACATAATAATATACCAAACCATGAAAGTAACTTATTATGTGCAATGTGTAATTTGTAGTTTACAAATACAATATAATAAAAGCTTGCTCTTACAGGGATGCATCAGAGTTGAATTGTGGTGCCATTGCAGTTTCCTTGGCACTTTGCCAGCGGTTCAAATAGCGCTGAAGGCATGGCAGTGATGAACATACTTTGAGTATGGTCGAACCAGCTCTCAATTCCATCAGCAGTGAAGAGCAAGTTGATGCCACCCATTTCTAAAACAAGTATTATTTTAAAGTGCTTTTGTTTATAATTACAGACATACGATAAGCAGAATAAATATAACATAACATAACTGCAGTTTACAACAAATTAAAAGTTTTTAATATTTTTTTAAAAGTAACTAGTATAGTATACCTACCTTCATATCAGTTGAATTTTGTTGAGAAGAGTTTCCATCCTTATTACTCTCCAAGCTATCTTTACTCCCGGGTGATATGACAGCTGCAGCTGGTTGTATTTGAGTTGAGTTTATGGAGGACGGTGGATTCCTCAAAGGTGTTGTCAGTTGCTCTAAAAGTGCATCTGAACGCCGCTGGGCAGTCGATGGTAGTTGTTTCTCAGCAGTGGTGGTTTGAGAAGCCAACGATGTGATAGGGCTTGGTATGACTGATGTTTTTGGTGGAGTATCTAAAACACCATAGATTAAGTATAATTATTAGGATTTCTTTCTTTTAGTGGAAAACAGATAATTAAAAAACATATGATTTACTTACCTGGCACAGTAACATGGGCTGGCAGTTTTGCATTTTTAAGAAGAGAAGTCAATATTACTAAGTCGGATTGAGGATAGCCACCACCCTCAGTGCCACAAAGTCCTACAATAGGCAGGAGCAGCTAAAATTATATTAAAAGTTATTAGGACCAATTTATTTTCAACTTTGCATTGAGTTTTTCTTTCAATTATATTGAAATAAATAAAAACCTGTTTAACAGAAACATTAGGAGCAGCTGTTGTTGAAGTGTCATCACAGCTCAATCCGGCCTCAGATAATTTCTTCAGGATTTGTTTAAGAATTACTCTGAAAGCATCACGGGCTACACCAAGCTGCTCATTTGGTACTAAAAATAAATAAAAAAAAATTTAAGTTAACAGTAAAAAGTAATTATTGTATTTAATAAACTGGGAACATGGCTAATTTCCAAATATAAATCAAATATAAATTACCAACCGTCATTTTAACTTTTTTATTTTAATTCTATTTAATTATGCTCTACAGTACAAAAACTTTTGTCATTATATTCAACCAAGACTATTATTTATCTATTGTATAATATTATGCAATATCATTAATATAAAAAATATTACTATGAGTTCGCAACAGACATTAAATGGTAACCATATGAAAATTAATTAAATTCCATATTATTTTACTTACAACTGCTTGCATGGCTGCTGACAAAGTGTGCTGACAGGCAGGCAAAACAAGTGTAAAATAAATCATAAATATCTTCATGATTCTGGAACTCACTTTCACTGTAAAAAAATTTTAGACAGGTTATACAGATGCGATATAGGCAAATACATTTACAATTACTACAATTACTAAAACAAAAAGAATTCAATTATTGTGTAGCAGACTAAAATAATTACCAGTTTCTAATTGTTGCTATTCTAGAAAGAGTCAAATCCATGATGGTTTAGAACACATCAGTTGTCTTTTGTAATTCAAAAATAATATTGATAAAAATTAGATATACCTACATTAAAATAAAAGAGTAGAAATATAGAGGTAGACGGGGAACAAAAATTTATTTACTAACAAATAAGTCCCTTTAAATAGCTGCCCATAATAGTAAGTTAAAAATGACATGAATATTATGGTGAACTAACCTTTTGATAATGGCTTGTATAATCTCTACAGCATCATTTTTATCAAAAAATGGACCGTAAAGTGCAGTTAAAATCGGTTTTACTGTGGTTGACCATTCGATATTTCCTCCAGAAGCGGCCATTTTCGGAAGAATAAATAATATACCGTCATCATGTCATCCTTCAATAATTAAATGTCAAAATTTATATCTGTCAATTTGTCATTGCGTTTAGTTGCTTCTGACTTAGTTGGTTATTTTAGTCAAGTTGCTTAAAACTTGCAGCTTTTTGCAAATTGATTATAAATCAAGAACAATAAATAAGCAACAACTACAACAATTAAACAAACAGTCATTAGGGGTATGTGTGTTCTGTGACGGTAAAAATAAATTGCTTAATTTGTAAAATACAAATGAAGACATTGTTGTATGAACTAGATCCCGATGCCTGCCTTGGCTCAAATCAAAAATTTAAAACTTATTATCGTCGTTCGGGAGGTGTTTGTTTTATTTCGTGTTAAAATTAATGAATTATTGTATCATATTGTGCTTTAATGCCTCAACAAAGTAAAGCTTAGAATGGATTCTATGCAAGCTCAGAAACGTAAACTACCCGGCGAACATTCAGAGCCCCGAGGTGAATGAATAAATTTAACCTATAATTTTTATATTTACATGTTTAATTTGTGCAGAATCTACAAAGGTAATATTTTGGTTGATTGCAGAACCGAAAACTAAAGTCGTGTCCATTCAATGCCCATATTTAGACACCATTAACAGACATGTACTAGACTTTGATTTTGAAAAGCTATGTTCAGTGTCATTGACAAGAATCAATGTATATGCTTGTCTAGTATGTGGAAAATATTTTCAGGTAATTATAACCGCTTTTCATTAAAAACATAAAACTTACACTTTCTAATTTTAGTTTGGGAAAACATAGTAGACTTTTAGTGGCTGCCAATCAATACATTACATTAAAAACAAAATACATTTACAAGAAAACGAATGCATGAATAACTTTGCTAGTAATAAAAAAAAAAATTTAGATTTCTATCATTATCTCCAGCCCTTTAATGTCCCCACTGCTGGGGTATATCTGGATAGTAGAATATAGGGTGTGAATATATGCTGTATGTTGACGGCAGAGTAGAATACAATTGTCACCACCCCAAATCTCTCCTGTGGGTGTTGTACAAGGCGACTAAGGATAAATCAATGATGAGAAATAGGCAGCAGTGTTCCTCCTGTACCACCTAGCAATAGCAATGTACTGCGACTTTTGTGTCTGATAAATGGCAATAGGCCATTTATCGGGCACAAAGGTCACCTATTACATGGGACCTAACATAATTGGCGAAACCTGGGTGCTAGTACACATTTGCCTACCCCCTCGGGGATATACTCATGATTTATGTATGTATGTAGAATATAGGGAGCATTTTATATTCAAATACAGAAATGATGTGTTTAATAATTCTACCGAATATAAGTAATATATATCTTATAATTACAGGGTAGAGGCACAAATACCCATGCTTATACACATTCCGTAGCAGATGGCCATCATGTATTTCTAAATTTACATACCCTCAAGTTTTATTGCTTACCTGATAATTATGAGGTGATTGGTAAGTTGTTTTACAATATTCTAATTCTATTTTTTCTTATTAACATTTTAGTAAAATGAATTATCATTACTCTAATAATAATTATGCAATATGCACTTTTAAATATCACTGCTTATTTATTGTTCCACATTGAAATTGAAATGTGTTTTCAGATTCATCTCTAAATGATATCAAGTATGTCCTGAATCCAATCTTCAGTACAGAACAGATTAAGCAATTAGACACTGATACTAAGATGTCAAGAGCTATTGATGGCACTATGTACATGCCAGGTATTGTAGGCCTTAATAACATTAAGGCTAATGATTATTGCAATGTTATTTTGCAGGTAAATATTCTGTTTGTACATAATTTGTAAAGATTTTTATTAAATTGAAATGAATAGCTCAATTCTAACATATAAATTCATATTTTTAGTGCCTATCTCAGGTTAGACCTCTACGAAACTATTTTCTTCGTGAGGAGAATTATGCAAATGTCAAAAGACCACCTGGAGATTCATCTTTCTTGCTGGTTCAAAGATTTGGTGAACTACTCCGAAAGCTATGGAACCCTCGAGCATTTAAGGCTCATGTATCACCACATGAAATGTTGCAAGCTGTTGTTTTGTGGTCCAAGAAGAGGTTTCAGTTTATTAAACAAAGTATGTTTTAAATCTACCTCTACAAACAATTTAAAACATCATGTCTAATATTTAGTTTAAAAATGTTTTTCTTTTACAGGTGACCCAATAGACTTTATGTCCTGGTTTCTAAATTCATTGCATTTAGCATTAAATGGAACTAAAAAGGCCAACAGTTCCATTATATACAAATCATTTCTTGGGCATATGAGAATCTACACAAGGTTATACATTATTGATACTTAACAAATATACATTTGCTGTGTGGTGATGGCTGAGAAGAGTACAATTGCCCCTTAATTTTGGGTGTTGTACAAGTCAACTGAGAGTTATAATATAAGTGTTTATGTGCAACATCTAGCATATGACTGCGAATGAAGTTCCTGGTGAATGGCATTAAGCTATTACATGGGATCTAACCTGACCTAAATAATAATAATACATTTCTAGAAACTCTTTTTGTGATATAAAAGTTATATACATATATACATAAATCACGCCTATAACCCCTAAGGGGTAGGCAGAGGTGAACTAGCACCCACGTTTCGTCATCGCTGATTTATCCTTAGTCGCCTTGTACAACACCCATGACAATTGTATTCTACTCTCTACACGTCAGCAAAAGTTATAAAACATTTTTAAATAACTTGTATATTGAAATATCATTCATTTGTATTTATAGAAAACTACCTCCACCTGATGCAGATGATGCAGCAAAAGTGGATCTAACTAGTGAAGAATACAGTGAGATGATCACAGAATCGCCCTTTCTATATCTTACATGTGATTTACCACCAACACCACTTTTTACAGATGAGTTTAGAGAAAATATCATTCCTCAGGTATTTTTTACTATGGATTTTTTATTCACTATGTTCTCAAACTCTGACCAAAGGTTTTGAATGATTACTGCTTATATATAATTAGACAATGGTATCATGTCTTATCAACTTCCCTGTTCCCATACAACTACTTTTGTGAATGTCCCATGTCCACTGGCATTTTATTAGTAGTAATAGTAAAAATATTGTAAGTATTTTATGTAGTATAGTATAAATTTTCATGAAAAAACTGCAAAATGCTATAGATCCATGTGTCATTCAAAGAAATATTGCGTCACGTTCATATCACAAAATCAGTCGAAATTGCATAGAGAAATGAGTCACATGCGATTCCTGAACTCATTTCAAAGTTCTCTTATGAGCCATATATGACTCATTGGACGGGGAAATTGGTAATCTCTTTGGTAATACACCATGTTACCATTTGCAGTGAATATCACTGATAAAAGCTAAATGTTTAAATTTTCATTATTATTTTGTGTACAACTAACCTTTTATTTTCAGGTGAATCTATATCAATTGCTATCTAAATTTAATGGGCAGTCTTCTAAGGAATACAAAACGTACAAGGAAAACTTCCTGAAGCGTTTTGAAATTACTCAACTGCCACCGTATTTGATACTGTATATAAAAAGGTTTACCAAAAACACCTTTTTTGTTGAAAAAAATCCAACCGTCGTTAACTTCCCTGTGAAGTAAGTATTAATATTTAACCTAAACAGTCTGCAGACTGTTGGTAACATCTAAACTGAGTTCACTAACACTAGCTTTTTTTTTGTGGGTTTGTTACAATCAGTGGTGCATTATATGGGACCTAAATAGTAATTTAATTATTTATTTGCATAATGTGTAATAAGAACAATTTGTGTAAGAAAGCATATATTTTTTTTTTCAGAAATGTCGATTTTGGAGATATTCTTACTCCCGAAGTGAAAGCTAAGCATAATGGCAGGACAACCTATGAGTTAGTTGGTAACATTGTACATGATGGTACTCCGGAAAAAGGCACATACAGAGCCCATGTTTTGCACAAGCCTACCCAACAATGGTTTGTAATACAATAGGATAATCTTATGTTTAATATAATGTTCATAAGTCTTTAAAATTTTGCTTGATTTTAGGTATGAAATGCAAGATTTACATGTGACGAGCATATTGCCACAAATGATCACTCTGACTGAAGCTTATATACAAATATATGAATTGAAGCAAGACTGACCAAAGTATTACAATGCATTGGACTTTAAATAAATAAAATGCATAATGCCACAGTAAACATTTATTTATTGAATATAAATTGCTACAATTCCAGAATTCCTCTCAAACAGCAGTGATGGAATGGATTTTTACACTTAAGAACAACAATTAATTATATTGACAATATTTATATAAGTTTTGGGACAAGTATACATATTGTAATTCATCAGTTGACACAAAATGCAGTGTTCATACCTAAACTATTGTATTACCAATGGTCACTATTAAATACTTATTAGTGATTACATAAATATTGGCAGAAACTCTGTTGACAATAACTAAAATTGTTATTTGCTTGTATTATGACTATATGGTTGGTTATTATAAAACAGAGCATAGTGCCAAAGTAAAATGAATATTGCCATTTTTTAATATAAATATACATACATACATTTTAGTTAAAAACATCAGAATTCCCTATTAATGGAAACATTTGTCAATGTTGTACCCTGCATAAGTTTAGTGGCTTTCTCCTTTTTTGCCAGCCACTCTCTTGAACTCTCCCATGTTGGTGGTAGATATTGGTGACCCATAGAAAGCAAGATGGTCAATCTGGGTCACTTCACCACCAGACTGGTTGTCCTTTATAAATAATTGAATGTTTTGCACATTTTGGAATTTTACATATCTCAGTGGCACTGGGTTCCCTTCCAAGTCTTGAGGGGAGAACCTGAAAAATATTTTGTAGTTAGATACGATGAGATGAAATGTTTTTCTCTCCATCAAAGGCTAGTTTCATTAGCTTGGCGCATAACGACCATTTCCCAAAATTTCTACTAGTTGCAAAAGGGTCGGTTATTGCTCGAAATTTCTTATTATGCTATGCAGAATTGGTCTTTCTCCAGCTGATCCTTTTGTAAAATAGCCCTTATATCTTTAATGGTCATGATTACTAAGATAATGGAATGTAGGAATTAGAAAATGCAATTAACTCACTCTAAATCCTGTACAGATGTGTTACCAGCAGCTTGGTCAAAGTCCAAAGTTCTTGGTTGATTGATGAAAAGTTTTATAGTTTTTGGTCCCTTGTCTGCAGGAGCCTTAATTTTTAAAGAGTGCAGCTTCACAATCTGTTTAACAGATAAATTTGTTTAGTCATTTTAATTACTAAATTAGAAAGTAAATTAAAAAAAGCAAAATATTTAAGACATGAGGGACTGTCTGTGCCCAGTATTTTTGCAATTCATGATCCATGACAAGCTATATCATATTTTTTACATAATCCTGTTATAAGTCAAAACTTAAAATGTTTACATTCACAATATAATTTCAAAATTTAAGATGAAATGAGAAATTATATATTTATAACAAAAGTAGTGGAACTAGACTAGTGACTGAACAACCCAAGATGGGAAAATAGAATATTTGTTCTTACTTGATTGAAGGTAATATTTATGATGAGTTGCTCATCACAATCACTTGCAAGGTAACCTGCACCACTAGTAAGAGCATGAGCCATGGGGTGGTCATCGGCTTCATTCAAGCATTCACATTCACTCTTAGTAATAAAAGTTGTCAAATCCATCTGCAATAACAAAATTATATTAAGGTTTAGTTTCCATGTAAAATAAGAACACTGCAACTTAAAACTGAATATACTAACATGTCCTGCCACAGAATTATCCTCATCACCAGCATCGTCAACACCATAGTATTGCCTAACTTTATTTTCTAATGATGTAGGATCAGCACCTTGTAACCGGTCAATCTTTGTCTGAAACATGAATATTAAAAATTAATTAGTGTCTCAAAACAATAATAGTTCAGTACTTTTATAAGATAGGTTGATCAGAGACAGTTTTTGATCACTGTATTTGTATCAAAATATTCAAATCCCCTTACTGCCGCACTCAGAGACGTCAATTAACTTAATAAGTCCTTAATAATAAAAAAAATGTCAATCAAAACTAGATCATAGACCCGGCAAGAATAGCGACTAGTTTAGAATTAACATTTTTTTTTATTAAGTACTTATTAACGTTAATTGTAGTCTCTGAGTGCGGCAGTTAGAGTAGTACAATATCAGAAATTGGCTTGATACCTTTGATATTCCAGTTGGGGTTTTAACACACTGACAGATAGAATGCCCCGTTATGTCATTGGATAAAGCAATAAGAAATGACATCCGTAAGACATCAGTTTTTACTCACAGTGTTTCATTTTCTACACTTTAAGCTTTTAATGTCACACTTGAAAAATGTATTCAAGAAACTCTCCTCCAGGTCTAGTCCGCCTAGTAGGCAATGTATGAAATTTTATAGTGACAAAGCATGATCAACCAGTGAGGCAATACTGTCTGCCAACAAGTGTAGTTAAAATTTAATAGAAATTAATTTGTACGTACACGATTTCTAAAGAAAACAAAAGTGGGCATTGCACTTATGCCTTGAGCTTGAGCAGTATCGGCACATCTGTCCACATCCACTTTCAAGAACACTGCCCTCGGAAATTTTGCGGGGAGTTGTTCAAAAAACGGGGCTATGCGTTGGCATGGTCCGCACCTGGAATCATTCATTGAAACTGTTGTAAAATCAAAAACTTCAGACCATGACTCGATAGTTTTGAAAGTTTCCAGGTTATCTGTATCTCACCAAGAAGCGGTAAAGTCAACAACAACCAGTTTCGTCCCGGCGCTGGCCATTTCGCTCTGGAAATGTGCTTCATTTTCAATAACAGTTGCTAATCCCATATTGCTAAAATTATTAATTAGAAAAATACGAGAAACTGAAAATGACAACAAGCGACAACACACACAGATGAGCGAGAATGATACTTCAAAATCAAAATGGTTGACTTTTGACAGCAAGTTAGTGTTGCAAGCTCTAGAAAATTTGTACTGCGTTCGAGAATTAATGTATTTTTCCATTTAAAAAGGCAACGAAATCTAGCCCATACACACAGACATATCTGCAATATTGTGTAAACTAATAATATATGAGGAGTTTACACATGTAGGTACTTTATTGAAGAAATATTTAGAGCGGTAAATAATTATTGGGGTAATTGACAACATTTCAAAAATGACAACGTCCCAAAATAAAAATACCATTTCTTTATTTTCCAATTTTGACTTCGAAAATATTTTTATTGATTTTTTTATTACTTAATTACAGAGAAAAAAAATTAAATGTAAAAATCATGCAATGACGTCACGGTCGGGGATGTATGAATTAAAATGTTTGCCTTCCTAGATGGAAGAATAAAAAAGTTATAATAGACATGATGACAGACGTCAGTCATAAATCAAATCCAATGTTATTAATTGTCATCGTCGAAATTAACAATATTAGAGCAGCAATAAATTGAAATCCTTCATGAATTTTAATTTAAAACGTATTTGACTTTGAAATTAATTTCGAACATTTCAGATAAAATGTTTTTATTTTCGACACCGGAAACGCCAGTTCGTCAATTTTGACAAGTGATATTTTTATTTTTCGAGTCAAGAGTGATTTCGCCATTCGTCCACGACAGTGACGTCATTTGGCACTTACGTCTGTTTAGAATGACCGGTATTTCAATCATGATTTTTTGTATGAAAACGACGGAATTCAGAAGAAATAAAAAATATGGGTGTCTTCATTTTCGGTTTAATTTCATATAACATCATAATAAAGGTATGTTGAAAAAATGAAATGTTGCCAATTCGTGCACTCTCGAAAACAATATAATATAGCGCGACATTCACGCGCGTCTGACTTTTGATGACGTGTGATAGCATAGAGGACAATAATACTACGGATATAGAGAGCCCGCTCGCCGATTTTTTTTGTTAACCGCTAATGTCAATTCATTTCACACTGGCTCTATCTACAAATTCCATCCGACTTTTGAGTGGGTGTCAATGTGTGCGTGTGCTTATACGTATTTACCCACTCATAAACGTGTTCATTTAATTTAATATTACGTATTAGTTTATTGCAAGATCCTTATAAATCGGTAACTGTTAGAATTTTAAACAGTTACGGACAATAAGGAGTTACATTAAACATCAATACAATATAAACATTGACATTGCTTACAAATACGCAATATTAAACTAAATAAACACATGTACCTAACTATTTATATTCATCCTAAAATAAACGCTTTCCAACATGGGTTCATATCATAAAATAAAAATCAAATGTATTTGTTACATTTTATATTGTAAATGGTAAAATATACATAAATAATAAAAAATATGGACATATGCATATATCCATATTTTTTATTTCATATGCATATAAATATGAAAAGTAAAAGATGGAAATAACAAAATTCAATTAAATGAGACAAAGGTTTCTGTAAAAAAAATATAAGAACAATCGAAGGGGTTCAAAAATTATTAAGGACATTAGGTTAGGGATATTACTTTTAAACCCAAACATATGGGTTTGATGCAATGTTCACAAGAAATATAAACAAGGACCCACTAAAAAACTTTTTCATATTTCTCTCGCCATAACACTATAAGAAGTTATGGCGAGAGAAATACGGCACCTAATACAATATCGTTTAAAGGTGTCTATAAGTCTTTACTACTTAATAATTTTAACTCGCCCCATTCCCTTCACGCAAACTACGATATACTTTTTGTATTACCCCGACAAAGAGGTACCTCAAAGTCCTCGTGGTCCAAACACAGAGGAAATTGTGGTGTCTTTCAATCAATTAGATTCTGATGTAGTTAATGCAGGTCAGGGTAATTATGTCAGTTGGTGGGTCCTAGGAAAATATATGAAAAAGAGTAAAGGAAAATATCATGTCTTAAAAATGTGGAAAAATTAAATTAAATTTATTCCTATTTTGATTATAATTTTAGCATTACTAATTTTTTCTAACATTATAAATGTTAGAAAAATTAAGAATTTGTGGTTAGGAAAAGTGCATAAAATTATAGTCTTGATTCGGAGATCGAACCCGCGTACTCTGCGATCCGGGCCGGTGCCGAGTGGTACAGGTATACATATAATTTTTCGAACTTGTAATCACAATATTCTTTATTGTATTAAATTAATTCCCTTTTAATTGTATAAAACACAAAAATGAATTAAAAACCTACTTTGAAAACACAACTATAAACATTTTGATTTACAACTGGTGACAAGCAATTAATTTGTGTTAATTTAATGAACAAAATATTTTAACTCATTTTTGCAGTACAGGACAAGGGTCACAATAGCGTTATAGTAATTTAGTAGTATATCAGTAAATACATAGTTCGGTGATTATCACTTTCATATGCTTAAAATAAGTTAGCGTATAGTCCTACAGATAATCTTGATTCACAAAGCTGTGAGTTTTTTTTGCGCGATCTGGTGATTTCTGCTTGCAAAGTTTTAATCTGTCTTCGGAAAGTATGCAGCAAAAGCGACGACAATTGTTGTTGACGTGTTGTCTCTGCAAAAAAAAAATATTCCTATGAATTTACGCACTTGATGATAAAAAAAAACATTGGAGCTATTCTTATTCTTGGACGAGTATGCTTATTAAATGCAGTAATATATCTAATCAAATTTTGATGTGTTGGTGTGAATCATTACCGGCGGGTCCCTATATTCTATCTATAGTTAAAAGTAAGCTTACTAAAGTTTAGCTGCCTGGCATTTTTTTGTTATATTCCAATAAATAACAGAAGTTGCTAAGCAACTAAGCCATAGTACGTCTATTTTCAACTGTAGATAGAATATTGAGACACGCCGTACGTTAGTTAATAATTATTTACTGTTTATTACACACGAGTAGGAGCATAGCATTATTATTATTAGGAGTAAAGCATTTTACGCGAAAGCCAAGTCGTTCTTAATGTTTAAACAATCAAAAGACACCCCCCATACTAAGTAAAATAACCATATTGATAAACTATATGTTTGATTTCCAGATTAATAATATGTACCTGTTTACATTACCCAGAAGTAAGAGGTTGACTTTGTTAAGGCATAAGCTTAATACTTCTTCTATTGGAACTTTTTCCATAATATCTGAAATAAATGTATTAATGTATAAATCATAAATGGGTGCTTGGCAAATTGAATTGGGTCCGTCATGCAGGTTTTGACAAAACTATTTTAATACAAATCACAGACAGTAACAACAATATTTGTGTGAAGTAGAGGTCACATAGGATAGGACATACAGCGTTTTACTTTACCTATTATGTAATGCAGTGCAGTAGAAGGTTGAACAGATCCAGGTATTTCAGAAATGTCTCTTGATGAAACATTAACCTTAGAATCTGAAATAATTCAATATTATATTATTGTTCTTAGGGCCTGTTTCACAATCGACAAGTTAGTTCGAAGTAGCTTACTTCGCAGATCATTTGATAGTTGTAATATTGAATATATGTCAATTGAACTGCAAAGTAAGCTACTTCGAACTTACTTGTCGATTGTGAAACAGGCCCTTAGTCTTAAAATGAATGAATTTTATTTATTAACAAAAGTTGCTAGAAACTCTTACTTCTATCAAGATGTAGTGAAGTTATTATCACTTAAGAACTTCTTTCTATAAAATTCATAATCAGCATCACTCTCCAATTTCCTCCAACCTCGTGTACCCAAGCCTTGAAACCTTGTGTTGTGGGTACTTCTTTGCATTAGGTAACTGATGGTATGAGGTTCCTAAAAAAAAGTATTTTGAATGTGCTATTTCATAATCAAAAATTTTTTGTGAAAGGTAATGAAGTTTAAGATCAAAATTATATGATGAGTTGGATAAAGGTAGACTGTAATTTGCGATTAAGAATTTTAGATGTCAGGGTCTTGTTTGGACTATCTTAGTGGACTATTGCCTAAACTGTTGTTGGTGTTGGCTCATAATTGACGATTTAATGATAAAGATACTTACTAAAATCCATTGGACATCCCAGTACTCAACGTACGCAATTTTCGAAAAATGTGTTCACTTCACAGGGGAGGAGTAAAACTCAATTCGACGCAATCAGCTCAACACTTTCACGAAACATTAAACTAAAACTGGGAAACGATACGAAAACTCACGAAGTACAATTAATTTTAAAGTTTTGAACTGGATAAACAACTGACAATTTTGGGCTGTCATTCATACACACCACAGACAGAACAATCGAGAAGTTCGAGAACCATGAAGGTTCTGTCTAAAGAGCATAGTATACCCGTAGTCTAGTATCCTCTTTGGACAGGACAGAACACATAATATACCTTCGTGGTTCTCGACCTTCTCGATTCGTGGCGCCATCTAGTTAAAAAAATGTTACTTAATTTGTGATCAAGCTCGGAAATTTTATGTAGATGTCGTATTTTACAAAAAATATCCGTAAAATATTCTTAGTTCTAAGTGTCCACCCCCTGTGTGATAGGCAGCCAATGTTAAACCAAACACAGACAAATTTAATTGATTTTATAACAATGGTACAATGACACGATATATCACCTTTTGTCGATAAAAATTCTAAATCAAAACACATTCAGACAAAGAGCAGATAATACAGTAACACGAAACAAACACTCCGCAAATACCCTGCGGGGTTATTCTCGATTAATCATCATCATCACCAGCCCTATAATGTCCCCACTGCTGGGGCACGGGCCTTCCCTATGGATGGAACAATATAGGGAGATTGGGCCATAACCCACCACGCTGGTTCAGTGCGGGTTGGATATGCGTCAATTCGATTAGGTAGGTACTATTGCTTTAGTTTACCCCTCTATCACATTTTGCTATTATTCTCAATGAGTGAGAGTACCTAATGGGTAGAGTAAATCAATATCAATCAGGTTTGCCGACGACACATTGGCGGCATTGACATAATTGGCGAAGCGTGGGTGCTGGTTCACCTCTGCCTACCCCTTCGGGGATATAGGCGTGATTTATGTATGTATGTATGTATGTACATTGGCGGTTCCACTCATACATTTATAGCTAGGTTGTTCGGGCACAGTGCGAATACATTTTACATTTTTTTTCCATATTGATTTACCAATACAACAATAATTATGTATAATTGAACTCTTCCATGCTGGCTTGGGAGCTAAAAAAAAAAATATAGCATGTGCCGGTCTAAGGGTGACGTATCGTGTCGGGTGTCGACTAATCAATACACCTTGGGGCACCCGAATAGTGGAGCGCAGCGCAGACCATCAACGTAACATACCCAAAGAAAGTTGGTGTCAGGCAGGGGGCCGGCTGTAAAATTGTATGCAAAAGTTATCCCAATCACTCTCTCTGTACATCGGTCTCTCGTCACTTTTCTAAAGGCCTCTACATAGGTAACGGAAAAATACCGTGGACGGGACGGGGACGGGGACTGCAGAAACATCATTTCATACAAAATGTAGAGTGCGCGCAGACTTATCTGGCGCGCACTCTGCCATGAAGGACATACGTCACAGACGGGACGTGCACGAGGCGTTTTGAACGAGAGAGGCCCCGTCCATATCCCGTCTACGTCCCGCGCGTGGTATTTTCCCATTACGTATCTAGAGACCTTAATACTTAATCATTCATCCCTTTCCCTACCTTTCCAGTGTGGTGGATGAGAAAAATCGAAAGGGAGTGGATGGCCAAAGTTGGTTTTAAATCTGAATTAGCAATGTAGGTATTTTCTTTTTACACACATCTATCATCCTCTAGAACCCGGGACCTCTTGGCCAACAGCCAGCGTTATAATTAGGTATGTTACAAAAACATTATAATTTTGTCTTAAATCTCTCGATTATTCAAATAGAAGCTCTTATACATACATACCTACATCAATCACGACTATATCTCCGAAGGGGTAGGCAGAGGTGTATTAAACACCCACTTTTAGCCAGTTAAGTTCTCATGTAATAGGTGGCGAGATGGTATGAGAGGAATGCTGCTGCCCATTACTCATCTCTGTGTTTACCCTTAGTCGCCTTGTACGACACATACGGGAGAGATAGGGGTGGTCTAAATTGTATTGTGCTCTGCCGTCACCACACGGCGAAGAAGCTCCTGCAGTCGTCAAATAGCAATTTTTCTTTCTAGCAAAAGAAAAAAATCTTATTCTTCAAACCTTGCACACAGATTAGAAGATTAATACTATCCCTTGATTGTTTATATCGCCTGAGGCAAAGCTTGTCTGACGACCGCAATAACTTACCGAGAGCTCTTCTCTAATGGAGTCATTTTGTTTTAATAAACAGGGATCAGTGTTTTCCACCAATATCAATGTTGTCGTGATTAATTATTATTAAAAAAAAAACAAATGAAATACTAGAATGGTTAAGCTACAGACACATATTTGTTTTAGTATTCCGTAGGTTTGAATTCTCAAATAATAATATTCCCTTGTTGAACAAAGTAAGCACTTTGAGAGTTTATGGCCTTTTTAAAACTAGCAGCAATTTGCTGTCTCTTTATTTGCTATCTCTGTCGAAATTTGCTGTCTCTCTCACTCTCTAGCGCAAGAAGCTCACTAGCCCAGTGGCATAGCGCGCTCGGCCTGCGATTGCTTAAACTAAGCAATGTTCGCTAAGGCCGGTCATTGGATGTTGGATGGATGACCAACATTTTATTATCTAGAGTTCCCCAGTGCTTCGGAAGGCACTTTAAGCCGTTAGTCCTTGCTGCATCTGCAGTCGTTAATACCCACCAATCCACACTGGGCCACCGTGATGGGTTATGTATGGACTTTTCTCCCTATATTCTTCCATCCATAGGGAAGTCCTGTGCCCCAGCAATGGGGACACTAAAAAGACTAGTTAGTGATGATCATCTGATGAATCATCATCAGATGATGAGAGACAACTGCTGCCGTTGACATTGGTCAGCAGCAGTATCCGACATGAGCCAACAGCAGCGCACTGAGTATTACGATAGAGCGCTGCCTACGTCATTAGGGAGGGAGACAGACAGCAGGTCAATGTAGGTCAGACCCTGCAGCTGCCGTCGTCATGTCGAATACTGCTGTTGACCAATGTCAAGGTTGCTTTTGTCGAAAGAAAGAAAGAAGAAAGAAAGAAATATTTATTGAGACACAACAGAGAAACAAAAAAAATATTAAACATAAAACCATAAAAAATGTCTCAATCGGTCCCAGCTCAGCATATTGCCAGCTCAGGACTAGCGCTGGTCTTCTGCTGGAACCGTTTTCAGGAACATAATAATAATTAGAGACATCAAAACACAAGAGTAAACAGTAGCAGTTGCCTCTGTTAACAACAAAATGCTGCCCGTCTATAAGGAGCCATCGTTTGTAGGTGAAACTAATGGTTTTAAAACTTTGTCAGCTGTGTATATCCCGATGCTGTGTTAACTGTTCGACTTTAATGAACGCCTCTTATTGACATTGTCTGTTACTATATAATAAGATTAGAAACTACGAAATTAATATTTAGATCCGTATAAATTCTTTTTTTTGAAGGACCTAGGCTGTTGGCCGAGAGGCCTTTACAGCATCTACCGGGTTTTTTGGGGAAGGCGAAGACCTTGTCCTGAAGACAAACTTGTCCTCAAGCCTTGCAGTCAAGCACTCCCTGTGAGGGTCTCTCCACAGCAGGCGTCCCCCATGGGAGACGGCATCTCCCGAGGGAGATCTACTGCCGCGGAGAGCCCCACAGGGCGCCCGAGTCGGAGACCGTATATAAATTCGTCTAAGTAAACGTGTCCAATTAATCTGCTGATTCTGCTTATGTTACCGTAACAATCTTATCTCAATGGCGTTTCAATAGTATCGCTTTATTACAGTTACTGCTACTGAAACAGAAAATAACAAACAAGTAAACAAATACATTTTAATTTTTCTGTTTTAGAAACATGTAGGTATAAACTGTGTATCAAAAAGTGATAATGCCCTTGAAACACCATGTTACGTCAACATTAGCACAATCTACTGAATTATTGGACATGTTTATACGAATCGATTTCATGGTAATTTCATGGCAATCAAACTGAAAAGAAAAAAAAAAACAACAGACAGCTTTAGCAAAATAAACAATGTAAATCGAAATAAATATCCAACATCAAGATACATCTTCAACCCTAATCCCCGAGACATAAAACAGGCAAGGACCGTCGGAAAAACAACAGTTTTCATTTACTTTCAGTGTAAGCGCCGCGTCACAGGAAAAATGACATTAATTTGAAGTGAAATCATGTTTCAATTATATTTATCCGTGTTATTATTATTCATCAAGATAGTTGATTGTGCCTCAGAAGTTAATGATGTGTTTTACGAGAATTATCTATCTAGGGACTTGCCACACAAAAGTGACTTGGAAACTTATGCGAAATCACTGCGGAGAATTGTCGAGTTTTCCGCTGAAAATAAACATGATTTAGATTTAAACTTTGCTTTCGGACTGTTTTTAGTAAATGGTAAGGTGGCTTATAAATATTTCCTGCTCATATTAGACGCATCTTAATGTCATCATCATCATCAACTTATGTTTCTTCATTCATTCGCACTCGCTTTTAATCCATCTCACCGGAAAGATGCTAGTGATACAATAATTTATGTATATGTAATGGATAGGACCATGTCGAGAGTCCGATTATGATTGACCGATGTGATTTATATTTAAACCACATAAAAATCACACTTTTTTAAATCACACTTATAAAATCAGAGTCTTACTTCCTCCCTTTCCTTCCGCCCTTTGTGATAGGTGATTCTGTATTCAAAATATTAAATTTTTAATCTTTTGTTTTCAGTCAATCTCAAACACGTTTTATTAACGAAAGGAATTAAATTACCAAAACAAGTGACACTATACTTGACGTCTCTGCTAGAAGAAAATGACGACTTGGTGCAGTTTTTCAATTTTATGGTAGATCAGAATAAGGAACCTCGGGAGAGGCTTAATAAGATGAGTAAGTGATTACATACATACATAAATGACGCCTATATGGCGTCCGAAGGGACAGGCAGAGGTGAATTAACACCCACTTTTCACCAATTAAGCTAGGTCCCATGTATAGGTGGCAATGTAATAGGTGGCAAGCCTATTGCCATCTATAGGATACATAAATCGCAGCATGTTGCTGGATGGTACAAGAGTAATGCCGCTGCCCATTACTCATTGCTGTCTTTACCCTAAGTCGCCTTGTCTTTACCCACGGGAGAGATGGGGGTGGTGTAAATATTCTGCTCTGCCGTCCCCATACGGCTCTACATACAGCTGGTGATTTTTCTACCGGTGAAAATTTTTTCCACTTTCTACCGGTTAGTAAAAATACATTCCACGTTCAATTGTTAGCAACAGAGTTTAGTAATTGAATACGCAGGCGTATTCAATTACTAAACTCTGCCTCCGTGTTATGTAAGCCGATTTCAGTTGCTTTGGTCTACCCGTCACTCAGACTTTGCTATTATTCGCAATGAGACAGATAGACGAAAGCAACTGAAATCGGCCTCCATAAGACGGGCCTGCTCTCATAGTAATACTTTATTTCCAATTTTAGTAATATCCCTGTTCACCAACGAAAGAAAATGGATTCGTCGTTTGAAGGCGTTCGACACAAACTTAATTGACCCACTGTACTTTGAGACGCCAGCGCAGTTAGCGAATGGAGGTATCACGTTGGATATGTATATGAATTACGTAGATGACATCGAAAAGTGGACGCCTGAACCGCGACTTTCAGGTAATCAGGTTTTTTGCTATGAACCAAATATGATTCCAAACCTTTTAGTCCTTTTACTATTCAAAATGTAAAGGGCTGGTGATGATGATGATGATGATAGGGATCATCATCATCATCATCATCACCAGCCCTTTTATGTCCACAATGCTGGGGCACGGGCCTTGCCTATGGATGAAACAATATAGAGATTGGGCCATAACCCACCCCACTGGCCCAGTGCGGTTTGGTGCGTATTAACGACTACAGATGCAGACGGGACCAACGGCTTAACGTGCCGTCCGAAGCACGGAGGAACTCGACATAATAAATTTTTGGTAACCTATCCAATGACCGGCCTTAGCGACCTTTCTTAGTTTACGCAATCGCAGGCCGAGCGCGCTATGCCGCCGCGTTAGCGAGCTCATCATGTATTCCCCGGAGAAGAATATAATTTACATTTTTGTACAATGGGTACCTCTTTCTTCTTCTTCCTATTCCGGTATTTATTAGGGTTCGGTTGGCACAGTATGCTCACCAATTCCCACAGGGCTATGGCCCTTTCTCACTATATTTCATAATTTTTCATTATCTGCCATCCATAGGAATTTAAATGTCTATGCCATACGAGTATGTAAATTAAAAGGACTGGTGATGATGTGAAATTTTATATAATTAATTTAAACCTTTTTAAATTAATTATATAAAATTAGAATTAAGAAGATTTTTTTTCTTTATTATTTAATATTTTTTTAAAAATTATTTCGGCTTTCAGATTTATGCATGGCTTATCTGGCTGGCAACCAAGACTCCGATTCCTTATATCATCGGCGCTGTAAGGTGTCTCATGCACCTTGCTATGAGATGCTTCTGAATGGGACAAATTTCGGTTACGCTTTATCTCACAGGTAATTAATTAGTTACTATTTAATATAGTAACCGGAAGTAATTAGTTAGATTAAAACCGGAAGTGATCACCGACTTTTAAGAGGCACTCTGAATATCGATTTTAAGCTCGAACGTTCTCGATTGATGAAGTCCACACTCCGGCCAAATCTGCTCCAATCGGTCGTTGGTTCTGACGCATTCCAAATAAAACTGGAAAACCGATTCGCTGCCTTGGAAACCAAAAGTGACGTTGACATCGACGAGGAACTTGACCAAGTGGTAGAAATCCTTCGAGACGAGGGTGCGAAATATTGTGAGTTGCGACGTACGGGCAAGCGGTCTAAACTTTCGAAAGAGACTCTGGATCTAATGGACAAGAGGCGAAACGACACACTAGTCACTTCGTCAGAACAACGAGCTCTGAATAAGTCCATCTCCAAGCTGATAAGACGCGACCTCCGACGCTCTAATACACTCTCGATACAGAGAGCAATCGAGCAGAACCGGGGGTCCAAAGTCTTCGTACAACAGCTTGGAAGGAGCCATCTGACGAAGCTGACTAAAACAAATGGAGAAGTCGTCACGTCAAAACCGGAGATTCTTTCGGAAGTTTATTCCTACTATAGCCAGCTATACGCACCGCACTCGCCCCTCCCTACGCCAGATGAGAGGGATTTAAGAGCCACATTAACCCGTCATGTGACGGAGGATCTCCCCGAAATCAGCCTAGAGGAGATCGAGGCGGCTCTTGGGCAACTTAAAAATGGAAAAGCCCCGGGGGAGGACGGAGTCACAACCGAGCTTCTAAAAGCTGCCGGTCAACCGGTGCTGAAGGAGCTCCGGCGTATATTTGACTCTGTTCTTTTCTACGGGAGAACTCCAAGGGCGTGGCATCGGAGCTTGGTCGTATTGTTCTTCAAGAAAGGCGACAAGACCTTACTGAGGAACTATCGACCAATTTCACTCCTGAGCCACATTTATAAGTTGTTTTCAAGAGTCATCTCGAATCGCCTTGCACGAAGACTTGACGAAGCACAACCGCCGGAGCAGGCGGGATTCCGGCGGAGTTATAGCACCATGGACCACATTCACACAGTGAGGCAGGTTATACAGAAGACCAAGGAGTATAACCAGCCCCTATGCATGGCGTTTGTGGATTATGAGAAAGCTTTTGACTCCGTCGAGATCTGGTCTGTTCTTGAGGCCTTGCAGCGGTGCCAAGTTGACTGGCGATATATCGAGGTGCTGAGATGTCTGTATGACGCCGCTAATATGTCCGTCGTACTCCCGAATGGCCAGACCGAGCCTGTCTTGCTGCGCCGCGGTGTGAGGCAAGGGGATGTAATATCCCCGAAACTCTTCTCCGCTGCGCTGCAGGACATGTTCCGGGTCCGGTGGCTGTTAATGGAGTACCTCTCGAGGTTGTTCAAGAATATGTCTATCTCGGACAAACGCTCCAATTAGGCAGAAACAACTTCGAGAGAGAAGCCAATAGAAGAATTCGGTTAGGCTGGGCAGCATTTCGTAAGCTTCGTCAAGTCTTCTCGTCACCCATCCCTCAATGTCTCAAGTCGAAAGTCTTCGACCAGTGCGTCTTACCAGTTATGACATACGGCGCCGAGACGTGGACACTCACGGCTGGACTAGTCCACCTGTTTAAAGTCGCTCAGAGAGCTATGGATAGGGCTATGCTCGGAGTATCTCTGAAGGACCGTATCAGAAATGATGTAATCCGTCAGAGAACCAGAGTTACCGACATAGCCCACCGAATCAGCAAACTGAAGTGGCAGTGGGCTGGTCACATTAGCCGCAGAACTGACGGCCGTTGGAGCCGTAAAGTTCTTGAGTGGAGACCGCGACTCGGTAAACGTAATGTAGGACGCCCTGCGACAAGATGGGATGATGACATTCGTAGGCTGGCTGGAGTGGGCTGGATGAGAGTGGCCGAAAATCGGGAGCAGTGGCGTGCATTAGGAGAGACCTATGTCCAACAGTGGACAAACATGGGTTGATGATGATGATGATGATGATGATTTAATATAGTATTTTTCGAAAAGATCGAATAAAATTGGATTTACAGATCAAACTTTGATTGGTAAATCTAATTGTTTTCGATATAAATTTGTTTTTAAGGACCGTTTTCTTATTTTTGCAAATTAAATCCAATTACACTTCTTCCAACCAACCAAGCCTCAGTTGTTCTAAATTTTGATGTCCATTTTTTCAATTGTTTTTCCATAAAATAAATCAACTATAGCAAAGTATAACTTTTCATATACCCAACTCAATAAGATATAAAATACGTCATAAGGCTTGTTGTTTATTAAAACAAGGCCATAAATAATATGCAATTGTAACTGTAATAAGTTTGAACTTTGAGCAAGTAACTAACGTCCTGGTTGCCCGAGTTGTATAGGCATCTGGCCGATGCGGGTTAGATTCCCGCTTCAGGACAATAATTTACAATAATTATTTAAAAATTTTCTGACTTAATTTTCTTTGTAATACCCTAATTGCTTTCCAGGTTACTGTTTCTCATCAACGCTAGAAACGGTCGCGGCTGCAGCATGTATTCCGAGAAACACGACAGACAATTGACAGAATCTTTCTGTACAATAGCTTACGAGGAATCTAAATTCATAGCGGCAAATGATTACAAGATCATTGATTTGTTTCTAGAGTTCAGTAAGTTGAATTGCATACTAGGTGGTTTATTTATTTATCCATAGTTACAACAACGTTGACTCAGAAAGCGATAATATTTTTACTATGTTTAAGTATTTTCTGAACATTGATTTAATAATAACATTGCAATGCCTGAAAAGGTCGTCGTTAAGAAAAGTGGAACAAATCTAAACAATCTCTATATAGAAAGAAAACTATAAGGGTATGTCAGTGTGACAATGGACACACGTAATTTATTAATCATAGCCACATCATTTGCATGACCACGGATTGGATAAGGGGTTCGAAGACGGTCAATCATCTTGAGTCAAGCACGTTGGTTTACTGTGTGTTTCTGTTCTGTTGCTAGGTCAAACAAATCAAACAGACATAAAAAAAAGCTCTTAAACGTTTGACTCATGCATCAAGCAAGCGTTGTAGACGATCAAAATACTTGAAGTAGGTAAGCTAAAATCGACGTGCTTGACGCCAAGCTGGTAAGGATGGTACGTCTCGAAACTCCATTAGGTCAAATTGTCGACGTGCATCAATCTTGTTGCAGTTTCCCTTTGCGCTGTCGACGGCTTCGCTCAGTTTCTTCGCAGGGACTGGCTCCATAACAGTCTACGTTTCCAAACTCATTATGGTTGCTTCGGCATGAACCTACCAAACGTCACCATGATGAAGCTATCCAGATTACCGAGAGCCCCGAAGTCATGGAAACTGTCCAAGCAGATGGATCATCAGATAATGGGAGGTTTATGCAACGGACACGTCACTTCGGTAGCTGCCGCTGCTCTGAGTTCTGCGATTCGTTACATTTTGGAGACCCATTACTAAAAATATAGTGTTCAGTGTTCGTTTAACGCTCTTAAACTTTAATTAAAAATCCACATTGAGAAACAAAGACTCATTTTTGACCTTATGATTCTAGCAACATTTTAAATTGTCTTGTAAAAGGAAATCTTGTATTTCCGCTCCGCTTTCAAATTGGGGTCGGAATGACTATAGTGATACTGTTCTAGGATTTGTGGCTGTAGGACTTGCTAGGTTTGTGACTCGCCTGCCTGACACCACCGTGTGCGGAATCTTGGGAGTTTGATGATATGTCCTACAAGTCAAAAAAACTAGACCCTTCGACATCGGTAAAGTGACAAGGTTGGTTAACAGGGAAAGGGTGATAAAAACACTCGTCACTTTACTTTAAAGTGATTTAAACGACGAAAATATAATCAATATAAATTAAGATCCAAAGTACACGTGAGTTGTTTTAATTCAAATGTCAAATGTAAAGTATAGGTAGTGGATTTATTGCCTAATTTCAAAGTTGCTACATAGCAAAACGTAGCTGGTATTGATAACATTTTAATAGATCTTCAAATGGGTCCAAGTTAATAACTGCCGCACTCAGAGACGTCAAATAACGCTAATTTGACGCTAATGAGGTACTTAACGTCAAAAAATGACAATTCAAAACTAGTCGCTATTCTTGCCGAGTCTACGGTCTAGATTTGAATGAAGATTTTTGACATTAAATACTCATTAAAGTTAATTGACATCTCTGAGTGCGGCAGTTAGTGTTTCAATAATAACCTTGTTTAGAAAACAAGTCTAATTTTCAAATACGCAGTGGCCTACACTCCCAAACAACGAGAACTAAATCACTAATTAAATTGCTTCCTGCAAATTCTCTTTCTAGTTCATTTAAGCATTACTACTACACATTTATTTACATAGTGTCATTAACGCAAGACGGTCATGGCGTCCACTCCTTCCTCGTGTCGGAGGCCTATTGAAAGTGACAAGGCCAGTTGCCTGCGACAGTCCTGAGCCAATGTCAGCCGGAACCTGTCGTCTTGGGTGTTGCGTCATTTCCTGCCCTACGGGAAGTAGCCCTTCGCTGCACTGGATATTCTTGAGACAGCGGCATGATGAAACGTGTTTTATGGCAATAATAACGCTCAAGTTATTGAATGCAACGGTTTAATTTGCACATTTTATTAATTTTACATCTTTGCGACTCAAAGTATTTCGGTGTTGTTACCAAAAAAAGTGTTTAAGTCGGAGGCTGTCATTGTCGCACGCTATTGACAAAAAAGATACAACATCTTATTTAAACACGTCTTAAACGAAATTATCATTTTGAACGAAACTACCATCTGTTTATTTTTATACATTACAAGCATAAGATAATAAAATCGTGCAACTCTAATTTGCATGGTCTGATCATACACTTTGGAGTAATGGTTAACAATTAATTGCGGCTTTTGAGCCTATTCCTTAGGGGAAAAAGCGTGATCTATGTATGTACAATGTATATAAAGTATAATTGCATCGTGCCGTGTGGTGGCGGCAGAGTAGAAAACAATTGTCACCACCCCAAATCTCTCCCGTGGGTGTCATACAAGGCGACTAAGGATAAATTAGCGATGAGGAATGGGCAGCAGCGTTCCTCTTATACCAACTAGCAATAGCAATGTACTGCGACTTTTGTGCCCGATAAATGGCAATAGGCTCGCCACCTATTACATGGGACCTAACATGATTGGCGAAACGTGGGTGCTAGTTCACCTCTGCCTACCCCTTAGGGGATATAGGCGTGATTTATGTATGTATGTAAGTTATTGAATGCAACGGTTTAATTTTCACATTTTATTAATTTTACATCTTTGCGACTCAAAGTATTTCGGTGTTGTTACCAAAAAAGTGTTTAAGTCGGAGGCTTTCATTTGTTGCAAACTATTGACAAAAAAGATACAACATCTTATTTAAGCACGTCTTAAATGAAATTATCATTTTGAACGAAACTACAATCTGTTTATTTTTTTGGACCATCGGCAGAGGAACGTGGGTTTTATATTTATAATACATTACAAGCATAAGATAATAAAATCGTGCAACTCTAATTTGCATGGTCTGATCATACACTTTGGAGTAATGGTTAACAATTAACTGCGGCTTTTGAGCCTACTCCTTAGGGGAAAAAGCGTGATCTATGTATGTACAATGTTTTTAAAGTATAATTCCAAAGTGTACATCGGCATCGTGCCGTGTGGTGACGGCAGAGTAGAATACAATTGTCACCACCCCAAATCTCTCCCGTGGGTGTCGTACAAGGCGACTAAGGAAAAATTCAGTGATGAGGAATGGGCAGCAGCGTTCCTCTTATACCATCTAGCTATGTACCTACTGCGACTTTTGTGCCCGATAAATGGCAATAGGCTCGCCACCTATTACATGGGACCTAACATAACTGGTGAAACGTGGGTGCTAGTTCACCTCAGCCTACCTCTTCGGGGATATAACCGTATGTATGTACATCGGCATCGTAAAGTGTTTATTCATAAGATAAGTTAGACGGGGACTGCTCACGCATTCGAAATGCACATTAAATTGCGTGTTCAATTTGTTAATGCCTGAATCAAGAGCGCCTGTAATAATGTTTGCTTTATCTAATCTAAAATTCTGTCATAACTTATTTGGTCGTTTCAGTCTTAAAGTAGTCTTATTGTTTAGTTTTTATCAAAATTAGACTTATGTGCAAGTAGGTAATTAAAGTCGGCTCCAATCCAAATTGTCAGTGAGGTACAACTTTTCAAGAGTGTTTCAATGATTTATAAATATCTATTTCAATCATTATAGCTGTTTCAATAATTATCCCTCATTCATACGATACTTATTAAGCTCTCCGCCAACATCAAAATTGATAACAATTCTCGAATTAAATAAATGAAATTGTTGCTATTTATTCCATTAATTGTATTTATTATTGATATCACCATACCGGCGGGTCCCAATATTCTATGATACCTAGACGTCCTACAGTTTAGTTGCTTAGCAACTTCTGATAATTATCGTAATTTAACAAAAAATGTCAAGCAACTATATTTTACTAAGCTTACTTTTAACTGTGGATAGAATATCAGGACCCGCCGTAAGTGATTAAGTTAGCAGTGGTGGTGTTCAGGGCGTGCGTTATTTCAGTTATATTATGTTGTATATGTATGTACAACCATATCGCCGGGAAGACTTAGTATCGTTTTACAGGAGTCGTGATCACGAGCAACATAGGACACCTTATTTTTTCCAGCCAATCAGGACATGACATAATGCACTCGTCACGCGCACCGTACCTACGCGTTAATATGGACGTGCACCAGCTCCCTAATAAAACGGTCTAATTCACTGGTGCAAGTCCAATTGAAATTCGGCCCGAGTTCCTATAGGAGCATCCCGTACGCGCTATTGTCCCGTTCCCGTTACGACTGCGTGCCGGCGCATTTTAATACACCATTTTACTGTAAATGTCCCTACGTTACCAATTTCGTTAAAGAATGCCAGGTGATAATTAAGACGCGCTAGACGCATCGGACGTGCGTTTTAAACGGGAGCTTACAATTTGAATGTGTACTTTATAGGTTTGTAACTTTGTGAGGCTATTTTTAAAGTGAATACACTTCATTCATTCTCGTCCAGAAGCTAACAGAAGTGGTCGTGTGTGTCTATTTTACGTGAAATATAAATTTTCGATCACTCAAAACTAGACGTTTTGTCTACAGCAATAAATTATAAAATCAAAGTGTCTCTTTCCTTACGCCCGTGCGATACTTGCGAACATTTTGCGCGGCAGTGGCGACACCGATCCGTGCGGAAGATCTGTTGAAGTATATTTTGTGTAGTATACGCGGAGAAGGAAGATAATGCAACGCACTCCGGCTTCAGGTCAGAGTTTAATGTACTCGTCACAACCGAATCTTCACACCGAAATAAATGATAATGACGTAATTAAAAACGTCAACATTAGGAAGAGAAAAAATCCAGACGGTGAAGAGTTTGCAAATCTTAAAGAGTCTATTTTGAAGTCTTTTAAAGAGATACTTCATGCCGAAATTGCAGAGATGAAAAAACAAAATTTGCAAATTATCAAATCCAACACAGATATGCTGGAGTTGTTACAAGTAAATGCCGTGGAACTTAAAAAGCTTAATGAAAAAGTGATTTTACTAGAATCAAATCACGCTGTAGCTACTGGTCGCATTAATGAGCTTGAGAATCAAGTAAATGAACTTCAGAGATACAGAAATAAGAATATGGTAGAAATTAGAAACGTACCAAAACAAGTGAAGGAAAACCTGCAGGATGTGGTAAACTCCTTATATGCTAACTTAAAATTATCAACTACATCTGATATATTCAAAGTTTACAGGAAGGGAAAGAATAATGCTCCCATTGTCATTGAATTTAAAAATTATAAGGAGGGAGAAAAGCTAATTAATGCTACCAAGTTATTTAATAGAGCTAATAAAGAGCATAAGCTGAATTCCAGCCATCTAGGACTTTGTGGAGAATATGTACCTATATATATTTCTGAGGCGTTAACTCCAATGAACAAGAAGATTCTTTCAGTTGCTAGAAATCTTGTAAAAGAAGGCCTTTATAAATACTGTTGGACTGCTGGAGGCAATATTTTGATACGTAAATCTGACGGAGAGCCAAGCATAGTATTGAAATCCTGTACCCAAGCTGAAGCATTGTTTTCCTTGTGACTGCATAGTTTGTTGAATGGCTTCAATTTAGTCTTTTGTGTTATTATTTTGCTTTGCTATTTTTTTCTCATACGCTTTATAATTGTTTATTTTTGTCGATTGAGCAATGGATTTTTATATACTCAGGCTATTTATATGTTTTATAATATTTATATGCTATTATATATAGCTAATAACTCCAAAAGTCTAATCATAATACAAAGTAACCAATATATTGATCGCCAACTAAATAAAACACTAACTCATAAATATTCAGTACTTATTAATGATAATGGATAGTCATCTAGAAGAATTTATCTCTGACGTTGATGAAATCAACGTCGGTGAATCATTTTTGGTTGGTGATCCAGGTTCTTTTCAATTATACAGGACAGAATTTAACACTACTCTTAAAATAGTCGTGCAAAATATAAGAAGTTTGAATAAAAATTTCAATGAATTCGAAGTCTTTCTTGCGAGAAGTAAAATTGATTATGATATAATCGTATTAACAGAATGTTGGCTTCAAAATGGTAATATTGTGCCCGAATTGGAGAACTATGATTATTATAGTACCACGAGGCACCTAAACCAAAATAGTGGAGTCGTCGTTTATGTCAGGCAAAATATTATGAATGTCCATGTTTATGAACCTTTGATTGATGATTGTGATTGTCTTGTGGTCAGAATTGGTGATAACTACTCTGTAATTTGTGTATACAGATCTCCATCTTTTCCTTCCGTGGTTAATTTTCAAAATTCTTTGGACTCCCTGTTGCATAATATAAAACAAACACCAAACATTCTTATGATCGGTGACATAAACATAGATATTATTAAAGATAATAATGATCATAGGTCAGATGAATATATGGATAATATGGCAATGCATGGCCTTGCTTCTAGTCATTTTTTGCCCACACGTGATAAGAGTTGTCTGGACCATTCTTTCATTAAATCTAAAAATAAAGTATTAACTTTAGTCTGTGAGTCATCAATTACTGATCATAACACACTCCATGTTGAAGTTGATTTAACAAATAGTAATAATAGTATCAGAAATGTGAATTATACTTATACTAAAATAGATTATACTGAGGTATCAATTCAATTCAAACAAAAATTTACTAATTTCTTAAAAATTTCGGATGTAAATATTGCTACTGAAAAATTCATTAATATTGTAAATAAAGTAATCGATAATTGTTCACACAAAATAAAATTACCGAATAGAAAGTATAATATAAAGCCTTGGATAACTCCAGGACTACTGCGCTGCATAAGATTCAGAGACACATTACACAAAAAACATAAAAATAATCCTAATGATATAAATTTGAAAATAACATATAAACGCTATAGAAATCATTGCAATAACATACTTTACAATCTTAAAAAGGAGCACGACATTTTAGAATTAGAACAAAATCAAAAAGATACGAGAAAAACATGGAGAACTATTAAACGTGTTTGTTCTATGAACAAATCTAAAAGATCAGCAGACAATTCAAGTAATCTCCTTAAAATTAAAGATACACCAATTGAATCTCTCAATTCTGTAAATGATTTTTTTGTGACTGCGGGAAGAACATACGCTGAAAATATTTTGCACAACTTAAAAACAACACAAACAGATTTGATTAAAAAATATAAATTCAATTACAACCAGGTAAATTCCTTTATGCTTTTAGAGACAGACGAACAAGAAATTAAGAAAATTATTGGTTCTTTAAAAAATAATACTTCTACTGGCTGGGACGGTATATCGTCTAGTTTTATAAAAAGATTTGTAAACTTTTTAAGTACGCCCATTACTCATATTTGTAATCTGTGTATATCTTCTGGCTTGTTTCCTAAGTTATTGAAGGAATCTGTGGTTATTCCTCTTTTCAAGCAGGGTGATATGAGTGATATATCTAATTATCGTCCCATATCACTCCTACCAACTCTTGCTAAAGTTATTGAAAGGGTTATTAACTCTAGACTTGTCAATTATTTAGAGTCTAATTATTTGTTGTCTGATAACCAATTTGGATTTCGTCAAAACAGGTCAACAGCCGATGCAATTGATGCATTGGTTTCTCATGTGGTAAATAGTCTTGATAGTAAATTAAAATGTGTAGGTGTTTTCTTGGATTTGGCGAAGGCTTTCGACACTGTTTCCATTCCCCTGTTACTTTGTAAACTCGAAGAAATTGGTGTTAGAGGCCTACCGCTAAATCTAATAAAAGACTATTTATCAGATAGGTCGCAGTCTGTCAGAATTGGAAATAAATGTAGCTCAAGAAATTCAATAAAGTATGGTGTGCCACAAGGGTCAGTGCTTAGCCCTACCCTTTTTTTGATATACATAAACAATATATGTAATGCAAAACTTCAGAACTGCAAAATAATATCATATGCAGATGATACAGTGTTGCTTTTTACTGGGAACTCGTGGGAAGAAGTAAATTCTGAGGCTGAGGCAGGCATGCGACATATGATGACATTACTGAACAATAATCTATTGACCCTTAACTTAATTAAAACTCAATACATTCCCTTTTCTATTAAATCGCCCAACTTACAACAAAAATGTAATTTGTCACTAAGGGCACATGTATGTAACAGTCATAATAATTGTAATTGCCATATTCTTGCTATGTCTAATAGCGTCAAGTACCTGGGTGTAATTATTGATAAAAATTTGAACTGGAAGGAACATATCGATAACTTAAAAGGACGTATACGAAAGTTGATACCTGTTTTTAAAAAAATCAGACATTTAGGATGTAGTCGCACCAACAAAATTGTATACCATAGCTTGTGCCAATCTTTGCTCTCTTACGGCATCATTGCTTGGGGTGGCGCTTCTAAATCTACATTTTTAAAAGTAGAAAGAGCACAAAGAATTATTTTAAAAGTGATTCTATTTAAGCGCCTGAGATACCCTACATCAGAACTGTACAAGGAATTTCAGACTCTCTCGGTCAGACAATTATTTATTAAGTCTGCTGTTTTAAGACAGCGTGTTATACGGCGTAATTATAACTCAGATCGTAGGTCACATATTATTTATAAGATTCCTACTTGCAGAACTGCTTTCGCTAGAGGTTTTTCAAATTTTTTTTGTCCTTTTCTCTTTAATCGTATCAATAAACACGTAAAGTTAGAAGGCTTAACAAAGTATGTATGCGCTAAGACACTTACAAACTATCTTCAACTGTTTGATTATGATCAGACTGAGAATTTATTTAAAATGATTATATGAATACGCACGTCATATTTTAATTAGACGTTTATTTACTTCATTATTTATTTTATTTATCTATTGTTATTGACTAATGGACAAGTAATGGATCGGCCTAAGCCGACCCATTTTCCTGTAGTATTAACTAAATCCAGTCACTGTGTCATTTGGCTAAATTATCAATTGATTATACTGGTTATGCATTTTCAAATAATTATATAAAAAAGAGCGTGTATCCATTATATCAATTGACACTACCGGAACACAGTTCACCCAAATTTATACAGAGATGTACCTATCTTGGGGTGGTCCGTACTTGCATACTTATTAAATTTTGTTTATTTTAATAAATAATTATATTTAATAATATTTATAGGGGAGGGGTATTATTTATTTATGTATATTGAAAATAAATATATTTTCTATTTTCTATTTTCTTTTTATCTATTTTATTTTATCTTTTAACCTATAGTATATGGATATAAAAACATATTTCAAAACATATTTCATACATCATGTATTTATTAATTAATATTTAATAAATTTCCGCAGCTCAATCGATTTTTAGACTTACTGTTAATAGTGTAATTTTATTAGCTATGTCACATCTGATTACTGTGCGTATACTGTGCATAGTTGCTTATAACTCGGAACCAGTTTCTTTTAACTGTTAGAAGTAGTTAGTCAGATTAGTGTGAACTGTTTGAAAATGTGCTTTATTGACAGGACAAGAATCATTACTTTGCCGTAACACAGTTATTAACTAGTACGGAAGGTAAAGGAATATTGTTTTGTATCTACATTGGAAGAAGCTGTTAAAACTTATAGTTCTACCTACTCTTAATTAATGTGGATACTATAGTGAAATTTTATGCACAATAAATATTATTATTATTATTATTATTACTTTAGTCGCAAAATCGTGAAGCGTTCCACATTTTTGACAGCAATGAGTAATGGGCAGCAGCATTTCTCTCATACCATCTAGCAATATACATTTTTACTGCGATTTATGTGCCCGATGTATGGCAATAGGCTCGCCACCTGTTACATGGGACCGAACATAACTGTCGACAAGTGGGTGTTAATTCACCTCTGCCTACCCCTTCGGGGATATAGGCGTGATTTATGTTATGTATGTATGTAACACTTTACTTCTTAGGGGATCATATTTTATTTGTAGCACTCCAGCAACCTCGCAGGATAGTAAGCATCTGAAATAACAACGTTTATTTTACCTTAGAGTTTTAGCATATCTTAATACATTGAACAAAAATGATTTTCAAGTTTTTATTGACTGTAGCGATATTTGTAAATCTACGTTTCAATCATAAACGAAAGGACTGAAACTGAGCTCGTGCTCTATCAAATAATATAGCGATGAATTTATTTATTAATTTTTTTGATAATATTAATTTTTGTTTGAAAGTAATTTCTAACCAATTATCAAAAGTCGTAGAACAAAGCGTGTTGTTTGTGGTGTTGGCTATCTAGTCATGTGAGGTTGTTGGTACTTTACAGGTAACTCATTATATTTTTAAATTTTTACGGTGTAACCGAAACGAAGTTATTGGAATTTTTCTGAAGATAAAGGGTAGGAACACTATCAATAACACCAAAAGTTATTTCATACTTCATACATACATAAATCACGCCTATATCCCCGAAGGGGTAGGCAGAGGTGATTTTCGCCAATTATGTTAAGTCCCATGTAATAGGTGGCGAGCCTATTGCCATTTATCGGGCACAAAAGTCGCAGTACATTGCTATTGCTAGGTGGTATAAGAGGAACGCTGGTGCCCATTCCTCATCACTGATTTATCCTTAGTCGCCTTGTACGACACCCGCGGGAGAGATTTGGGGTGGTGACAATTGTATTCTACCCTGCCGTCACCACACGGCACTTTTTTTATTTCATACTGATGCTTTCATACTTACCATTATCATATTATCATTCCATCTGCGGAAAATTAAAAATGAATATTAAGTCTCATGATGTTCTTTAGGCTTACAAACGTATATCGAAGGGTTTCTGATCTAGTTCTAGACTCTGTTGTTAAGTTGATAGAGCAGCGGCAAGAACGATCTTTCTAAATGGAATCACAACAAAACATCTTTCCCATTCAAGAGTACTTCTCTCGTTAGTTAACATAACAACACGTTAATTAGCATTGCTATATTACTATCTGCCGCACTCAGAGACGTCAAATAACTTTAATGAGTAACTATTGTCCACTAATGTCAAAAATTTTCAATTAAATCTGAAATTTTTTGACATTAATTTCAATTAAACCCGGCAAGAATAGCGACTAGTTTTGAATTGTCATTTTTTGACATTAAGTATCTACTCATTATCGTTATTTGACGTCTCTGAGTGCGGCAGTTAGAATTAGTTATAAAAGAGGTAAGGGCGAACCATTATTGTTGTGTCTGTTGTAACAGTAAGAATACCGTCTGGTTTGAGAGTGTAATTATTACGCATAGTTGTTCTTTGGAGGGCATTGTTTTATCGCCAGTAATTATGTAAGCTAACCACTATGTAATCAGTATCTGTGAAACCGAAAATTGTTGTACGAAGTGATTACATTTCTCTGTTTAACTTCTGCACTCAGAGACGTCAATTAACTTTAATGAACACTTAATAAAAAAGAATGTCAATCAAAACTAGGCCATAGACCTGGCAAGGATAGCGACTAGTTTTTGAATTGAATTTTTTTTGTTTTAAATATATACTCATTAACGTTAATTGACAATTGTAAGTGCGGCAGTAAGTAATGAGAATAAAACAGAAAAAATGTTTAATAGAGATCTTTGCGAAGTTCTTTATACAATATTTTTGTTTCTAAAAGATATTGTTCACACACATCGCTAAAGTTTGAGCAACATCAACCAGACATAAATAAACGTAGCGATTTGATTTGGTTTTCACTTGACATTTCACAGAGACTATAAAAGAATATCAAACGTTGCCTTGTACCTATCTAGACTTTACCCGTTACCAAATGATCATGAGACAATCTATATGAAATATCAGATTATGGAGAAATCGTGGTGCGTCCGAAGTTCGTTCACCCGAAACAATTTAGTCGTGAGCTGCTGAGTGTGTGCAAATGCAAATCATCGTGCGGAATCGAAAGTTCGCCGAACATCGACACATCGACAGGAAGCGCGAATCGGATATTTCGAAGTCACGTGTTTGGCTTTTGTGCTATTTGCACTCAAGCTGTTTCGAATATGAATGAAAGTTAGAGTTAGTCTAACACAGAAATAATTAATTATGAACCCTGAAGACGGGGCACTTTGAAAGTAGCGCTAGAGACTGAGAGACTGCGGAGTAATAAGACTTGGAGGGTTTGGTCATGTTATGCGTAGAAATGAAAGCTATGTTGAAAGAAGAAGGTGAGGTGTGAACGTAGGAAGATTGTGTAAAGAAGGATAATGTGATAGTGAGAGGAGTGGATGAGATATCGACGAAGGATAGGAGTGGAAGAACTAAATATGGTGTGACGACTCCGCCTAGAGGAAGATTAGGGCAGGAAGAAGAATATGAACCATATAGATAGACCAAAGAAACCAAATCGAAAAAGTTAGTTGAACACCAAATTTTTAAAAGCACAACGATCAATTTTTATAGGACATAATTTTTTAATGATGGATGTTTTTATAATTAATTACGGTCCCTTCCCAGAATTCAAATTTTTAAGAAAAAAAAAAAGATTTTTCTAGTTCCTGGTCCCTAATTAGTTTCAAACTCCTAATTAGTAGTGTAATTACTAGGACCAGTTGTTGAAAACTTGGGTATTGACAATTGGTTAGTTGACCTCTATATGTACATCTGTTGCATATGCATATTTATGAGTGTTAAATGAATTGGATCCTTTCCGTTTAACGGTGGTCGATTTAGTAATGGTTTAGTAATTTTAATTCTATTCTACTGTAAACAAATGAAATAATACATTAATAGAAAGATACACGTGGGGTTTGATTATCTACTGATTGATATATGTATTTTAGACATCACCATCTATTAAATTATGTTTCAGTTGAGTTGACTGTTCAAGACATTAATTGGTATATAGTTTTATAAGAAAATAACAAAACAACAGGTCATTTACCATAAGAATGTATCAGTATATACATAAATTAATAATTTAAAAGGTATTCGCGGTCCGTGGCATAAAAATGTAATTTATATATCATGTTTTTATTGCAATATTATCATTGGTTAAAAAATTCCCCAATGTACAGATGAACAGGTGATACATAATAATCACTTAGGTACCTACCCATTGTTGCGGTTTTATATTATCTATCTCAATCACGTTACCAATGAACCGTTGTAAAGTTATGACTTGCCAAACTGATTTAATGATAAGATATACCGTCAACTTATCTTTTTTCCACGCTGGCCAGCAGAAAAATAAACGAAAAGGTAATGTAGAATGTGCCATCCCCGACACAACCCAGGGGTGCCGTACGGGTCGATTAAGGGAGATTGCCAAGTGTAGCACCATTAAGCACCTTGGGGCACCCGAATGGTGGAGTGAAAACCAACAACAACAGCATACCCAAAGTGGCGGGCTACTCTGAAACTCCGAACTGTTAACTCACATCTATCCGTCTTTCTCACGCCACTGCGTGATAGAAAAATGAGCGACAAAGACGCAAAGATTCGATAGACCGAAATAAACGTCCAGAGTAACGCCTCTGGGGGCCTACCGCCTAACTCGATTGCTAAAGCAAAAGCTATAGTTTATGACGTCATGCCGTCATTTCGCACCAAATGTACCTAAACTATTAGCGATGGCTTTGAACGAATGATCACCGAATGATTTTGTATGAATTTGTCACAAAATCCGTGCCGCCTAAAAATTCAGGATGGCTGCTATAGCCGTAAGCGGTGCATTGCAATATAGCTATCATCAGCAATCGAGTTAGGCGGTAGGGCCCTTGGTCTCAGCGGCAGACGGCCGGCGGTAAAACCTAACCCAAACCTTTAACTAGATGGATCGAAATGTTGTCATCCAAGTCGCTCTACTATTTTCTATATTTCTATACATAGGTACCTTTCTGGAGTGATGGATGATATGATCCAAAAGGGAGTGGATGGCTTGATTAAGTCTGACCTATATGAATAGAAGAGGACACATACTGCAACGACCTAGATAACCTGTGAACAGAAGCGGAAGATGATGTTTTGATGTCAGACCGTGTTTGGGTATTGTGGGAATTCGTAGCACAGCAGACGGGTCAAAGTAGTGAGTGAGACCGGACGCTTAAGTCTCCTTACGTTAACGTAACCAACAATAACAAAAATAATATGAAATTTTAGGAAAGCTAAAGCCTGTTCTATCCCGTGCTCCATCACAAACATTATGATCAATAAACTCTGTGCAAAAAGATGTCCACCTCTTCAGAACGATTGAATTGTTTGCATTATGCAACCACTGACTTTCTCACAAAGATAAAATAACATAAGACTTAAAAAATGTAGTCAATGTTGTAGTTAAATAACACGCTTTGTCATCTGACATTACACAAGATTGTTGGCGTCTAATAAACAAATGAAAGTTTTATAGATATTTTTTTTAACAATCCTAAGCGTTTTGCCGTGTGGCGACGGCAGAGCAGAATACAAAATTATCATTATCATCAAACTATTTATCTCCGAAGGGATAGGCAGAGGTGTATTGACACCCACATTTGGCTAAGTTTGTTTGGTCCCATTAAATATTTGACGAGCCTATTACCATCTATCGGGCACGTAAATCGCACTGTATATTGCTTCTCTACTGCCCATACCTATCACTGCTTTTACCCTTAGTCGCCTTGTACGACATCCAAGGGAGAGATTGGAGTGATGACAATTGTATTCTGCTCTGCCGTCGCTACACGCACGACACATAATTTTTCGTAAATATGATACAAGTAAAGGTTCTGTAAAATATGTGTTGTTGACGACCTTGTACGCCCGGGGTGGGTCAAAATGCAACCTGACGCATCCACATTGCAGACAAACTGATCTGATATACAACCTGTTTGCGCTAAATGACTTTTAAGAAACATAAAGTTAAGGTTGAGCTCCCTTCTCTATTTTATATTCCGATTTATTTATGCTTTCGTGGTCGCGACGATGTTGCATTGAAAAATGGCTACGATGGTATTGATTTAATGATCTTGCACAAGGTCGTTTTCGGAATACGGGATAAATTATTACTGTTACAGTTGAGCAGGCTACAAGAGCAAAGAGACACCGGTCAAACGAGTTTGGTTATTAAAAATGAATTCAGAGAGTCTCGCTAGTAGGTACTAGAAAAAAGAATAGTCATTTTGAGCACTTACGGCGTTAGTACACCAACGTATTCGCATGCGAATGCGAAACACTAAAAATTTTGTCTCGCTCTGTTATAAGCGAGATGAGATAGTTGCGTCCGTGTATATACTGCTTTGCAAATAGATTCGCAGAAGTTCCGCATGCGAATGCGTTGGTTACTAACGGCGCCAGGGATCTAAATGATGAATATCACAGGAAAAACATTTGTTTTTCAAAGAATATTGTGGTTAGTAAAAGTTCGATAAATTATAGTCTTGATATGGGAATCGAACGCGCGTTCACTGCCATCCGGGCAGATGCCTATACCACTCGGCCAACATTTATGATGTTCAAATTAAAATGAAAATAATAGTTGTTCTTCAAAATACTCATAAGATAAGTGTAATTTAATCTATAAACTTAGCCGTGTGGTGACGGCAGAGTAGAATACAATTGTCACCACCCCAAGTCTCTCCCGTGGGTGTCGTACAAAGCGACTAAGGATAAATCAGTGATGAGGAATGGGCAGCAGCGTTCCCTCTTATACCACCTACTGCGACTTTTGTGCCCGATAAACGAAACGTGGGTGCTAGTTCACCTCTGCCTAGCCCTTCGGTGATATAGGCGTGATTTATGTATGTATGTATGTAAAAACTTTAATAAAGGAGTAAGACCACTAAATAGATGGATTCGTGTGAGGTATGTATGGTATTATGAAGTTGATGGATGTGGATGTGGAGATGAAGGAGGAAGAAGACGTATTGCGCTGACCCCAAACAGAATGGGACAAATGCATGCAGGGTGATGATGATGACTTAAAAAAAATTATGTTATATTCGCAGTAAGTAAATTTTGTAAATAGTGGTGATAAAAATAATAGGAATATTGTAATTTATTAATGAATTTTGAAAGTCGTATGTAGTCGCTTAATACTCTTCAATTATTATTTGACGGCCGCTTTGATCGAATGGTCAGATTGCTAGGTATTGGCCAAGAGGTCCCGGGTTCGAATCCTGGTAGGGGCAAACTTTGTGATGACCACAAATCTTTGTTTCCGAGTCATGGTTGTGTATATGTTTATGTAGTATATTTTAAACATTTATATACATAATTATATTAAAAATATGTCCGTCATCTAGTATCCATAACACAAGTGCTTAGGCTACTTACTTTGGTCTAGATGATAGGTGTGAGTGTAAAAATATTTATTATTTATTTATTCATTATTTTTGTAAACGATGTAGACGGGGCTGGTGGCAAAGCCTACAGAGAAACACCCTTTTATCACCAGAGGACTGTATTCACAATCGACGTAACAAAATACAACTGACAAGTATCAAAAACAAAACGAGTATCCAAAAAATATTAAAAAGTAAACAGAAAACATATAAAAAAGGATTGATACAAAACTCAGTTGGCTACAATTATTATAAAAAAGCAGAATACAATTGTCACCACTCCCATCTCTGCCGCGAGTGTCGTACAAGGCGACTAAGGGTAAAGACAGCCATGAGTAATGGGCAGCAGCGTTACAGCTATAGCAATATACTGCGACTTATGTGCCCGAATAGGCTTGCCACCTATGGTTTGTTTTTGTTTGGGCGAAACATGGGTGATGCTTCACCTCTGCCTACCTCTTCGGGGATATAGGCGTGTTTCATGTATGTATGTGTGTATGAGAGGTAATTGCAAGCTTTTGGCATTTTCCTGCTTTCGTTCCGACGGTGTGACGTCACGGCCACTCGACTCGCGTTATGTCAATCGGAGTTGTGGGTCACCGGTATTTTCCGAACAACAGAAAACCCTATGCGCGTACTTCATGTTAATTTTATTTTGCAACCTACCACGTAACGTCTTCTATATTGGCAATAATGTAAACACGGGCGGGGCACAACATAGAGATGGTGTTCACATAATAAGTTTATGTAAAAATTGGTTGCGTATGTATTAAAACTAATTTTTTTTAATGCTTGACAGGGCAGCTCTTACCCTTTATCTCACCTGATGGTAAGTGACGGTAAGAGCCGAAGATGGAATCAAGCTTTACCTGGAACTCTCAAGCCCTCAATCACAAAGGGGCTGGCTGTCTTAATATAACACAAATTAAAATGTGTAATACTTATTTTTCAAAGTCGCTAATCGTTTTGACTTTCTAAAATGGCTGATGTGTTTTAAAATACATCTTTCTTAATTTTTTAAATGTTTCCTTATCGGCGACATGTTAAAATTGTTTACGTTTTTTATCTCGTTATAAAGGCTAGAGTATATGACTCATCATTTCACAATTAACTTATTTTGAATATGTATGAAAGGATGGAAATTAAGATGATAATGTAATGTAACTCGCAACAGATGTACCTACCTCATAATTATGTAATGTAACCCGTCTCTAAAGTTAGGCCAGAATATAAACTAGGGCCCTTATCTGTTCATATATCGAACTCTAGAATAGTACAACGATCGCCGAGCAATGGCGGCGATGCGCAGTCACGTCACGCGCGGCGGTCGTCAGTATGCAAGAGGTGCGCAGGAGCAACGACTCCGAGGTGGCACAGATTTCTTCGGGTCTAGACCGGGGCCCAGAATATATAGACTGCTTCAAGAATACCATGGTAATGCGACCACTTTGTTATAAAAAATAATTAACAAAGCAACTAACAAAAAATGGCTCCAGTGTTGGTTTGTAGGTATGCTGTTGAGGTGGGAGCGGGGGGTGTACCTGTTGAATCCCTAAATTACTAAAAGACATTGGATTGTCTGAAACTTTCTTAAGTTCTTCATTGGAACGTATGTTGGAGGGGGACAGAAAGAAGTCGGCGGACGGGGAGAACTTGGGATCGTGAAGGTTGACATATTGTGAATGGGCCCCGTAAGCCTACACCTGGGGCACAAGTCCCAAGCGCTGCTGACTTCCCTTTCTGCCCCACTATGGACCCAGTACCTGCACGGTGAATCCATGGAAGAGTTTACGACCCTTATAAAAGAATCTAGTAGCGGAATTAAATTTATTTTAATTCTCCAAACTCCCTGGACTTATAACACTGTAAATGTGGTGGTGGGCCCAACTATCTGTCAGCCAGTCTGGACATTAAAATAATGATTCTAGTTTACTACTCCCAGATCTGAATTGATGATGGCTTAGTTGCTCGTTGATCACTGAGCACATCGAGGAATGCTGCTCTGCATTCCTCACCATATTTATGTCGTAGGAAAATCGTCGAATTCGGTATTTTATGAGGTGTCGACATTTCGTGAACTAAGGATTCAATCTAAGCTTCAAACCCATCTTTAGGTTAGTTCTCCAGTTCCTAACAGCGGCATCATTATTTATGAAATCCCGAATTTAACGATTGGCCTGTTTCATTTACAAGACTCAGTCGCCTTGAGATCGTATTCACACTGACCGGGAAAACTATTATGATACTGTTTTATTTACATTTTCCTCTTTATACGGCCGTTATACAGACCGGACATCGTTTATAGTGACCGCACTTCCACTGCCATTTCGCTATAAAGCTCTTCCTCCTCGAGCTTCCCAGACTTTCTGAGCTACCCGATTGACGTTTAATGTCTTCTCCCTGTTCCCAGTGTATCTGGGTTCAGCGCAGTATGTTTCCTCTTCCATTCATATCGGTCAGACGTCATCAAGCCATCCATTCCCTTTTGATTCATATCATCCATCACACCGTAAAGGTGCTAGTGATGAATGAATGTATAGAAAACTGACGGAACGGACCATATCGAGAGACCGATGAACGGATATAGTGATTGGAATGACAATATTCCAATCCCGACTGCTCAAGATTTTGGCTTAGGTTTTACAGTCGGCCGCCTGCCTGATACCAAACCTTTGTTGGATATGCTGTTGTTGGTGGTTGGCCCTCCACCATTCGGGTGCCCCAATTGCTTATTGGTCTACACCGGGCAATCTCCCTTAGTCGACTTTTACGACACCCATGGGATGAGTCGGGGCTGGCCCATTCTACGTTATTTGTTCGCTCCCCGGCCATATTGTATTGTAATTGACGTTTGATGTACATATCGCAAAAGGCCCGTCTACTTTCCAGTTAGATCTCGTTCGAAATTTCACAGCGTCGAAGCCTTGACGAAGAAACGCGGGCGTTTAATAGACCAGTAATTCTGTTGCGGAATCACATTGTGTGTGCCATCGCAGAGCCGATGAGTAACAGCATCCTTGGCGGTGCAACTTGTGCATACATTACGATTATTGCACGCTATTGTTCCACACAACAATGCGGGGACACCCACAGACGAGCTGTGGCGGCGGCTGTTGACACCTAGGCTCTCGGCATCTTTTACATCACATTCACTTAAAAACGTATACACATACCGTTTGTGGTTGATATAAAACTATGATTACGTATCACAATGTCTGCAATTGTTGATTTATGTCGCCCCCGGGGTCTGTCTAGTGGTTCGCCCACCGGAGTTAGATCCCCAGGGGAATACAAATTTGTACTCGGTTTGATTGGTGGTAGGGCTTATTACAAGTTCGCCTGGCTACCACCTCGAAATCTGTCGCCATAATAATAATGATAGCACCATTACTGTGTTTCGACAATTTGTGTGAGGTAGCTAGCCCCTCTGTGGCTGAGGGTTCCAAATGAAGGTCCATTCTATCTTCACCCCTTAATAATGTTCCTCATAATTGGTTTACACCAGGCAATCTCCCTTAGTCGAATTTTACTACACTCCGGGGTGAGCTGGGGGGTCGCACATTGTTGTGTAAAATCGAAAATGTAACAAGCCATACATGATAAACAATAAAACCACAAAAAAAAAAACTTTAAATGTTAGTAAGTTTACATTTTATGCAAAGTGATCGGAGTCACCTAGTAAGTAAAATGGTGTAAAGATATCGCAAAAGTCACCATCACCATCATCTACGACATGCGTAGAAATCTCACGCTATACACACGCATACCTATGTAGAATTCACGCTAAACCGACAATTTTTATTTCGATAGTCTCGTTTCTGATTACTGTTTCACATTCCTGACATAGTGAGACATTAAATGCAACTAAAATATCGACTAAAAGGCGATTACGGTTGAACTATGCAATGCAGCCGGCCTTCAGGTCCATGATGTCACAAGGAAGCCGGCCGACCACCGACCGGCCTGTCACAAATTGGAGCACGAACTTCATGGCATACCACGAGAGAGCTCGAGTAGTTTAAACTTTATGCAAATGCCAATAAAGCTTACTATTCAGTGGCAAACGCTAATCCCCGGAATTCGGTCTATCTTAAATAATGTGATGTAAATAACAATGAGACGCGACAAGTATTCAAAATAGTATTCAAATTCAATACATTACTGTTAGCCGTGTGACAAGTGACGGCAGAGCAGAATACAATAATTGTCACCCTCATGTCTCTCGTGGTTGTCGTACAAGGCGAATAAGGGTAAAAACAGCAATGAGTAATGAGCAGCAGCATTCCTCTTGTACCACCTAGCAATATACTGCGGCTTATGTGTCCGATAATTGGCAATAGGCTCGCCACCTATAAAATGGGATCTAACATAATTGGCGAAACGTGGGTGCTAATTCACCTCTGCCTACCCCTTTGGGGATATAGGCTTCATTGTTGTATGTATGTATATTCAATTATCTACGGTGACTATCGCTTTCATTTAGTATACATAGGTAAAGATATTCAATTAGAAATTAATCATCACATTCACAAAGCCATAACAATTGTTGCAGCTGATGCGCAAGAGTTTATAATAATTTGAAACGAGTAATGATTACTTAGATTACAAATAAACCGCCATGCCGAACCTAAATACCAGAAGGTGGATTCATCGAGTGGTGGGAAGAGCCTAATATTGCACAAAATAGATGCATCACCGAGACAGGACGAATACTAAACCTGGCAGTAATTCAAATTATGTCCATTGTGATTTGGTATTCGGTATCACTTGTTTTTTCTGCAGTTAATTACGCAGCATGTTGATGATATTCTATTAAGTATACACATTATAATTTCTTTTTTCTCTCCCAGGTTAGCATGGAAGACAACAATTATGTATAGATAGCTAAAATAAAAAAGGGGACCCCTTTTTATGAGTACCCGTTTGTGAGGTTAAAATAAACAAGGGTTGTCGTTTGGAAGTTAGATTAAACAAAAATAAATTGTAAATTATCATGTTGAAATTGTAAATAAGTGTGAGGGGTTATTAGTGTCACAGCTAAACAAGTGGTTGTGGTCTGCTGCGCGCGGCGAGTAATTCATGTAATTAATTGAACGAGGAGATTTGTCATGGAGCGCCGGACAAGGCTCGAGTCTCTTTGATGCGAGATCCGAGATCCTCTGTGACGTAACCTGTCGGGTGTTCCGTTGCGCAAGCCGCGCTTAACATTCCGCCCGCGAGGCTTTCTCGCTCCGCCACAATCAGAAGCACCCGAATATTTTGTTTCACTGAAAGCTCTCCACAATGCGAGGAGGCCGTGAAATTGACACACTGTCTTTGTGGCGTGTTATGAAGTTGTCACAGCTAGTTAACCTATCCGACGTAACCGAGTGACAGTACCGTTGCGGCTGTTTTGTTCGCTATCCGCGCTCCTCTCATGAATAATGGACACAGATCGGAAAAGGCAGTTTTTCTGGCACTTGCGTCATAGCGTTATCGAATTGCGGATAAGCTTCCAAGCTGTTGTATTAGTGCCATAACAGGGTTCATGTAAAACCTTAAACCCATTTTGCAATAAAGTAATTTGAATTGGAATGTCGGACTAAAGTGTCGTTCTCATAGTATTTTAGATCATGCATACGTATATAATTAAAAGAGGTAGGGAAGACGTGTCTTAACATCCAGATTTCGCCAGCTATGTAAGGTTCCATGTAGGGGCAACCTTCTGCTATCTACCGGACAAATTAATCACTTTATTGCTTGCTAGTTAACCAGGAAACCCGCCACCCATTACACGCTGACCGATGTGTATTATTATTTCGTTTTTAAATCATAAAAATGCCACGTAATTTTTCATTTCATTTTTCCGGATGATAGATTAAAATTTATCTGGGCGTATCCATGTTTCGCGAACAGTGCAAAAGTACATCATAAAACTCTACTTATTTGATCTATGGTAATGAGGCAGCTATTGGTGAGTTGTGTTCACAGAAATTTGTCCTGTAAATTTTATTGTATTAAACTACAATGTTTGTAGAACGGGTACAGTGGGTCAAAACGGGTTGAATTTATACTTGTAGAGAAAGAGTCTAAACTACTGACGGGCGGTTTACTCACTGTCGGGTTCGAATACGATAGAAATATGTTGTGTGGACTTCGTTTTCAATATTAATTTGTTTAAAACATTTACAAGATGTTTCAAAAAACCAACCAACTCTACATAGACTTTGAAAGAGGAAGTACCTCTATGAAGAGCTCTCTAAGACACTTCTATAAGAAAAAAAAACTATGAAACCGTGTGTGTTTTAAATATAATTGATTTGGAATTTCGATATTATGATTGAGTAATGATTCTTCGGATATAAGAATTAATAGCGGTCGATTTCTGATGAATGCATTAGTTTTTACTACCGAAATTTAATTGCCTATCATTTGATATGCTCTTGATCTTGTGAATATATTAAGTTATGTAATTAGGTCAGTGTTAGCACTGGCATTGAGACTGAAACAAACAAGCTTTTGATTAGTAGTTAGTAAAGTATTTATTAACTACTAATTTTAACAACACGAATATTATCATCTTTTAAATATAGCGAATGTGATTAAAATTGAGTCTGTCAAAGATGTTCTGTGTCTGTATCTAATGTCCGTACTTAGAAACGTCAATTAACTTTAATGAGTACTGAATATAAAATTTGTCAATTCAAATCAGTCGCTTTTCTTGCCGGGTCTAATGGTCTAGTCTCGTTTGACATTTTTTTGCATCAAGTAATCATTAACATTAATTGATGTATCTGAGTGCGGCTGTTAGAGCACCCTCAGGTCTGTATGTTGACCAACAATGGCGGATTAATATACTGAGCAGGAATAGCACGTATTGCCTAAGTTTCTTTTTTTTTCACAAGGAAAGCAAAGAGGTATAACTGCACATACATAATAATTATTCCAGTTGCTTTCGTCTTCATTTGGCATTGAAATGTCTTTTTATTATGAAAATATTTTCATCTGTAACATGCTTGAAGTGTTATTTATAGAAGGTAGAGCTGCACTCAAATATAATAAAGTTCCTTAATCAATTGTGTGGTTTATGTTAAGTAACTAAAGGATGACAATACATTGGCAATATTTGACAGTTCTTAACTCTTTTCACAAAGAGGTCTGGCAGATGAATTCATTTCAACAGAAATATAGGCCGTGTGGTGACGGCAGAGTAGAATACAATTGTCACCACCCCAAATCTCTCCCGTGGGTGTCGTACAAGGCGACTAAGGATAAATCAATGATGCGGAATGGGCAGCAGCGTTCCTCTAATACCACCTAGCAATAGCAATGTACTGCGACTTTTGTGCCCGATATATGGCAATAGGCTCGCCACCTATCACATAGGACCTAACATAATTGGCGAAACGTGGGTGCTAGTTCACATCTGCCTACCCTTTCGGGGATATAGGCGTGATTTATGTATGTATGTATGTAGATATATAGGATAGTATGGATACAGTCCATGTATGCCCTAGTGCGTGTTAATATTTCCATTGTATACCTTTGGGACATAGTACCCAAGTCATAGAAAGTAACATAAACTATAAGCTAATTGATTGAACAATCAATATGCTGTCACGCCTGACCGTCACTAACCCTGATTATCCAACCACGTCTATCTATTGAAACAGTAAACCTAACGCGATGTTTGCACTTCGAGGCACTTTTATATGATTTGTGCATATATCGCTCATTTAATACAAGAGAGACGCAACACAGAAATACTTAGCAATATTGTGTGTTCTAAATTTATGGAAATAAGACTTACAGTTGCATGAGCGCAATTTGGACTTGTGTCTTTTCTGTACTTATAAAACAATATTGCGTGAGTTATATAAGCGGAGGAGGTCATACAGCGCCTGCGCCAGGTCACGCGGTCGCCCATCTCGCTCTTGCTTTTATGGTAGATCAAGTGGTTATTGGAAATATGTTACCTTACATGATTCTGCATTTAGGTTCCAGTTACTAGATTTTAGGCTCTACGAGCTGAACTCCAAGCGAGACGAACTGAAAGCCCGGCGGCAATTAGGTAAAATTATGTAAATGGTGTGCTAACGTGCCCGCTGTGTGGGAGGATATTTATCCGAAAAATTGGCTACATAAGCCACACACGAGCACACCAAAGACCAAACTGGAGTTGAATGCAGTCATCGGCGGAAAACGGCCGGAAAGAATCAACATCCCTAGATTTTAATTTGTTTATTTTATATTATTTCCAAGGGAAACATACATTGCTTGTTCTCTTATAAATAATTTTGACTAATTGTATACATACGGGGGCGGGTCAATAAGTCCGTGACTTTTTGAATTTTTGAACCTCGACAAATCATATTTCTTGGAAGGTATAAAAAAATTGGAGAAGCGTTGGAAAAAGTGTATAGAGCTCAAGGGAGACTTCGGTGAAAAATAAAATGATTTATTTGTCAAAAAATCTGTGTTTTATTTCAAAAGTCACGGATTTATTGACCCGCCCTCGTACCAATTAAGTAAAAAAAACAAGTATACGTTAAGCATACGCACTAAGCTGGTCATAATTGCAAATGAAATAAAAGTAGAGCATTCAAACTATATAGTGAGGGTCCGAATATTATATTACATTTCAACAGATACATAATATTATTGAATATTGAACATTAAAATTGTCTGAAAAATGTTTCTTAGTAAGAGTACAGTATATCATACAAGTTCGAAGAGTGCCGTGTGGTGCCGGCAGAGCTTTTCAGATATATACAATTGACAAGGGTAAGGATACGGTGATCACTAATTGGCAGCAGGGTTCTTCTGGTTAACCAAATGTACTGTATTGTATTTGTTGTTTATTGTTTAAAATATTTCACATCACAGTGACTTTGTAAAGCTTGTTATAGGAGGAAAAAAAATTGTGTAATTTAAGTTATATGTCCATTGTATGTTTGATTCTCTACAAAATAAATAAATACATTTTCTCGTATGTATAGGTATTAATACACCTCTGCCTACTCTGTATGTATGTATGTATACGGTATCTACACCAAAGTAAGTAGATGAATCCGTTGTATGACTAAAATTATATGACAGAGACTATAATATTTATTAATTACTTAAGCAATCATGACTCGAAAACAAATGCACAATGCATTAGACAAACATTTACTCCCGTCAGGATTTGAATCCTCTCTTTGAGCTCTGTAGCCTATAGCCAGAGTTACGACCATTTGAAAAAACTCGTCGTCGAAATATTAATGTTTCGCGTTAAACACCCAATATACACGCGAATGGAATTTTTAATATTTGTTTTGTGACATTAAGCATGGCGTTCTATTGGTGTGTGACAATGGGGTCGTGCTTAAAAAGCATAACTCGTATAATAATCGAGCTCCTCCTGAAAAAAGGATAAATATATCCTAAACGTGGGTGCTAGTTCACCTCTGCCTACCACTTCGGGGATATAGGCGTGATTTATGTAGTAGTATATCCTTTTTTCAGGAGGAACTCGATTGATTGTGGCTGAGCGCGCTCGGCTTGCTATTCTGCAAACTGAGCAATGGTCACAAAGAAATTGTGATTCGAAAAAGTTCGAAAAATGATAGTCTTGTTGCGCGAATCGAACCCGCGTCCGCGTTACGGGAAGATGCCTACACCACTTTGCGGTAATTTTTCTAACATAAAAAACATACGGTACGAATTGAGTAGTGAGTTAACCTCCTCCGGTATTTTGTCGGTTAAAAATCAAAATAATAAGCAATGTTAGCTAAGACCGGCTACAGGATAGGTGGTGCTTCGAAAGCCACGATAAGCCGTTGGTGCCGGCTGAATCTGCCGTCATATTTCTTTAATCCATAGGGAATAAGGCCTGTGTCCTAGCGGTTGCAACAATAAAGGGCTGGTGATGATAAGTGTCTGAAAATAATTATTATACTAAACCCTCAGCGCTGTGAAGAAGACGCGATTCGTACCGCATCTATTATGCGAATACGAATCCCGACACGGTGGACCAATACTTTACGCAATGTCCATCACCTGTGCCGTGAATGTTAAATGGTCATTAAATAACTCCGGACTTTTTCATTTCACATAAAACCACCCAGTTCATTCTTGTTGCGCAATTGTTTTCGAAGTTGAATGTGCATAAATGTTCGTTTCAATAAGGTGTAATTAAAAATTGCTTTGTACCTATTGTTTTTATTTGTTTATTTTAATACCTACCTAGAACTTATTTATGGAAAGTGTCAAACACTTTTCACAATTCATTCTTTTCACAAATCATGATTTGTACATATTAATCGAATTTGCAATTGCATTTATTTGAATGAAACTATTATTTCTATCAGCCTATATTTATCTTTATAAACATTGGTAAAAGACCTCTACACCGGAACAATGAATTTAAGACATAAAAACCGATTAGCCTTACCTCAATCTAACCTTAAACTCCATAGCTCGGGAACATACGTTACTGCCATAAAAATCTACAATAAACTTCCCACAATAATTCAAAATGAAACCAATATTAAATCATTTACTAGAATTTTGAAAAACTATTTGATGGAAAACTGCTTCTACACTTTGCAGGAGTTTTTTGTGGGACCTTTAGTACGTTAGAAAATGACACTGTATCTAATTTGGAACTTATTTTAATTCAATATTTTAATTTATTATCTTAATTCTAATTTTAATTTAATATGTTATAATTTATGTATGTACCTAATAATTTAGAATTTGAATTTAAAATGTTGAAAATTATTTTTTTAATAATTATAATAATTGTAGTGCCCTCACAGGGTTCATGTCGGCTCTAGAAATTTTATGTAACACCTATAAAAACCACATGATACAATAAATATATTGAATATTGAATATTGAATATTGGTATTTTTATTTGGCTTTGCTTTGCATGATAAATTATAGTTACAAACTGGTTAAAATTATGTCTCTCAAGTTTTTACATTTATCCGATGAGTTAAATAGTTATATCATAATCACCCTACTCTATTGTGTTGTAGTTGAAGATCTCATTCATTGATCGAGTTCGATTAGTTGGTAAAATACTAGTAAGTAAGTTAATGGTAAAGTACTATTATGGTCAATCGAAATGGAAATGGAGTACCCTGCAAATCATTCTAATGCCCTTTGCTATACTCCTTTAAACTCGTACATTTGAAATATCGGATAAGACTCGCGTATAATTTGGTGTTTGGCATATTAATTATTTAACCCGACGTTTCGATCACTTTACAGTGGCCGACCACGGAGTCACGGGACCAAATTATACGCGAGTCTTATCCGTAAAAGTTGTTTTATTTCAAATGTGTAGTGCTCGTATATTTATTGCGTAATCTATTTCCAGAAAGCTTGCTATTATTGCACATTCTCGCCAATTCCGGTATCGAACGTTTTGCGAATTTTTACGAGGTTCTTATTCAAGGAGAAAGTAATTTAAGCGTGTACCTACTCGCTATATTTTGATAATGCGTTCGTGTTTCCTTTTATTTCATGTTTCCTTTTATAGCTTCTTCGAATTTTTGATGATTTCTGTAGTGTGCGTAGCTGCATTACTCTCCCATTGTTGTAAAGAAAATCAGCCGGAGAACAATTATAAAAATTCGCGGCTCCTGTCATCATGACCAGCCTTTTGATGTCCCCACTGCTGGAACACGGGGCTTCCCTATAGTTGGAAGAATATAGGGAGATTGGGCCATAACCCACCACGCTGGCCCAGTGAGTGTTGGTGTTGTTGGTCGTTTGGTGGTTGGTGGGTCGGCTCCTGTATCTGCATATACATTTTGGGCACAATCAACAATTGGGACCTATCTAGAAGATAAAGAAGGAAGGAAAGTGGGTCATAACCTACATGTCTCTTGAGCGTCAATTAGTGCATATTACTGCAAATGGGACTAACGTTTTACTTACTATCTGAAGTATAGAGGATTGGTGTCTTGCAGCAGACTGTAAAATCTAAGCCGTCACCTAAAGCAGCATGGATTGGAATGTTGTCGTCCCAATCATTCTCTTCGTTCATCGGTCTCTCGACATGGTCCTCTCCATCACGTGTGAATACATTAACACCACTAGCACCTTTCCCATGTGATGGATGATGTAAATCAAGATCGACGGTTGTCCTCTATGATCGACGGTTTTATGACGTCTGACCGATGTGAATGGAAGAAGAAATACTCTGTGCCGACCCCAGATAAATTAGGAAGATGACAGGAAGACAATGATATGATTAAGTAATGTTACGATTAATAATGCCGTGTAGCGACGGCAGAGTAGAATACAATTGTCACCACCCCAGTTTAGTTTAGTTTAGTTTAGTTTAGTTTAGTTTAGCTGGGCTTTATCCGCACTTAGCCCCCTGATTGGGCCATTGTACGTGTCTCCCTCGTGTCACCACCCCAAATCTCTCCCGTGGGTGTCGTACAAGGCGACTTACGATAAATCAATTAAGAGGAATGGGCTGCAGCGTTCCTCTTATACCACCTAGCAATAGCAATGTACTGCGACTTTTGTGCGCGATAAATGGCAGTAGGCTCGCCACCATTACATGGGACTTATCTTAATTGGCGAAAAGTGGGTGTTAATTCACCTCTGCCTACCCCTTCGGGGATGTGGGGAACTCAGACATGGTGCTGTCTGTACTAACAGGTACACTTTTCACTCGAAACATAATAATGAGCGCTTTGTTTACGGAAATTATGAGACGGTGTTTGCTCAATCGCGGGTTTGTTGCGCAGCATTTGGCAACTCCGCAACGACAAGAAGAATTGAGGATACATATAGCATACTATATATGTATATTTATTATACTGATTCGTATAGGCATCACAAACGGTTTTCTTAACCAATATTATTCTGTAAATATGCTGAACGATTCAATGTTGAAAATCAATTGGAGAATATTAAATATTTATAAGCAGTTTTGTGTATTTTCAGAACCAAAATGTTTAAACTAAATTAAGTTTTAAAATGTGTAAAAACCGATTCAGCATTTTCTCTCTCCCCAATGTTTTCTGCAATGCGTACCTAATTTAAAACTAAAAGTAGTTTTAAATTAAGATAAAAATGTTTAAAGAAACATTTTTATCTAAATTCATCGATCCATTTTAAATAATGGTGGAAAATGGAATAGTCTCTAGAAATTCCAAATAAAGTGTACATAATAGTTCAGGATCATTTACATTTTCTTCCTCAGCATGCGATGCAAAATATAATCTAAACCTTATTAACTCTTTCTTTTGATCTGGGTGTAGAAATGGATAAAAAATTCGTACTCCACTTAATCACGCCCATCGACATAAATTAAATTGGTCAGTAAGTTCAAAATACCGTTGTTGTAGGTCAAGAGCAGTAAGCATTGGAAGCCTGCGCACGCGCCGCTTCCGTTACACTGCTCTGATATAACTATGACAGTTTTGCCCATAGGGATTAAACTGGGCCGACTTTGTAGGACGTAACGCGCACCTTGTACGGCGCGGGCGCAGTAGGTGACATATATTCTGTCTGTAGGTCGTTGAACTAAATCGCAATTGGTCTAGTTTTTGTTCTATGTAGCGGAAGGGGAACAAAACGGACATGCTGCCTAAAGCGGCTGCTCTGGTGTATATGATATTTATGTTCCATACAGCCAAGGAGACAGACGGGAATATCAATTTTCAGATATCTTCTTAAGGAAGCAATCAATAAGGTTGCCGGGAATATATCCGTTTTGAAAATAACGAATTAATTAAAATACAACATAAATTAAATTAATATATGTTGTATTTTACAAAGAAAATTACATACATATATACAAACATAAATCACGCCTATATCCCCGAAGGGGTAGGCAGAGGTGAACTAGCACCCACGTTTCGCCAATTATGTTAGATCCCATGTAATAGGTGGCGAGCCTATTGCCATTTATCGGGCACAAAAGTTGCAGTACTATTGCTAGGTGGTATACGATGAACGCGGCTGCCCATTTCTCATCACTGATTTATCCTTAGTCGCCTTGTACGACACCCACGGGAGAGATTTGGGGTGGTGACAATTGTATTCTACTCTGCCGTCACCACACGGCGAATTTCTCATCATGTCATCAATTTCTGATCACTAAATTTATAAAACTGTCAAACATATCTAGTCGGTTATCAACCTTAACTTGTTTTATGTACGGGTAAGGATTGAGAATAATCTTTCAATTAGAAAATTTTTCGTCGTCGAAATTTGGTTTTAAAGGAGCCATTTTCAATTTTAGTCGTAAAGAACCGTAAGCGGTCGGGTTACTACCGGTCCACAAATTTCTATTGGCAATCTTTTCATTTTCATGGTTTATTTATGATAAATTAAGTATTTCAACGACTTGGTGACGGACACATGCGGCACAAAGAAAAAGTTCGAAGTACCAATTATTGTCTTGATGAGGGAATCTAACCCGCGGCCTCTGCAATCCGGGCAGATGCCTATACCACTCGGCTAACCAATACGTTTGTTGTTGTATTTTGTTCTGCCAAATGTCAAGCAATTCTGGAACCTTGGTCAGGTCATAAATATGCAAAGACGTTACGAATTTCACAAAGGTCTGTCGGCATTTCGCGTTGTGCCTTTGACCGTTAGCTAATATAATTCTGATGGCATCTATTGTGTTGCGTAGTCACCGCTGTCAAACTTGCTTTTGGTTTGAGATGGAAATTGAATGAGATTCATTAGGTTTCCTTATCATCACCAGCCCTTTAATGTCCCCAATGCTTGGGCACAGGCCTTCCCTATGATAGAAGAATATAGGGAGGATAGGCCAAGACCCATGACGCTAGCTCAGTCAGGACCATAACGTGACTTCCGCAGCACGGAAGTGTTCCCGCGCGCGATGTGGCGGCGGGCGTCGCGGCAGCGACGGCGGCGGGCGGGGGGCTCGCGGCCCCCACGGCACTTAACTATTTACTGGCTGCGAGTACGCACGCGTCACAATTATAATAAATTGTTACCGCGAATACAAATATTGAAATACAGTCCACCTTATTTATACCACCAAGACCCACTTAAACAGAAGAACTGAAGATAACTGCGCCGACCACAAATAGGATGGGATAAATGGAAAGGAATAAGGGCAGTGTGACGATGATGAAATTTTTGGTCACCTATCCAATGATCGGCGAACGTTGCTTAGTTTACCTAAACGCAGGGCGAGAGCGCTAAGCCACTGCGCGATCGAGCTCAAGCGAAGACTACCGTCAGATTTATTCCGCACCTAATAATAAAATGTTAACACCATTTTCAAAGTCAAAGTCAAAATTCATTTATTCATATCTGGTATAATTACAATACACTTATGAATCGTCAAGACGCAGATACCGAAAACCCGTGTGTCCAAGAATTTGATTCCCCCATTCACTTATATTTCCACTTGCGTCCTCATGAGAACAGACAATGAGCCGCCAGAAATATTTTAGATTTTAAAAGGAAACCATTCTGGATTGTATGCACAATACTCACTTAGCGCCTCCCCCCCTTTCCAATAAATCATTTCAAGTACAACATAAAGTAATAATTAATAACCTGTATTATGTACCATGGTAGAGACAGTAATAATGAAGATACGATCACAAGAATGATAAAATGATAATTAATGCCGAGACCAAGGCTACAAATACGACGTGAAATCTAACAAGCATAAAAAGGAAACATTGTTTTTCCAGTATTATTTTTTTAGCGCAGATGTCTCAAATTTTTTGCATATTAAAACTGTGTGTTGCAGTTTTTAATTATTTCTTTACATTTTGCACTTACTTATAAATATCAGTCAAGGTGAACTGCCGGTTCGGGACATTGTCGTAGTGTGTTGCCATCTCTGAGATGCCCCTTATATGAAACGTGATTATTAAAAACAAATTTCCGAAATATTTTTACGCGTATTTATTTTGATGCATGCAGTATTCAATTTAACTTGCTTTGAAAAATATAAATTACGTATGTCGATCAAGCTACTTGGATATTTTATGTACCTACTTATGCAACTACTTCATTTTCTATCAGCCTCCATTCATAAAATACTGACATATTCTTTGCAGTTTTTCAATGACTTACTTCCGTCATAACATTGATATTGCATAGAAATCGTGAGTATTTTTAGAATGATTGCCGATACAACATATTAAAGTGTTGTAAAAAATATTCTTAGATAAAGTTGATAAGTGTAGATACCTGTTTTTTTATTATAAAATAATATTAAACGTGCACATACTTGTTTAGACGTCTATGGATATTAACCTATTCTTTTTTGTTCTAGGTATTTGGTGATAATCTTCACATGCTTCTTAAAAGAAATTGGTGATATTGATTAAAACAACAAGTAACAACAATTCACATTGTTTTTATTGAATTTAACTATAAAGTCTTGCACCAATTGTTGTTAAGTATAGAAATAAATATTGGGCTGTAGGTACGTCACGAGCATAGGAACGGCGTCGTTTAGAAATAACAACCAAATATACATAATTATTTGATACTCTAACTGCCGCACTCAGAGACGTCAAATAACGTTAATGAGTACGTAACGTCAAAAAATGACAATTCTAAACTAGTCGCTATTCTTGCCGGGTCTATGGTCTAGATTTGAATGAAATTTTTTGACATTAAATACTCATTAAAGTTAATTGACGTCTCTGAGTGCGGCAGTAATAAGTATTTTTAGTATGGTCAAAAATCAAATGAGAAGATGAGTGAAGGTGACAAAACCGTACATACTTTTATATACCCGCTATCAATGATATTATATTTAATATAATATTATTGCCCGCTATCTCTTTCGCACCCCGCAACCAAAAAGCTTTCCTTAATTACGGATCATAATAAATTAACAAATACCATCACACCATTACTACATTGTACAATTACACTTAACATTACAACACAGCCAGAATTATAATTAGATAGTTTCTGTAATGACTTTTTAAATCGTAAAATATAAATTAATTTTACGATTTCATTATGGCCACGACATTCATGGCTTTACTAATATAGTAACTGTGGTTATTTTCTTTGGAATTTAAATTACGTAGGTATAAATAATAACAACAATGACGTACTAAAACTAAACTTACATGGAATAGGCAACAAAACTAATTTATTGTTCAGAATACTCACATCAAACATTGTATTGTTCCAAGTACTTCAAAATTTTGGGTATCACATATATTTTCGATCTTTCGTCCCAATGATAGTTGTGGTGGCTCCACTTTAGAACTGGAACTACGTAGCTTTCTACCAAGTTCGTCAGTTTAGAACTTAGCTTTTTGACATCCTTTAACGAAGACAGCCAGTCATTGCGAGCGGACATCAACACGACTGGAGAAGTTATACGTGAGACGTCATATTCTGGAGGTTTTCTTTGTCCATACCTTTTAATGTTTCCACGGTAACCCTCGTCGAATCTCTTAAATTTACTTGAAACGAACAACTGAGAGTAATGTTCCAAGCTCTTAGTCGAAGTACCACTAAGTATGTGTCCAAAAACTATGCCTAGTACGTTTCTTGCAATACTGCCTTGCTCGTAGCCTGTGGAGAAGTACAACGCATTGCCACAAGTGGCTTCTGGAGCCAGATTGCAGAGAACTTCCACAACAAAATGTATCAAACGGTTGTTTGCCAGTAACTCTTTGAAGCCTGCAGCGTCCAAAAATTCCCGTATTTCTCTTACATTCGGAGCCAGCAGCCGTGGCAGTGGACTGTAGGCATGGGTCATCCACGCTACAGGTGCCAGCTGTATCGACAGCTGAACCTTTTCGTTGTATTCAGGCCTTAGAGATCCCATGGCGAAGAAATTTGTAGTACCTTGCGAGTGGCCGGCGTAAAATAACCTCGGCTTACCGGTCACACGTAAAACATAATCGATCAAAGCTGGAAGATCATAGTTTCCGTGCTCGTCGAAGGAGAATTCCCAATATTGGGTGTCTCTGTCAGGGTCAAGATTTACATGCTTACGAGAGTACCTGTTTCCTCGGAGGTTCGCAGCCCACACGTCGAAGCAGTTCCTCGCCAAGACATACCCCAGTCCGAAGTCTTCACCAGGCAAAATCCAAACATCGGACGTATCAACTATTCCGTGCACTAGCAAAATTGGATAAAGCTTCCTCGAAGTCTCGTTGCATTTCGACAGTATCCTGAATGCGCTAAGAATGTAATCGTCCTCAGTCGTGACCGAGTGAACCTCAGTCCGATATCCGTACTTGGACGTCAGCTCTGTGAAGTTCAAATACGTGTCCTCGTCGTACCCCAGCGCCATTTTGAGCTCGCGGGCCTCGGGCAGGGAATATGCCACCAGCTGGTTAGGCCGAGATGGGGCAAGCGTGTTGACATTGTTTGCAGATATTATTACGGTCAGTATAGCTCTAATCACTATGGCACTGCGTTGTAGTTCCATTGACGCGGCAAGACGAAATTGTTATGTTTTCATTGTAAACAAGTATTCAGTTTTATAATATTCGATTGACCTCAGTCTTAAGGTCTCAAACCCTGGCAGCTTAATCGGTTGAAGTCTGTATAAGAACTACCAGTTCATCGTTAAAAATAAAGCATATATTATACGTTTGGTTATTTGTATCGATAATGGGATTAGTCATAATAATGAAGGTTATTTATCGATTGCGGACTAAATGGATCTTCAATTTACGCCTTAACTAAGGATCCTGACCCTGGCTTTGGTAGTATGACGGTCTATTTACGAGCTATTGTGGCTTGATCTTTAAAGTGTCCGTAACTATCAATTATGGGGAATTATAGGTAATTCACATTCTTGTTTTTAATTCTTCATTACAGCCAGCTAGTGCTAGACATTCTGTGAAGACTGTTGGTTAGCTGCTTTTGAGTGGCGTTGGTGAAAGAAGAAAGAGAAGAAGGAGTTTTATGTTTAGGCCTCTCATTACGGTCAGTTTTAGCAGGCTATTATTAAAATATCTCTTCTTCGATGAAGACTTTTTTGATTTTTTTTAAAGATACAATGAAACAGTTTATTGCCGTTCTATTAAGCTTAGTCTGCATATTAAGTTTCACTATAAAACGAAAAAGGGAATGAGAAAAATCATCTTTGGATTTTATTTATTTCGAGAAAATTGTTACTATTCATGAAAACTACTTTATTCATTAGTCAACTCTGACATATATTTTTTAAAACTAGAACTACTGTAGTAGGAAAATTAGGATTAAATCCTAAAAAAAGATTATCCGCGAGGTTAACGCTTTAACGTCGTCAGGCAAAGACAGACGGAAGGCAAATCGCTTCTTAAATATAAAACAAACACAAATGAAAAACTATTTTCCCGCAAAAATAAGTCTTAAAGCGATACATTTTGAATACACAATGTTTTTAATGTATTTTTGAGTTGTGTCGCTTTTTATTGAATGAGCGATATGTTCAAAAACCACTTCTAACTCATAATTTCCTCGAGATTTGTGGATAACAGGCTGTCCGAGGTTGGAAAACGGTAACTAGTAAAAAACACGGAAACTGTGACTGAAGCCGGGATCTAAAAGCGCCTTAGGACCGGTTTTTTGATGCACAGTTAACTCAACCAATTGTTAAAAATGATTACTAAAGTTTAAATACTAGACTGATATTTAACAATTAGTAATAATATGAGACTGATATTTAACAATCAGTAATAATATGAGACTGATACTTGATCATTAGTAAATAAAATTGTTACTGATTGTCGAATATCAGACTGATATTTAACCATTAGTAACAATTGGTTGAGTTAACTATGTATGAAATTAAAGAGCTGGAGATACATTTTTAAGAGCTGGTCGAACGTAGCTCGGCATGTGCATTCGAAGGCTGAGCGCGTTTATATCGCTAAAAGAGACAAAACTTAAAATTGTATTCTGCAACAGTAAGTCTTACTGCCGAACTCAGAGACGTCAAATAACGTTAATGAGTACTTTATGTTAAAAAATTACAATTTAAAACTAGTCGCTATTCTTGCCGGGTCTATGGTCTAGATTTAAATGAAATTTTTTGACATTAACGTCATTTGACGTCTCTAACTGCCACACTCAGAGACGTAAAATAACGATAATGAGTACTTAATGTCAAAAAGTTACTATTCAAAACTAGTCCCTATCTGTGCCGGGTCAATGGTCTAAATTTAAATGATTTTTTTGACATTAAGTACTCATTAAATTTAATTGACGTCTCTGAGTGCGGCAGTAAGTGCGGCAGTTATTGTCATAAATGTAGAACACAAAAATGTTTCTAAGTATTAATTGAATCATCTCTTATATCACACGTTAATAATTGATATTTGCCATTGAGCTTCCGAGTTAATTTAAGTGGTTTTATTTGAGTACCGTGGCTTAGGGCTTGCACCCGGTCGCCTGGCTGATACCAACCCTCTGGGTATATCGTGCTTTCCTGCTTATCGTGCTTTCCTTCGGAAGGCACGATAAGCCGTTGGTCCTGGCTCATGTACCGTCGACTGAATCTGAAGTCGTCAATACCTTCGCACTGGGCCTTTATGGTGGGTTACGGACCATTCTCTCTATATTCTTCTATCAATATCAGGCATATGCACCAGCAGTGAGGACATTAATAGACGGGTGATGATGATGATGACTGATAATTGACATCTTACAGCCTGTTAGTTGTAAATCTCCATGGAGTCTAATGAGCTGATAAATAGTAAAAAATAATTAAAATAAATATCCATTCGCATTTACCGACTACAACATATATCTTATTAAATAGACAACATGCAAATTAAATTGACTGCCTCGTTCAAGGAAAGTGCCTTTATACGACGTACCGGAAAATATTGTTTTAAAGGTAAGGGAAGGATAGGTATAAAGGTTATTATAGGCTAGACGACATACAACATCGTTATCATCATCGTTGCTCTTAAATTTAAAAGTCCCACTGGGATACAATTTAATTCTAAATATCCGGATATATGGAGGATGGGACATAAACTACTACGATGGTCTAGTCCGGATTGGTATATTTTAACCACTGCAGGCGCAGCCGGAACCAACTTAGGTAACGGATACTTAAATACTATTAATTAAGTATATCTAAACTACATGTGTAGTCTTATAATTTAATTTTAGCGCGTATTGACGATTTTATAGTATCAGTTGTAGCGTACTGTGCTCTTCTAGTCAGCTCTAGCCCTTTGATGTTAATGAAACAGCAATATTTCCATAAACACTGTATTTGGTCCTGAAAATTATAAGCTTGTCAGTTTATTGTTAATCTTCCTTCCAAAAAATCATTCCGATAAAGTTCAAAGTCAATGTGTCTATTAATGTCAAGTTTGTCCTCGAACGCATAGACAGCATCTCTAATTAATTATAGTTTGATATAATAAACAATTTTATATTCTTAAGAGCAGCGTCATTTATCAAAGTTCTAGACACCTTGACCCAAAATTCGAAATTTTCTAACCTATATTCATTGCAATTTATTTATTTATTCAAAAATCTACAGAAAATATTTTATTTGGAATTTATACCAATTATTTCATTTATAGTGATTTTTAGTGTGGTGGTAGCCGTGTGATGCATGCTGCTGCCCATTACTCATTGCTGTCGTTACCCGTCGCCTTGTACAACACCCACGGTAGAGATGGGGTTGTTGGCAATAATTATTATATTCTGTTCTACCGTCACCACTTCTCAATGATTTTAAAGATCTTAATATTCTAGTATCTAGTAGTTTGACATCTTTCAATTCACCACACGTGACCATTAATTTATTTGAAAGGTCATGGTAACACCAGGAATAGCCGCGTTGTAAGAGGATGTTTTTCATTATATCATTTGTATGTCTAACTGCCGCACTCAGAGACGTCAAATAACATTAATGAGTACTTAACGTCAAAAAATGACAATTCAAAACTAGTCGCTATTCTTGCCGGGTCTATGGTCTAGATTTGAATGAAAATTTTTGACATTAAATACTCATTAAAGTTAATTGACGTCTCTGAGTGCGGCAGTAAAAGTCAATAAATAGTATTATTAATGTTTAATTTGTCTTGATATTGAAAGTAAAAATAGCGTTGTTGAGAGGAAAAGAAAAGTAATTGTCTAGTTTGCAATCTAGATCAGTCTATGCCATTGTTAGATTTGACAAAGATAAAAAAAAATTGAGTGTAATTGACTGACTGGTAACCATGCTGCTAACTAACTTACTAGAAAGCTTTTTGATCTCATTGACGTTTATAGTTAATAATACAAAGCGATATGATGATATTTTAAATTCGAGTTATAATGGAACCCAAACCAAACAGAAACTAACAATGCCTAGTGTGTTTACTAAATGATGAATTTAATTGCAGGTGTCATAGAAATTTATTACTTTTCTATGGATTATTTTGTCACTCGTAGAATATGCTAACAAGTTTACTAACAAATGATCAATTACATGACAAAGTATGGGCCTTCCAATTGTCTGATAATCTTCATCTTCTCCCTGCCCTGTTCCCAGACTGTCTGGGGTCGGCGCAGTATGTTTCCTCTTCCATTCATATCGGTCAGACGTCATAAAGCCATCCACTCCCTTTTGATTCATATCATCCGTCACACCGTCCAGGTGCTAGTGATGAAGAATGTATAGAAAAGCGACGGAACGGACCATGTCGAGAGACCGATGACCGGGGAGAGTGATTGGAATGACAACATTCCAATCCATACTGCTCAAGGTTTTGGCTTGGGTCTTACAGCCGGCCGCCTGCCTGACACCAACCCTCTTTGGCAAATTGTCTGGTAATAAACATTTTTATTTATTTATTGATGCATCAATTACATAAATAAAGTCTGCATCGGGACATATTCTTCGGTGCAAGGAATTTGTTAACATTCTCCGATTTTTTGTTTTGTACAACGAAGGCAACATTTGAGACGCGTTTCGTTCTACATTGCTCGCTATTAAACAGCATTAGTAGCTTTTACTGCTTAATAGCGAGCAATGTATAACGAAACGCGTCTCAAACGCGCGTTCATCTGAACGGGGCCTAAGATGAAGGACTCTTGTCGAAGGACCTTCAACATCTGATGGATAGTTGGTTATTGGTCGGATTATTAAAGGATAATGTTTTAGGGCAAAACATACATACATAAATCACGCCTATATCCCCGAAGGGTAAGCAGAGGTTAATAATTAAACAACCACTTTTCGCCAATTACGTTCGGTCCCATGTAAAAGGGAGCGAGCCTATTGCCATCTATCGGGTACATAAATCGCAGTATATTGCTAGCTGCTGCCCATTACTCATCGCTGTCTTTACCCTTAGCCGCCTTGTACGACACCCACGGAAGAGATGGGGGTGGTGACAATTGTATTCTGCTCTGCCGTGTAGTGACGGTGAAATACTAATTTAGGACAAAACATGGTTGCCTTTTGGCGGATCAGTAAGGATTTCTACACGTCACTCGCTGAAAACTAAACACACGAGAGCGCACTTGTAGGTCAGTCACCGACGAAGAGCGCTCACTCGTTAGCTCGTTTCAATGACCTTTCACTCGCGGAGGATGCGCAAATGTCATGATATTGAGTAATTATTCGGGTGCATGTAGTGTTTCTCCTTATTGCAACCGTTTTCTGGTACTAATGTGGCAGTTATGGATATAAATATGGATTCAAGGCGCCAAGTCACTTGATCATCATATTCACGTGCGCTTTTAATAGCATAACATGCTTTCCGTAGCACGTAGGAACTAGGGATAATATTTTAGGTCACCCATCCAATACCCGGCCTAAGCACCATTGCTTAAAGTAGAAAGATTTTGGTGGTTAGAAAAAGAATTTCGAAAAATTATGGTCTTGAGGCGGGAATTAGTTTACAAACTGTGGTATCGAGCTCCTCAGTAACCTTACCAATCCATATTTATCTACCACGATGGCCTGGGAGTGAAAAAAATAGCGTATTATGTGCAATGGAAAGTATTATGCCTTATGGCATTAAGTCCGCCAATTGTACCTTGTATTTTGTGTGCAATAAAGTTTTAAATGAACTGAACAAGTTTTGTTCCTCCCTTTACGTGAAGTTATGAGATAATGAAATATCATGATGGAAATCCTACAAATTCAACAGACATTTTAACTACCACACACAAATTAATACATAAAAAATAGTTTTGTCTTTACACAAGGCATTCATATTTAATAGCAGTAAAATTCCTTATATGCTACTGATGTGTCTGGTTAATGGGCATGTCTCCTATCACATAGTGGACAATAAACTAGATAAATAATATTTTTATGGTAAAAAACAACTAGGTACGTCTGTAAAGAAAACCCAACTGATTTTAAAATCGCATAGGTTACCAATTTGTAAGTTGTGTTGTATTTATACGGGTAAATTTATGGTCAGATACTTGTTTAGTTATTAAAGTATTTAGGTAAAACAAATTTGCAGTTCAAAATCCATTTTAAATTACTGTAATTATCAAATGTAGTTTGACGTATGATCGCGTAATTATTGTAACAGTTCTAATTTTACCTAATTATGCTGAGTCACAACTTGTTACGTAAATATTTTCAAATAAACGATTACCTAATATTACTTACTTGCCAATGTTAGGAACATTAGACCAATTAGGCGAACTTTGCCTCCGGTCACGATACAAGATACTTTCGCATTGACACCAATAAAAAATTAAACTAACAACTATACCATTTTCGATCATTTCTATTATTATATTAGGTAATAATCTTTAATTCTTTTCGATAGGTTAAATAACATTTTAATTCTAAACAAAAGACTATATTTGTGAAGTATCTCCATTTTTAAAATTAATTTCATAGATGCTATTGGCGCTCTTCGGCCTGCTTCCGGTCTTTTTGCGCTTTTCTCGTCTTTAATTAGGTATAAACCTTATTTCACAGCAAAATAGAAAAATTTCAAATAAAGTGGTTATTGGCAATTCCCATTAGATGACTTTCAAGTCTGAAGTGACTTAAAAGTCATTTAATGGGGATTGCTTGCACGGGACGTGCTAGGCCTATCTCCACCAGTTGACACAGTGTTTATATCTCAGGACTTAGTGAGAGTTACAGCTAAAGGGAAATAGTATCTTTTCCCCGAGGAAATTTTCTCCACGTCCCGTGCTACGGGGGATGAGGAGCGTTGAGGCCGGTGCTGACACATTCATCACACGCTGCATGATTCATTTTATTTATTTAATAAGGAAAGTTTACGGGAAAAAATATATATATACAATTCAATTAGCATTGTCTCATACTCCGAACGGTATATTTGTTTAGTATGCGTATGCGGCCAACTCGAGCGCTGACCGCCACATCCTCTTCGCCAGCTCCCTAATAATAAGTTACCACCTGATGACAAAGAAGTACTTGACTTATGTTTTTTATCCATTGAAGGTTTGTTATAAGAATTTTGTTTTTGTGTTTTCGCTAGAACAGGCGGTCATCAAACTTCAAAATATGTTGAAAGTAAAATTGCATTATGATGAGGAATGTACACATAATTATTACATAAAATATGACATATCGTATGTTAACAAAAGTGTTTAGAGTGTGAACTAGGCACAGAACAAGTATTAGAAATCGAGAAGAAGATAAATGCTCTGGAAATGTGCGGTTAAAGAGTATTTGCTTGAAATTTAAGATGTTGTATTCTAATAAAATGTGTACCTAAAATAAAACGTAGATCAGGACATGGTACAAATACTTACTTATCTTAAAATATTTTTGAGATATCTCTAGGCGCAGTTAGGAATATAAAAACAATATCTAATGTAGAACGTCTTATGGTTCTTAATAATTATGCAAGACCGTAAATTAATAAATAATTAATCTTTCTAAATGTAAATAAATCTTTATATACTCTGATTCGTCATGATAAACAATGTTGATGTGTTTAGTATTTTGTGATGATTATGAAATTTTTTTTGTAAAACCTCTCAATGTCGTTAATCATTTTGATTTTCAAAAATTTTTAAAATACATCTTCTTAATTTTAAATGCGTTTAGTCGATAAAGAGACATATTAAAACGGTTTACGTTTTTTATCTCTTTATAATGGCTAGAGTTCTATATTATGAGATGCGATTAATGAAAAGAGAATCGGAAGATATGTGCTTCCGAAAAAGAATAACTAAAACGTTTGAAACTTTCACAATTAAAGTGTGATTACACACAAAGACACATACATCGCTCCTTAATTACGTTGTTGAGTTGTATAATGATATCTTTTATAAACAACTCTCTCAGGGTATCGCATCACCGCAATTTCGCGCAAAATGTTTGGCGCCCAGACTGCAGTCGAATTATAAAAAGTGTCATTTGCTTGCAAAATGTGTTAAGTGTAAGTTTGGAGTGCCTACGACAGCCACAGCTTCCGCATACTGAGCATAGCTGCGCCTGCGCCAGTGAAGCAAGCGGTGACAAACAGATGTAAAGAATAAACGGAATTGTGCAACAAAACACTTGATTAGTTTTATGCCTACTGACGAATCAAAGTGCAGTTTAATACCTACTGACTGCTTAATTATCGTGGCCTGGAATAATATTTTCTAAGCTAGACAACTATAGGAGCTCGACAGCGCAGTGGCTTTGCGCGCTCGGCATGCGATTGCGTAAGCTTCGCAATTTTCGCTTAGGCCGGTCATTGGATGGGCGACCAATATTAAATTATCTCCAATTCATTCGTGTTTCTGAAGGCACATCTTCAGTCGTTAATACCCAACGACTGTGCTTCAGCAGTGAAGACTTTAAAAGGTTGGTGATGATGATGAAGGTAGACAACTACATGCCTATAGTATAGCGACAGCATATCGTACAAAATAGTGATGTTTTTAGTCGCCTTTTACGACGCCTGCGACGATGAGAGATGATGGTGACAATTGTATCCTGCCCAACCGTCACCACCGGCATAATATTCAATAATTTTGTTACAGGATTGGACAGGAAGCTTAAAGACTTTATTTAATAGACAACCTGAAGACAGACCACTCTTAGTCAGTCACGGATATAATAAAATAGAACTCACTAAGTTACCAAGGGACGTCAGATCCTCAATTATTGGAAGTAATCTCTTCCTCATCCATATTCTTCTAAATGTGAGGACGATATTATTCAAATCAAATCAAATCAAAATTCGTTTATTCATATATATACATCTGATATGATTACAATACACTCATGAATCGTCAAGACAAGAAATTTACGCCATCCGTTCGCAAACTACCAGGAGGCCCTGTCCTGAGAAGAACGGGCAAGAAACTCAGTCAGGTTTTTTCTTCCCTTTACATAAAAGTAATTTCAATTAATTAAGAATTGGAAATTGAAAGATGTCAATAACTTACAACGTCAAGTAATAATATGTCAATAAAGATACAAATTCTGAAGTTATTACGGAACAATTAAATAGAACGGACTAACTTACCAAGTGACGTCTAACCTTATCCCCATATTTAGTGCAATATAGGACGAGATTACGCAGCATAATAAGTATATTTACAAATAAACACAATGCTAATTATTTTTTATTTTATTTCAACATTTTATAAATGTTAGAAAAATTATCACAAAGAAATTTGTGGTTCGAAAAATTATAGTCTTGTAGCGGGAATTGAACCCGCGTCCTCCACATTTCGGGCAGATGCCCACTCAAAACCAGTGTGGTGTGTATAATTTTTGGAACTTTTTCTTAGCACAAATTTAATTGAAATACAATACCTACTTACTTTCAATGAAGTGACCTGCCTGCACTTGTATAGTGTTTGGCGGCCAACCGTGAAACTGGCAGGCCTTCGACTCGGGCGCGGACGGTCGACGACTTAGCGAAATATTTCCATCTGCATTCCCAAAAACCACAGCTCTGTAAGCGGATATAGCGGCGCTTCACAATTTGTTTTAGTGACTTACGACTTGTACATGTAAATTTCCAAATGTACACTACCTCTTTAGTTTCATTTCTTTTCGTCACGTCTAATCGTGATGTTAGGACCAACAAAGATTTGAAAATCTTGATATCCTATTACAATAATAAATTATAATGGCCTATTTATATCCACATTCTAGTGCATCGCGGGCGACATTTCATTTTTGTTGCGTAATAATTTACAGGACAGGTAACTATTATTCGGGTATTTAAAAAATTGCCCATTAGGCACGTCTCGTTATTGTCTGCACGTAAGTAATGATCATCTTCCTGTCCTGGTTCCAATTTATCTGAGATCGGCGAAGTATGTTTCCTCTTCCATTTGTATCGTTCCGACGTCAACGAGCCATCCACTCCCTATAAATGGGTCTGGATGGTGGAACAATAAATTGGATTACAGAAAACGAAGAGTGATTACATAATACATAAATAACGCCTATATCCCCGAAGGGGCAGGCAGAGGTGAATTAACATCCACGCCAAATAAATTAGGTCTCATGGATATTGCCATATATCGGGCACATGAACTGTAGTATATTACTAGGTGGTATGAGAGGAATGCCGCTGCCCATTACTCATTGCTGTCTTTACCCTTAGTCGCCTTGTACGACACTGACGGGAGAGATGCTGGTGTTGACAATTGTATTCTGCTCTGCCGGCACCACACGAAGAGTGATTGGGATGACAACATTCCAATTCGCCTGTTCAAGGTTTCGGCTTAGGTTGTACAGCCGGCCACCTGCCTGTCACTGAACCTCTTTGGTTATGTCGTCGAAGTACCAACGTCACAAGGTTGCCTATTATTGGGTTGGATAAACCAGATCTATTATCTTTATGGACAAATACGTACTAATACCCGATTATATAGAAATTACGTTTAGTGTTTCTAACTTTCACTTGAACATTTTCGTGCTATGTTGGAAAGAGCTATTATATAAGGCTCTTTATGGAGTATGTATAATGTGTTAATAAAAGCTAGATTTTTTTAGGCTATAAGTTTAATTTTTAATTATGTCACAAAGCCTTTTAATTGGTAAGCATGAGCATAGCGATATTCATTAATGTTTTCATATATTTGCACGAGTGGTATATTGAGGAATTGGCAAAGTTATTATTTTAACCCGACGACGTTTTGATTACCTGTAAGGCCGTGGTTACAGTGAAACTAGATCTCTTCATTCAAAGAATAGTCATAGTATTTTAAGTGTTCCGATGAAACCTGAATGCTGTGCTTACATACAAAATGTTCAACAAGGCGCACACTATTCTTATTTTTCCGAACGGAAAAAGAACCTGATGTTAGGTTCGGTGCTTCCTTTAAAATTTTCCGAATACAAAAACTTAAAGTTTGTTTTTTAATTCGTATTCCGGACGTCTGCGGCCGGGATTAGATGACCGGAGCGCCATTGGTCTATGGTGTTGGGAGTACCTATGGGAGTGGGTTTTAATTATTCAGATTACCGGGTCCCAAGCAGATCATCACCACCAGCCCTTTAATGTCCCCACTAATGGTGCACAGGCCTTACCGATGGATGGAAGAATATAGGGTGAATGATTAGAACTCGAGATATGTTTTTGGTCAGCCATCTAGTGCAGAGCACGCTAAACCACGTGCAATAGAGCTCCCCTAGTCTCCCAAATTACAGGAGAGCTCTTTACATATATAGCAAAGTCTGCATGATTTTTAATTAAATATAAAATTTCACTATCTTATCATTATTTTTATTTTTATTTCAACATTAAATATTCGATTTTAATTTTAACATTATATAAATGTTAGAAAAATTAGTACAAAGATTTTGGTGGTTATAAAAAGAATTTCGAAAAATTATGATCTTGAGGCGGACCAAGACACCCAGTGTCTTGGGTGGCCGAGCGGTCAGGCACCTGCCCGGATAGCAGCGGACGCGGGTTCGATTCCCGCCTCAAGATCATAATTTTTCGAAATTCTTTTTATAACCACCAAAATCTTTGAACATTAAATAAATGTAAGAAAAATTATATTATAGATAAGGTTAGAGAAATTTCGGCAAATTAAATAACGTCTTGGTTGGCCGAGTGGTATATAGGATATGCTCGGTACGCCCGGAATACGGAGGACACGGGTTCGATTCCCGCATCAAGACTATAATTTCTTGAACTTTTTCTAACCACAATTTTTTTTTTGTGATAATTTCGTTATCAATAAGGGATAATAAAAAAACTATAATTTTTGCCACTACGATTACCTACCTGTCTCGAACAAATTGGACATTGAAATTGACGCTCCATTTCCAAAGTCTAGCAATTCCGCCGTTCATATCAAGAGACGCGAGTGCAAAGGTTCTACCACGCATAGGTTGAGTCAACAATCTCTTTAAATAGGTAATACATTTTACATACATATTACAGTGTCTATAAATAAGTTAATTTACATTTTCAACAAAATATTAGGGGAAGGTGGCCAGGAACTGGTGAATTGCCTTGCGGCAGACCCCAGACTCTCCCCGCCAGAAGGGCTGGAGGGACACCGGAGTGGTTTAGTGGCGTATTCCCGACTCGATTTTGAGTCGGGCGAGTCCCACACACGTCGGCCGTCTAGCTAGCGGCCGATACGGTGCGTAAATGCATTCCACTCCGTCAAAAAAAAAAAAAAAAAGGGAAGGTGGCCAAAAACTGGCACGCTGCTTAAACATAGAGAGCCCGTGTATAAAATTAGTTTTCATATCGGATATATTATATAACTTATCGACTGCTTCTTTTAGTGGACACGTGAAAATTTAAATTCTCAACTGTCCCCTTGGCGGTAAGGAAAATATTATAGACACCGGAGTACCCACTTTAGGTAGTATGCCCATTTTAGGCCCCGTTCCCTGTGATGGCCTATGGCTGATTCTCAGTATCTTCTTCGGGCCTGTCCACAAAAGTTGTACCATTAAAATGCTTGCAATGATTACTTTGTTAATACGATGGGGTACTAAAAATAAATTGTAAAACTTTAAATACAATATATTAATTCCCTTCAAAATTGCAAGACGATGCAAGTCCACTCTTGAAACGGCTATTTATGATAATTTTAGCCATCGACAATGTGTGGCTTTACGGCCGTCAATTACGGTTCACTTCCTCAAGAGAATATATCGAATCCAAGGTCTTTCAAGGGCCATCAATCGCGGGATGAGTCACTTACACTTTCCCTCTCGACAGCCTGCAAATAAATAGTCATTATCACCTATCTGCGTGAATAGCGTGATCAATTTATACCGTGACACGCTTGTGATTATATACTAATTTAGCATGCAAGTTGAGTTATCAAATAATTATAAAATGTTCAAAAGACATTCTAATCTAGGTATTAGTGTTATTGTTTTACCTAAGAATTAGTTAATTTAGTCTACAAAATAAATATTCCGTAAAGTTAAAATAATATTTCTAAAGACGAATCTTAATATCACTAAATATTATTTTATAGGGTGACTAACCCTTTCAGCCCAAGTTCCGTTAGATTTTATAAGCGAAGCGAAAAAGGGAAGAAACACGCAGGCGGTTAGACTACCAAAATCCTAGAGAATTATGTCAATGCACTAACTTCGTGCACTGACCACCCATCAATCCGCACTGAGCCAGCGTTGTGGGTTTATACCTTACTCTCCCTATATTGTTCCATCCATAGGGAAGGCCTGTGCGCCATCAGTGGGAGCCTGTGCCCTAGGAGTTGAGGATTAATGGACTGGTGTTGTGTTGAAGTAATTATAGTAATCAGTTCGGCTGTTCTTCTTTCATGAAGTTGTGCCGACTAAACTACGTTACTAGAGTAAAATTAATTTAAAAACCTAACACGAATACTTTTCTATTAAGAAGCTTCACCATTTTTAACAGAAATTTTTCCATTAATATAATATTGTGATTGGACAGCTCAGAACAGCCAAGAATATTTAATGTTTATTATGAAATAAATACCCAACTGTTAACTGAATTCTTCTTAAAACAGGTTTTTTGCCACATTATGTCACTAGCAATCAGAGATTCATAGAAAAATGATTTGTAACTGACCCGGATTCTTTGCTCGCGGTCATGATATATTTATAAGTCAAAAGATTAACATAATAAAGAAGTCCATTACTTTTTTGATTAGGATGACAATTGTTATCTGCTCTGCCGTCAACACACTGCACCAATTATTCAGTACATACATACATAAATCAGACCTATATCAGACCTATATAGTAGGCAGAGGTAAACTAGCACCCACTAGTTTTGCGAATTATGTTAGGTCCCATGTAATAGGTGGCGAACCTATTGCCATTTATCAGGCACAAAAGTCGCAGTACATTGCTAGGTGGTATAAGAGGAACGCTGCTGCCCATTCCTCATCACTGATTTATCCTTAGTCGCCTTGTACGACACCCACGGGAGAGATTTGGGGTGGTGACAATTGTATTCTACTCTGCCGTTACAACACGGCTATTCAATGACATTGAATAATTAATAATTATAGTTTGATTTCAAATAGAGATCAGTTAAATAATTATATCAGTAGGTACTCAAGTTGATCTGTAATCTAGTAATATACAACTCGGATCTCCCCAACTTTCAGCGTCCATATAATAAGTGTTTAACCAACGTTTAACTGACAGAAATTGCATTAGTCATTGTAATAGGTAAGTAGGAAATCGATTAGTAAGAACTAAGTATACTAGTGTGTGCATAAGTACCTAAGCACTTAAGCTTACAAATCCGTGTTACTTAGGTAATCGATATTTCCGAGTTGTAGAAAATTGGGCAATTGCGAAAAGTTTGCCATGTAGTGACAGAGTGATAGAATACCGGAAACCTGTAATTAAGCTGTCAATTTTCATACCCATTCAGCCGCCGAGAAAATCTCTTCGGCGAAAAGAAAATGTTTTCGTCTTGCTCTAACTCCCACTAAATCCCGAGACAGAATACTGTCAAGTGGTGAAGAGTGATTATGTCCACGATCGGTGCTAGGCTTACAGGAAACTTGTTCAGATTGACAGTATTTTATTCATCAAATAATCATCAATTTACTTTGCTCGTCTCGAGTATGGCCAATTATTTTTCTGTATACCCTTCATTACTCTTTTGCCAGGAATTAAACCTAGGACCTCCTGGTCGACAGTCAACCATCTGTAACTCGACCGGCTTACCCGAGTTTGGTCGAATTGTCACTGGGAATGGAATTGAGAATTAAGCACTATATCATCACCACTCCTTTAATGTTCGTCTTGCTAGGGCACATGACTTCCATTTAGATGAAATAATATTGCTGGATTAAAGTATTAGCACTTTAACCGATTACAGAAACGCTACTTAAAGTTTGAGTCCTGCTTAAAATTTAAGTATTGTCAAAATTTACGTTTTTCTACACAAATTCTGACAGGTATTGTCCACTTAACTTTTTAAGCAGTGATCAAAATTTGAGTAGCGTTTCTGTATTCGGGGGTAATTCGTCTAAAGCACGTCACTAAAATTTAAAATTGTGGTAAATTGGGCAATTCACAAAATAAATTAACTGCTTTACAAACTAACGGTAAATTTCTTTTCGTAATTGTCAAAGTACAATGTTGGCAAGTCTACAGCATTCCAGGGACCTCATTCTGCTACTGTTAATGTAATAATCGTATCTCAGTGGCTTTTCCAAAGTATTGCATTATTATGTAGTATACTCGTATAATTAATATTTAATTTGTTTTTGTTTAGTCATTTGTTATGTCTATGCGCTTATTAGTCTTCGTTTTAGTAACAGGGTCTCTGTCAAAAAGCTATTGATACGCCTTTGAGATACGATTGTTTGTTAAGATTAAGTTAAGATTAGCAGAATCAGACCCCTCATGAAATGATGTCATCAGGGCAGTCTGAAATAATAGTGATGATGACACTAACAAAGAATCCCTAATATAATGATTTATAATAATAATTTAGGATAAGGAGTGTACTTGTGATTGATATTTATTTTATAAAAATAAAAGTACAAAACTTAGCAATCCGCCATATTTGCTAAAACGCCGCGTGACGTCATTATTCAGTTATCTCCATTTTGACATTTTATTTGACAATTAAATTCACTAGTTTAATATAGAAACTGGCCTTTTTATGGAATAGTGACGTCACACAGACGCCATTGCTATTTTGGCGTTTTGGCGGAAATTTTAAATTGCATTATTCAAAACATTTTTTTACTATCAAAATCAAAAGTTTTACAAAAATAAAATTTATTTTGGGTAAAGTCGACACGTAAGAAAAATATGGTATAGTTTTTCAAAATAAGTCATCATGCCTATTGAATTTTCTCGCAGATTTTGTACGTATGACATGTGATTTATAAAATGAATTGGAGTTTCTTTGGCGTTAGTTACTGATTAAAAGTTGATTTTTGTACGATTTGGGATTTTTGCGCCGAATTTAATTAAAGCCTAAAATGTTTAAGAGCTTTTTCCAAAAACTATTGCGTTAAATTAAATACTCTCGGGCATGGACGTAGGCGATAAATACCCCTCTGTCTTCTCTTTCAGAGATAAATAGACGTGATTTATTTATTTAGCATGTATTCTTTTGTTGATCGATTGATTATAAATTAACGAAGACGACGTTGATGTCTTTTATACGAGCGTACGGTAGACTTTAGTGACGATAATATGAACAAGTTCAGGGAATGTATGTTGTCACTCACATTCTCAGAAGTATTATCAGAAACGAACATAAATGATGCTTTTAATAAATTTCACGACACAATAGTGCTTTTTTCCAATCTGTGTTTTCCTTCAATAAAAATAAAAATGATCAATAAATCTATTAAAAGTAAATGGATATCTAAGGGCCTTAGACGAAGCTGCATACGTATACGTATTATCTAAAGCAATTTGTTCGATTTTGCACCAGGAACGCTGCTGCTCATTTCTCATTAAACATATATAACTCGTCACCTTGTACAGGAGTAACTAATTGTCGTGAAATATTAGATTGAATGGTGATAAGCATGTAGAAAAGGACGCCTTTGGTTCCATACGCAACCTTATACAGTCCCTACATCATCATTCCTTCAATATCCCCACAGAAAGGGCCATAACGTACAACGCTGGTTTAGTGAGGATTGATGGTTATTAACGACTGCAAATGCAGCCGGGACCAACGGCTTTACGCGCCTTCTGAAGCACGGAGGAGCTCAAGATAATATATTTTTGGTCACCCATCTGATGACCGGCCTTGGCGAACATTGCTTAGTATACGCAATTACAGTCTGAGCGCGCTAAGCTACTGTCTTACCGTAGTCCTCTCAGCAGCTACAGCCCCTTGGTAAGGCAGTAAGCAATCAAGTGTAAGTACAGTCAGCATCATAAGTAGATTAACATTTTAATACCTTGTCACAATAGTTGTTCGTACAAATTACATACATACATAAATCACGCCTATATACCCGAAGGGGTAGGCAGAGGTGAACTAGCACACACGTTTCGCCAATTATATTAGGTCCCATAGGTGACGAGCCTTTTTCCATTTATCGGGCACAGAAGTCGCAGTACATTGCTATTGCTATGCTAGGTGGTATAAGAGGAACGCTGCTGCCCATTCCTCATCACTGATTTATCCTTAGTCGCCTTGTACGACACCCACGGGAGAGAGTCGGGGTGGTGACAATTATATACTACTCTGCCGTCACCACACGGCATTTGTACAAATTGGTGGCAATTATTACTGAGCGATCGCTGTCTTTGGTATAGCATATATATCAGTATAGAGGGCTAAAGTGGTAATCGACTTATCATGCTGACCGTATCAGCGAGTTTCGTCACGGGAGCGCCGCGCCGCAACCCTGCGAACCCTGCGCATGCGCCGCTTTCCACCGGTCGGCGCGCGCGCCCACCCGGTATAAAAGCCTCCGGAGCCCATTCACCCGCTCGCAGTCAGTGCTCGAACGTCACAGTGTTCATATCTCCCGTGCAAGGACTTAGTTCAATCATGAATTCGCGGTGTTTACTAGTGTTCGCGGCCGCCCTCGGCGTAGGTACGTAACGTAGCATAAGCATTTAGGGCGCGGCAGACCAGTATGTGGGCTTACTGGAGTTACAAGGAGCCTCGTGAGAAAGTTTCCAAACGAAGCTTGCCGCAGTGCAGTTTAGAGGATTCATTGTAATCTGGAATTAAAAGGACCGAAAGATTTTTGTTTCATGGAAATATGAGTGCTATCTTAATAATAATCATCATCTCCCTGCCCTGTTCTCTGGGGTCGGCGCAGTATGTTTCCTCTTCGATTCATGTCGTTGTCGGTCAGCCGTCATCTTTAATTCATATAGTCCATTACACCTGAAAGGTGCTAGTGATGAATGAATGTGCAGAATTGTGGTGGAAAAGACCATGTCGAGTCACCGATGAACGGAAAGAGTGATTCGGATGACAACATTCCAATTCATACTGCTCAAGGTTTTGGCTTAGGTTTTATAGCCGGCCGCTTAACTGACACCTGAACCCTTCGGTTGCTGTTGGCTTGCCCTTCACCATTTGGGTGTCCCAAGGTGATTATTGGTAGACGCTGGGAAATCTCCGTCAGTCGACTTTTACGATAAGCCTGGGGTGTGTTGGGATAAAAAATAACATACAATGTAGGTATGTAATTCTATGTTATTTGTCGCTCGCAAAACAGCAGCAAGGCAGACCACTTAATAATGCACTCATTTTATCTCAAAACTGAAAGCTATTTCTGTCAACAATAAAGTTGCGTGGTTCTGTAGCTTTCACTCATTTACTAGTCTGAGGCGTTGTAATTTATATTGCCTTCAGTACTTCCTAAGATAAGCGAGAGGTAGTATACTGTAACATTAATTTCTCTTTACAGTCTCAATTTATTTATAGAAAGAGTAATAACAAATGAAATATTAAATTCAAATATAAAAATTTTCTTATTAAAAAAAACGCCGTATCTAAAAATACTTCGAAACATTGTTTATTCAAAATGATAATGATGAATTAAGAAGTCTAAAATTGCAAGCAAAGTGTTTTTTTGATTTGTGTCACTTTTACATTCAAAACGTGATATGCTGTTGTCTCTGTTAATGTGTGATTTTGTTTTTTTTATCACCTGGTTGTATAACGTGTTAATTATAGCACTTTCTTAATTGTTAATTTGGTTATGTTTTTCACCACTGAAATAGTTTTTATTCGAAACAATGTTGAAAAAATTATCTCCAGAGAGCAACTGAGAAATAAACGGTCTTTTCACTTTCCCATGTGACATTATGTTTGTCGCAACGTGGGTGCGGACCCTATTCATTTCACAATCGACAAAGTCACTACGCATTAGCATATTTTTCGTAACTTGCGTTGGCATGACCCCGGGCCGCGCATACTCAAATTCTAGGTTAACTATCTATATCAGTTTCGCCATAGAAAAGTTAGTTGTTTTAATTAGACTCGTAATCGGGCAAGCATTAAAATAGTTTGCTTTTGTCAAGGTTGTTCTCGAGTTTTTTTTCAAATACTTTTTGTTATTCCTAATTACGATCTATAATTTAGGATTGGAAAACGTAATAAGACATTGTAACAACAAATTAAACTAATAAATAGTGATGATAACTTCTTCTCTCCCTGCCCTATTCCCAGAGTGGGATCAGGGGTCTGCGCAGTATGTTTCTTTTTCCATTCACATCGGACGTTATCAAGCCATCCACTCCCTGTTGATTCATATCATCTATCAATAGTGATGATAACTACTAATTTATTAACCTCATGTCGAGACAATATTATGCTGTCACAAGCACTTCTGTTGCGCAAATTAAATTAATTAATCAATTCATTCCAACTCTTTGAGACTAGCGACTCTTAAAACAAAGGCTGAGACGTGTCGTTGAGAAACATGACCTACAATTCGCGTTCAATGACCCGGCGCGATTTTTGTGAATCGAAAAAAATATAATTGCAACCGAACAGTGTGTCAAGATGTTCTCGGTATCAGCCTGCGTACACAGCATGCCATTGTTTAGGATTTCTAACACGTCTCTTGTTCCCACGGTGTTCGTATTGCGTAAGAAACGATATTTTCAATATGCCTCCTGTCTTTCTCACATCATTGTGATCTATTGCCAATTGAATACCGAAGACAGTGGGTAAGGTATTCATGAAGTGATTAAAGTAAGCGTGCAGCTATTCCATTAGACCGACCAGCGACGCGTGTTCGCTTTTTCTCGAGAAAACTCGGTGAAAATTCCTCTTCACCGGCTCGCGCCAACGATCGTTTTGATTTGCTAGACATCATACCTTACTTTTATATTATTAAAACCTCTTTCATTCAGATTATTTTTTATATATCAAACCTCTTTCATTCAGACTATTTTTTATCTGTCCAAGTTTCTTTTGTTTCTTTCTGTTCTCATAAGTTTTCTATTGTTTTTCTCTTCAGACGGTTGTTAGAGGCTTGATATCGTATTTGTTGTTATTATTGATTTTATAGTTTGAGTAAAAAAAAAGTTTAACACAAGAAAACTTTTCATAAGGCTTTGTTTCACGCAGAAAATGAGTACGAAAGCATTGTTGTTCGATATTGTAGCTATTACGTTCTGTTCTTAAAAAGTAAGCTGTCTCATGTCTGTAGTTCATTTGATGTTGGTTATCGACTGTGATTGACATATCCATTAGGTAACCGACGATGCATTGGACGGGCAAGGCATGATGTGTGCCGTAATGTGGGGCAAGTCATTTGGGTCAATGGTTGGGCTTTGTATAGGGTTTTTATTGCTTCTGATAGGCGTGACCTATCTTTAGAAGAGCTCGCGTCGTTCGTCGAATGTGCCCCATTATTTTAAACGCAGTCTTTGCTGCTTGCCATGCATTAGGCAATTTGATTTGTCAAGCCAGGCATCTTTCGTTAAAGATTTGCATTCAATCTTATGGATTTAGCTGGCACAAATTATTATCTTTATAACGCGCTGTAAAATTTCAATCGGTTTTCCTTTCGAGTGTGTGACGCTCCTTTGAATGTGACAGAGTGTTGTGTCGTAATTTCAATTAATTTGTGTGATCAATGGATTTCTGCTATACCGGAATTTCTGAGGTGATTCCTCGGCAGCGGAAGGTAAAGAAAGACAATCCAGTGAATATTGAGTGTTTTTCACGACGCACATTAAATGCTCGTAGAGAAATTCAATGGCAAGTAATTTGAAATAATATAATTATGAATATCAGTGACCATTGACTATTGGAGGCAGTGAGATATATATATCCCATTATTGTTATTAATCTTCTTCAAAAAGTCAACTTTAGAAACGTCTCTATTGTTAAAGAAAAATTGATAGCCACCGATCCCAGTCCGATCATGAAGCGATCGAATGTTCACGCATTTGTTTTCAGTGAACGTGAAATATGGATGTGAAAGGAGACCTCGCGCGGTGCCACTTTTCTTGTAAAGGTTGCATTAAGGCCTCTTTAATTGCGTAAGAGGTCAACCGCCGGAAGTGCATTCATAATTAGCGGTATCACAGCACAGTCACAATGCGGGGGAAATAATTGTTGTATTGAAAAAAGAATGATTGTTAATCATTTTAGCTAATTTGGGCGTCCTATTGTTTTTTTTTGTCATTGGCAAAAAAAAATCATGGACTTTATTGTTATCATATTTAAGTCCATATTGGCGATTGTCACTTAGCAAGTGTCTATAAATTTTCAATCGAAGTTTATAAATAATCCGGCCGTTCCGAGGCACACGTGCGTGACATAAAGTGACGCACTTAATTTTATTGATAGAATGTGTTTTTCTTAAGTTGCGTCTAGAATATCTATTGGGAACATTGCCATTATACTAGATGTTCGTTGGAAGGCGTCTTAGCTTGAGTGGAGTCAATATATTTTTGGGATCGTGCCCCGAACTAACACAATTAAGTTGTTTAACACAAGCTTAAATTACTTGAACAGAAAAAAATTTAGAAGCCACTATTCATTCGATCCGTTCGCTAGGTGACACTTCTGTGTATTGTGTGATAGAAGCCACCAATGAATATTATATTTTCACAAAATTAACATGAAATCAGTCGATCTCTGTGAAGACATAGACACTTTTTGTGTTTCACGGCTTTTAAGGTCCCTATCTTCATATTTACACAAGCAGTTTTGGTTTTTATTAATACGACGTGATGAATAGTATCATGTGACAATGCCCTACCGCACAGAATGTCCATATTACACTCTGAGACGTGACCGCGCAGTTCTCACAGCGAATGAAAGACCTCTTAAGTACACGACTAGCTCTTGTCGGTGATTGTCTGACCTTCGGCCGGCGCGACAGAACGAAGTCCTATACACAGTTGTGTCGTTTTACTTTTTTTAGACACATCTTTTACCGGCCGCCCGTGAGACTCGGGCCATATTTGACACGTTATCCAAGTTTTGACGGAGGTTTAACTTGAGTTGTAGCTCAGGGTCAATATAAAATATATGCTTCTAGCTTGTTATAGTGTTCAACTTGTTACTGATTGTAGATAGCGTGCTTTCTACCGTTAGTTGTCAAGGAAAAGGGAGTGTTTCTGTGTTTGTGAGACAACAATTTACTGTCTTCAGTTACGGGCGAAGAATACGAACAACTTTCTATAACTTTGCTCTTACTTGCCACAGGAGACCGGCACTCACCAGATGTTTTATCAAAAATATGGTGTCGTGTTGACTGCGCAGAATACAATTGTTACCACCTCAATCATTTCTAAAATATAATGAAGTACCAAGCTTCCCAAGCAAACATTCTTCTATACGGTTGGCGGTAATAGATATTCGCAATATCCAAGTCACATCGCGCGTTTTACCTGTGCTCTAATCACGTATGCCAAACTCATTCCTGTTACGAATAATTTGTTCTGCCACGTCTTTTTACCCCAATAGTATCATTATTAGTAGTCTTATGGGCCGTCCTATTCCTTAAGAGATCCCATAAAACACGTTTGATGATACTGGACTTTATAACAATCATGACAAGACCAACATTCGGTAGACGTGACTCAGCGTATCTCCGATCTAAGAAACTGTCGAATGATATAACACTTTTAATTTGATCGATGTTATCGTTATTGAAAGGCCATATTCATCGAGTCAAATGCTCTTTATATCTCATACGTCCAATATTCTTCTAAAAACAGTGACGAACTTTCACTGAGCGAGCGTGTTGTTAACAATAGTTATCTAATAGTATTTTTAGCGTTACATAATCGGCCTCTCTCATGTCAGTGCATCACAATTAAATACAGAGATTACTTACCACCGCCGTTGCGTGTAATTTTTTGTTAAGCTTTCTTTCTTCTAAATTATTCCGATGTTGGACGAAAGCGATTGTAAAACGTACCAATTACTCAAACGTAATATAATATCGGTGCCAATCACAATACTCTTGAACATAGTTCATTTTAAAATCGTGTTTAAAAATGGTCCACTTCACAGAAGAATTTCGTAAGCTGCACGTGAACACGAAAACGTTAGAAATTAGCGGGAAATTAGATCATTTCATTTTAATGTCGCAAGTTGTTTCGCAAACGAAGTAGAAGGTCCCATCTTGACATATTGCGGTGTTGTTCGGAATCAATCTTGTTTTAATTTGATATCTCGGGTCGTTCGATGCAAATTGACGAAACGACAGTATGGTAAATAGATTCATAATTAGGTGTGATAAAGGTGAGCAGGTTGAGTTGCTCAATGGTTCGTAGACGCGTTGAAATCGAAAGTTTTGCGGTGGGCGGCAGCCGGCGGGGGTCAGCATTGCGGCTTTCACGCGTGTTACTTAACGATTACAACCTTTTTCTTACTTAACGTTTAAGTAATATTGGTGTTTTGTAAACAATAGCCAGTCCAAATGTTAGTAAACATATCGCACATTTAATAAAAAAAACAACGACACATCTCAAAAAAGACTTCGAAACATTTGTATATCCAAAATGTATGAGTAGCATGAAATGAAAAACATGCCATTTTAAACTTTAATCAAAGAGGAAAACGGTTTGAATTGTAACACAGCCTGATTCTAATAGAAAACTCTCTCCATGATTGCGCTTTATATTGTTAAGTCCAATAGCTAGAATCATAAAGTAAAATTATAGTCCAGTTTAGTTCTTAGTAATAGATTTTCTCCGTTTCCTCGGGAAAGTTACGGCTTTCCTAGATTACAAAACAGTTTTGATTTCATAGTCTCTTCTGTAATCGTCTTTGTATTTAACAAGCAATATGGCAATATTTGTGTTCCGCTCTGCCCTGCCTGACCAAACGACTATATTTCACATACGATGAAACTCAAAACTTGTCACTGTATTCAAACTTGATCTTTAATTATTTATTGTAAAATTTGATGAAGCAACCTACTAACACTAATAATTATAAGTAATTCCAAGACGCAGGGAAGATGACCCAAAACGGACATACTGCCTAAGATTCATTTTCAAAACGGGTATAACCCCTTATTGACTGCTTCCGTAAGAGAAAATTAAATTACCACCTGTCTCCTTGCCTGTATTGAAAAATATATATACACCCGCTTTAGGCAGCATGCCCGTTTTGGGCACCTTTCCCCTATGTCAAAGAGCTCGTTATATAATACGTTATGACAGGGCACGAATCGATAACACCGCCGCACACGCATTGCTACTTGCATAATGCGGTCATGCTCAGGGCGTCGTATTGAGCCTTCGATATAATGTGGTCATACTGAACTACTTAAAGTCACACATGTATTATATACCGTTTTGTACACAGTACCTACGGCACGTATGAGTTTAAACAAACGATATTTGGTATCGACCTGTCCATTTTCCTTGCAGCGGCCACTACAGTGACGGCGACATAGTTTTCGATGTTAAACATTGTCATAGGAGTAATTCAGAGTGACTATGTAATTTTGCGAATAAGCTCCACAAAAATTTGATTCAAAGTGTTTGTGGCTTATCAATAATCAGTGCTATTGACTTTTGATCATCAATATCTTAGTTAAAAGTTTAGCCCTAAAAATTTAACGCAGAATAAATTAAAAAAGTCTTTCTTGTAAACATTGAAGATTGCCTCAAGTAACACACATTGCACAAATTGAACTATCAACCGCTGTAGATGTTCTAATTAGATCAAAGAATGTTTTGAAACGTAAACGCGCTAATAATTGGCATGAAATTCTGCAATTAGACATCGCTAATGAGTGATCGATTGGAATAGCTCTTTTTATTGACGTTATGTTTAATGATGTAGAATGAGGCTTATAATTAAGTTGACTATCGATTTTTAACAATAATTTTCCAACAGTTTAAGAAAGCAGGTTCTTATTTCGTAATTCAAACAATCAACATTTTTTAAAGAACTACACTAGCCATAAATGTTGTAAAATAAATCGATGGCATCGAATGCATCACAGTGTTTGTTAAAAAAAATTCCCTGAAACGGCTTGACCAATAGTTATGAAATTTTTTTGTGTATATTTGGTAGGTCTGAGAGTAGGTCCGTAGGCTATTTTTTATACCCCTAGGTGATTATTAGCGGTAATGTTGAAGTCTAAACTTTAAATTTAATCTTACGTATAGTATAGAAGTTGAGTGCACACTAATGGCCGATTCCACCGTCTCTCATAGAAACTTGAGTTTAATAAAACTTACATACATACATAAATCACGCCTATATCCCCGAAAGGGTGCCTACCCTTTGTGAGTGAACTAGCACCCACGTTTCGCCAATTATGTTAGATCCGATGTAATAGGTGGCGAGCCTATTGCCATTTATCGGGCACATAAGTCGCTGTACTAATGCTAGGTGGTATAAGAGGAACGCTGCTGCCCATTCCATCACTGATTTATCCTTAGTCACCTTGTACGACACCAACGGGAGAGATTTGGGGTGGTGACAATTGTATTCTTCTCAGCCGTCATCACGCGGCGTAATAAAACTTGGTTTTGATTAATGCAAACTATGTAGCGGAACTCAGTTTAGAGCATAAACCGAGTTCAACTTCAACTGATCGCGTTTAATTCTGCGGTGAAATCGGCCCTAAGTTATGTTAGTAGTATGATGACACCATTTCGTGATGCATTTCGTATGCCCTAATAAGTTAGTATTCGTGATACTTGCTTACCTTATTCTTAAGGAATGTAGAGTATTCAACGGACCAGATCGCTTTGCTGTCGTTTAAATAAGAAAGGTCTCGACAGTAGTAGAGTATTTTATGTCATGCCGTGTCATGATTTCTACTTTCTTACATAAGTGTATGAGCATGTTTCGGTTTGTACACCTGCTTGTACATAGTTTGTATAAGTGTCATCACATGACTTTGACCCTAATAAGCGCTCTAAGAATGTCTTAATGGCTAAAATCAAGAGCAGGTGAGACTAAAACCCGTATCGATTACATAAAATTAGCCAATTCGCTAATATAGGCATCACGACAAGTATTTGTATTTTGTAATGTGCCTGTTACGATTCAGTAACATAAATTAAAATGGTCTAACTGCCGCACTCAGAGACGTCAATTAACTTTAAGGAGTATTTAATGGTCAAAAATTTTCATTCAAATCTAGACTATAGACCCGGCAAGAATAGCGACTAGTTTTGAATTGTCATTTTTTGACTTAACGTACTCATTAACGTTATTTGACGTCTCTGAGTGCGGCAGTAAGAGTAATTATGATTTGTTTTTTAATTGAACATTATAATTGTTAGAAAATCCCGTTAGCTTACAATGGTTACAGACATTTCGGCAAGTTGGCAGAGGGGTATAGGGCATCTGCCCGGATTGCAGAGGACGCCGGTTTGGTTCCCTCATGAAGACCAATAGTTTTTGGAAAAAATTCTAACTTAATTTTCTTTCTAAAAATTATTTGCCCGATAAGATATTTGACTGATTGCGCCAAACGTTGAATATTGAAGATTACTAAAATGTAATCGTGATTATGCTACTTATCGATTGTTATGAGAATTTTCGGATCGATATTAAAACTGAAACTTTCACTGTAACCAACGTTACAAAACCACGCGGATGGGTCGTCGGATCGCTGCAAATGTCAACCGGTACCGGTACTCGCACCAGTGACATAACACTGCGTAAACCGGAGACGACTATATCTTACTTAATCTTACGCACTTGCTTATTATGTTGTGTGCTCAAGTTGAATAACATTATGTCACAGTATTGCGTTACGCGAAGGGTCAGTATCGGTAATTCGATAGGTAAAGTTTTTATTATCGATTACTTTTGCCCGATTAGCTAATTGGTAATTTCGAGACGTTAAGTTTTATTATCGATTACTTTTGCCACATCAGCCAATTGAATAATCCTGACTGGCTAGTAAAACAGAATTTTCAATGGATTGGCTTCATTTCCATTACTGATTGAACGTTACGGAATGCGAAAGGGCTTACGCTAAATGCCTGCTTGTCTATACACTTATAGTTTCGTAAGATTGTTTAATAACATAGTTTAGGAAAGAGGTTGTTATCACCTAAACCGAGACAGCGGACACGACACGTGTTGAATAGTAAACACTAGGCAGTTTCTATTGAAACAAAGGGTTCGCGCATTCTTAGCTTTTTCATGTCCGCACTGCTTGGGTACAAGTCTACCCTATGGATAGAAGAATATAAGGAGAATGGTCACCCACAACGTAGATCCAGTGTACGACTGCAGATGCAGCCGGGGCTGACGGCTTATCACGCCTTCCAAAGCGCGGAGGAACTCGAGATAGTGAAAGTTTAGGTCACCCATCCAATGACAGGCCTTAGCGAACATCGAGGTCAAGCAAAGATTACAGATGTATTTACACAAATCGAAACGTCCGCATAAATAATAAACAATCTATCACCATAATATATTAAATCCACCATTCACATAATTTTGATTTGACGGCCGCCTTGGTCGAATGCTCAGATTGCTGGGTATTGGCCAAGAGGTCCCGGGTTCGAATCCTGGTAGGGGCAAACTTTGTGATGACCACAAATGTTTGTTTCTTGTGTATATTTTCAACATTTATATACATAATTATATTAAAAATATGTCCGTCATCTAGTATCCATAACACAAGTGCTTAGGCTACTTACTTTGGGCTAGATGATAGGTGTGAGTGTAAAAAAATATTTATTTATTTATTAAAAAAAAAAAAATCCACCTTGCGTCCTCATGGAGCAGACAATGACGAGAGAGCGCCAAGTCACTGCGTTATCAAGCTCCCCTCGCTCGCCATAGCATGAAACAATTAGATAAAACCGCAAATGTGCCAACGCAATGGCGACAACTACAGCATGTTGTTGTTGCCCAACAACTGTCGTTGCATTCCTCGAGGAAAGAGCGGCCGTGCCCCAGACCGGTACGTTGCAAAACATGCCATAACCGCGCTTGGCAAACCCCCTGTGGCATTTTGTAATTTCCAATTAAAATTCAAGAAGAGCTGCGTTTTGATATGCAATTTCTTCACCGTTCAATTCGCTCTTCGGTGTCCACATATGCAAATACAGCAGCATCGTCAAAAACTTTGTTGTTAATGTATTGCCTAGATTCTTTCAACATTGCTCATTTATGTGATAAACATGCAGCGGTATTTTAAAGACGATTCTGCTGTCGCCTGTTACTGGTTAATGACCTTCTTAGCTAATCAAAGCTACTATTGAAATTTGAATTGAATAATGATATTCTTTGTATGTTTGATTGTGACGACTCCTGTCTTAAAACAAACTGTCTTCTAGATTAACTTAATATCTGTATTTAAAAAAAATAAGAGAAACTGATGCTGCTATTAGTTCCAATGCCTTTTGTTCGCTGAAATTGACTGCAACGAATCTTAAGATTACATGCTTGCTTAGTTTTATCAAAGAAACTAAATTATAATGTTTTCCAATATAACTTAATTATATTGTAAGTAAGTTGGATTGGAGCCGACTTTGCAAAAATGTTTTCAGTCACTCAAACAAAAAAAAAATACGACAAAATTGTCCACTACAGTTTGTTTACCTTAGGATGCAACGCATGATAGCTGACATCATGCGTAGCATCGTCCTTCATCCATATCCTCTTTTTTTCTACATACTGCCACAGAACAAAAAAGATGCATAGATAGCCTTAAGAAATGCTATCTTCGTAGTAGAAACTAACGAAACATTTTCCTCAACAGCCGTCGCCCAGGAGTCGTTCAAATGCCCTGACGACTTCGGCTTCTACCCCCACCACATCTCCTGCGACAAGTACTGGAAGTGCGACAATGGCGCCGCCGAACTCAAGACCTGCGGGAACGGTCTCGCCTTCGACGCGTCAGACTCCAAATACCTGACCGAGAACTGCGACTACCTTCACAACGTCGAATGCGGCGAGAGGACGCAACTTGGTGAGTCGGATTGGAAAGCTCTTTTCTATTCACTTCCGTGACTAGCTTCATCATTTTAATATTATTATAAAGCTGGAGAGTTTGTTTGTTTGGTTGAACGCGCTGAATTCAGGAACTCTGACTCAAATTCAAAAATTCTTTTTGTATTATAGATAGTCTATTTATCGAGCAAGGCTATAGGCACCGACATTAACCACTAGTAATTAATATAGATTATCGCTATCAGTATATCAGTTAGCATTATCAGTATATCAGTTAGCAGTATGTCAGTTATAACCTGTGTGTCCAAGGAAGAGATCCGCCAATGCGCTGATTCCAACGCTTTCAATACCAAAGTCGATACCTATACGCGTCTCAGTTGTACGCCTCACTAGCAAAATGGTACGCAAGTAGGTTGTAGAGAAACCCATAATTGTCGGCGAGTTATGACATTGCAAGTGCATTGTAAATTTTGCACCAGATACAATCATATAACTCGCCAATCGTACAAGCAACAAACTTGTCTATTTATTTTTGAAGAATTGTATATACATACATACATAAATCACGCCTATATCCCCGAAGGGGTAGGCAGAGGTGAACTAGCACCCACATTTCGCCAATCATGTTAGGTCCCATGTAATAGGTGGCGAGCCTATTGCCATATATCGGGCACAAAAGTGTCGGAGTACATTGCTAGGTGGTATAAGAGGAACGCTGCTGCCCATTCCTCATCACTGATTTATCCTTAGTCGCCTTGTACGACACCCACGGGAGAGATTTGGGGTGGTGACAATTGTATTCTACTCTGCCGTCACCACACGGCCACACACACAAGAATTGTCAGAGGTGTATTAACACCCACATTTTGCCTACTAAACCTGATGCCATATAATTGACTCGAGAGACAAAGTAGATGATCAATGCAGAATATAGAATAAATAAATATCCAAAGCATAATATACAAATAATCAAATATATTGTATAGATCTAATTGATAATATACATAAAATAAATATATTTTAGGAATATATTTATCATGACCGGTATGTAAACTAAACTGTCCATCTGTGACATGTTATGCAAAAAATGTCAAATTTTAGCATACAAATGTAAATGCCTCGTGGTAACAACTAAGATTATTTTAGTTTTATGGTCAAGGCTGACGCATATTAACATAATATTATTTGCACAGTAAAACCAGGATGTGTTACGAAGGTCACGATCACTCTTAACTTAAATGAGAAGAGAATGGAAGTACATTAAATTTCGAGAACAAAACACAATTAACCTGTTCCGAACATTGAAATTGACTTTTATACCGAAATAATTTATATTTGAATAGAAACAAAACAACATTAATTGCATTATGTTTTTATGAGACTCAGGTCCTTTAAGCTTTTTATTTGACTGACAGTTCTCAGAAGGCTTCGATTGAGAATTACGAGAATTTGAAGCGAGGATTTTCCTCTAGTCACGGTGTACTTATCGCTGCAAGAACCGTCTTCGGTTCGGTTTTAGGACACTACATAATATATTGTACAAATTGTATTATGCATACACACATACATAAAATAACGCCTATTGTCCTCAAAGGGATATGGTTACCAATCCAAAGACCGGCCTTAGCGAACCGCCATCGAGCTCCTCACACGACGAAGATAATAATGAAACCATTTGAGCATGTTTGTTGTTTTTGTTTATTTAGATGGGTCGTCTCAATAACCGTTTCTTTCTAAACTTTACGTTTTTTTCTTTGTTTCTTTCTGAACCTTGAATTTTCTTACAGAACCCCCAATCTCCACCCCTCACTGCCAGAGGCTATACGGTATCTTCGCCGATGAGGCCAAATGCGACGTCTTCTGGAACTGCTGGAACGGCGAGGCATCCCGCTACCAGTGCAGCCCCGGCCTCGCCTACGACAGAGAGTCCCGCGTGTGCATGTGGGCCGACCAGGTGCCGGAATGCAAGAACGAGGGTACGTTTTATAAATCATTCTGACGATTTATTAAATGGTTAATATGCACCACTAAAGTAGTGCAGATTTGTCGAAATTCTGGTTGCGCAGAACTGGCGAATTTCTCGCACAGTTCCAAACCGATTGACAGTTTATTCATTCGAATTGAAACTTTAATCTGTGCCATTAAGATCGATGATGATCATGACATGACTAGTGTTAAATTTTAAGACTGAAGTAAAAAGAAAGCCTATATATTTTACATATTTTCCAACTGTAAACCTACAATCTTTATTCTCCTGTCACATTTCTTATTCTTCATTGAGAAGTCTGCCTTTTAGCACCAGGAACCTTGAGCACCACCTATAAATTTCTACATCTGCTGTTTCCACGAACTCAGCACCGCCGTCTCTGTTCTACGTTTCGCCTTCCGCGCCCATCACTCACGTAACCCCTTTCGGTATTTCCCAGAAGTAGCGAACGGTTTCGCTTGCCCCGCTCCCGGCGAGGTGTCCAACGCTGGCTCCTTCAGCCGCCACGCCCACCCCGAGGACTGCCGCAAGTACTACATCTGCCTTGAGGGAGTTGCCCGCGAGTACGGTTGCCCCATCGGCACCGTTTTCAAGATCGGAGACTCTGACGGCACTGGCAACTGCGAGGACCCCGAAGATGTTCCCGGATGGTGAGCATTCCAATCCGTCATAATCTTCCTTGATCTCACTTTTTTGGACTCACCTTTTTTAACGACTTTCAAGTGCAATGATGATTTTAGTGCACCAGTTAAAGTAAACGATGAGAGAGACTTGAATGACGTTAAAAAAAGGTGTCTTCAATAATATACAAAATGAATCCGATAAATGAGCTCAATTAAAAACTCTTCTAAACTCACTGGTTGGATATCACTGGTTATGTGGTGTTTGATCAGCTTTCGGAACAGTTAACACTTGAAATTTAATCATTATTGGAATTAGATGAACACTAATCTTTCAGTATAAGTAACAAAGACCCTGTAACCAATCCCATTCAACCAATGTTCTCCGTGACTAACAATACTTCTGCACTTAAATGTCAAACCACACAGTGCACTTACTTGTAATAAAATCAAGCCTTGCACAGAACAGAACACCTACTGTTTACAGTAGAATTTATACATAACTCGCCCACCTAAATAGTTGGAGGCAGGCATGCGGTCCGGAGCCTATATTAGAGCGGTTACGACATATTTGGGTCAGTTTGAAATCGACTTGCCTCAAGGAGAATTCCAAATGCCCGATAGATAGACGGCCGTGGTCATTGCCGCCCGGTGTGACTGATGCCTATATGTTAATGACCGTTTGTCAATGCTCGCGTTGCCACTAACTGTACGTGTATAGCACCACAATTTCCACGCCTATCCTTTGTACATTTTTTTCTGTCACTTTTAGTTTGTCCAGGATCTTACAACTCTGCAGACAAGTAGTTAGAATAATTATTGACAGGAGGCTGTCAGATTTTATTTGCATCATATAATATTCCATTTCGACCGATTGCATCGTGTCGTGAGATTAGCATCAGAGCCTTTTGTGTTTGTTTAGAATACAAACGTTAGACCATCTGAATCTCAGATAAAGCCGGGTTGCGATCGGACACAATGAGGAGAAACAAAGTGCTTATCACCGTTTCATGGTCTGTCTGCCTAGAACAATCACTGGCGGCTAGGTAAGGAGATCTGACGGACGAAGGTCGCCAAAACCAGTATTTATTTTCAAAAACTCCTTACAAGAGCTCCGTATCGCCGCAACCGAGAAAAACAAACGTTAGATAATAACATTACCAAGAAAAGCGAATGGTTATCATTCTAATGGGCATTTCAAGGCAGTCCAGTCGATATTGCCTATGGATACAGTTACACAATTCGTTCAGATATAGCCGCGACTCGGTAAAAGTTGTTAGAAATTGTTTTATGTCTGCGTGGTAGGTGATAAGACGTAGAGTTAAGAGTGAGTAGAAGCGGCAGGCAGTAAGGTGCCCGTACATTTTCAGTGAGGACTACTACGGCGATCTGGACCTTAAGGCGATCCGCAAGAGTGAGCTCCTGGCCGGCCTCAACCAGGACGGGCCCCGCAACACCCAGCCCAAGCTCAAAGCCCGTCCCCAAAAGGAGAACTAAACTCTTCCCCACCTTTTAACCTCTTAATACTCACATCTACATGACAAAAGCTTTTGCGCCTTGAAAGCAATACACAGACTTTCGAGCCCGTCTTCATGGACCGGCATAACTAAACGCAATGTTCCTTTCGGCGCGTAAAAACTTTGTCACAGGTTCAAATTAAATTCGAATTAAGTGAAGAGCTTGTATTCGTTTCTAGTTGCCAAATACTTTTCGTTGTAGCCTTCTATAAATCAGTTTCAGAGGCAGGTTAGGAAGTTAGGAAACATACAGCGATAGATATATTTATTTTTATATTGTATCATAGTTTTGATAGTGTCTCTATGAAAATTTGATAGCTCAGGTGTTTTTTCAACAGTTGTGTAATAAATTAGAGTATTGTACCGAGAGGTATGTTCATGATTGCATTTAAAGAGTAGTTCTGTGTAACAGTGGACAACTGCCGTCGACAGGTAGACTAGAACCATGACCTTGTAAATATTTTGTATCGAATTACTTCGCTGCGACTGAGTGTTGATGTTTGATAGAAACTGTAATACTTAAGTTTTATTTTTAGTGATAAAATAAACAAAATATAAAAATTTAATGTTGTCTTTATTATTCTGAATGATAGTTTTGCACGATTGCACATTTTCCCTAACATTACTTTCACGACTGCTGTTTCCTTTTTATTGCATCCACTTTCTAATAACAATCCAGACTTCTTGGTTCTATCTCTATATAATTTTCATCTTGTGCTCTCTTTGAGATATAACAATGTACTCTATCTGTGTGTCTCCGATAATTACCTTCCTTGGGTGACCAGGTATGTTAATTTTTGTAACATTTCTTAATATTAGTATCTGTAATATAACTACCTACTTCTCAAACAGAAATAAATGGAAAAGATCAGGCATTTGTTTTAATTTATTTCATTTGAAGAATTTCTGATTCCAATAAAGTTTTATTAGAGATTTTGCGAAAAGTTATGAAAATTGCGCCTAAACGGCTGCTACAGCTCAATATTTTGTCGAAATTTTACAGCGAAGATTACTACGGTGATGTGGACCTGAAGGCTCTGAAGAAGCTTGGATTCTGAATGACACGGAGCGCCTCCAAGGACAGATTGAAAATGAACCTCCATGACCTAATTTAAAACACTCACACTCATTCATTCTGAATCTTGAACCGCCATGGATTTCTGATTCGTTTAAAGAAATTTTATTTTAGCACGACACACTTCGGTGTATGAAAGCGACAAAAGAATCAAATGTCCTCTGTGTTTTATATGTGAGAAATAATTTTAGATACATAATAGTTTGTTTATTTATTGATACTTCGAGGCTTTAAATAATTCATAGTGCGTTTCTTTCTAGAAGTTAATATACGAAACCTTTTGAAATTATGTATGTATGTACTGAGTTACTGTGGGGTCATAACGAATTTGTCTGAAGAGACGCTCGAAACACTAAAATTAATGATCCAAGTATGACAAATTTATTGTTATATTAAAAATATTATTTTTGTAGGCAGACCGTTGTCGTCGAAATTGCCAATCAAAACCCTGTACTTGCTACATACTATTACATTTTACACAAATTTCCGTGCCGCCAAAAACATCCTCAGAGGCAAAACTTTTGACATGGTACCAACGTGACGTGATTTTGGTGCTATGTCGAATTGAATGTTTTAGTCATAAAGTAGGCTAAGCTAGTCAATAAGTTTAATGTTGACTTATGTAAATAAAGTACTAATAATACAAACAATTTTTTTTTTCATTTTATACCAAGAAAGTAGGGTCATGACGCACCTAGTAGCTAAAATAATCACTTATCAGAGTATTATGAACAATGTTCTACTGAAAAATTCGACATTGCCATAGTGGTATTTACAGCTCTGCTAAAGTAATAGGCCGTTGGGTGGCAGAGCTGTATAAAATAGTTGCAGGGTCTTCCTTTCATTTGAGTGAAGTAAAAAGCGATTTTACGATTTATTTACTGGCATGTTATTATATTCCACTATCGGTTATCTGTACGAGTGCCCTAATAACCCAAAAAGCTATATGAAATAAAAATTAACAAAAGAAAAAATAGAATCTATTTATCTCTTTTAAATTAATTATTTAAAAATTATGTAAGATATATATTTTTTTGATATTGCTTTTTGGCTAATTTGGGCAGTATAGGTAGGTAGGTACTCAAAAGAATCAGGTAGCAGATGAGGGATGTTTCCATTGAATAAAATCTAGCGATTGTTCGGATGATGGATCTGATGGCTGAATGATCGCAATCGGGTCGATTCCTGTTAAAATGGACCTACTGAAAGATGGCGAAGTGTAGCCAATACCCAATACACACCCATCTGACTACCTCTTAGAGACTTGACGTGAATAAATAAATGAATGGTGAATAAATGTCCAGTGATCATCATCATTTAAAATCAAATGCTGTTTTCAGTACTTATATTTATTACCTCACGTGAAACTTTAAAATTAAATGAACACAGTATCGATTTATTTAATAATTCCATTTTAATTTTAAATAATAACTGCGATGGCTTTGCTATGCGAGGCTATTCTGCAATGTTAATAATAGAAAGTATTTTTCTTGCTCACAGAACGAACGTAGACATTGAAAACCTGATAACAACACCTTTGTTCCCAGCGAATATAACCCTTCAGACATTACCTATGTATCAACAAATTGTAAAATGATCTCATTTGGGATCTTCAGTCAGAACACAGGACAGAATGTAATTGACTATAATTTGTTGGTAATTTGATCATTATATAAAATATCGAAACATTGTTTCTCGCATCATGTTATAATAATTTTACAAATATTTTCTGGCCTCCTTTTCTTTGGGAGTATTTTACTGCTAAAGTATTAAAAAAATGAGGTATAATCAAATCAACCTTCAACCGAGGTGATATTTTGAGATTTCTATAGATAATTCATGACACATAAATGATAGAGTCTCGGAATGCCTCGGCCGTAATAGGCAGTGTGAAAAATGTGACTCGTTGGGAACAAAAGAATATGGTTAACATCCTCTATGTTTGTTTTTGAATCTTGAAATTATAGCTATTGAAATTATACTAATGTTCAGTTCTCACTGAGAAGAATTAATGTTGCTAGCGAAGTTTTGGTACTTAAGAAATTGGACTGCATCTTGAGGAGACATTATGGCGACGGGTGTAGCCCAATCTGAAACAAAATACATCGAAATGAAAATAAAATTTTAATTATGCATTCCATCTGAGTCACTGGAGTGATTGAGTCGAACCACTGACAATCTTGAACACTGAATTTTACGCAAGTTCATTTCTTACTGGTGGTTTTATTTCAATCGCTATACCAACCAATAGTTCGACCGCTTAATTTAAATATCCCTTACGCAACGGATAAGGCTATTTATTTACTGCTTTCGGTCAATTATTTTGAATCATAGACATTGTATGATTTTATTTCTATTAATAATCACAGACATTGAACGAAGACGAAAAATCGCTGTTGGCTACCCGTAGAGAGGTTTCAGATAAGTGGTCGTACTATAGTTTCGTTGTGATTGCAAAGTAGTATACCATACCTACTACAAAGTCTTGTACGGCCAACTGCACTTCAGATTGCGAGAAACTATCAAATTTCTTTAAGCGATTGTCAAACTTGTGTGTTAACTTGTTTGTAGTAAAGCACAAAGTTGATTAAGAAAATTTGACATTGAGGAAATTTGATAATTTGTGGTAGCCGTGGTAGTGATGTGCTGTTGACTGTACAAATCGACTGAGGGCTGAGTTCATCGGGCTCACCACGCTGTTTCTCTTGTTCAAGATCTAATAAAACTTCGATTAGGATGTCAGAACTAACGTAAGTGATCTTCGCTAGGGTACAAGAGTGTTACATACAATGCAACAGCTGAGTAGATATATATATCAATGCTTCATGAAAGAAAGAAACGCCTGACCCATTGCACCAAGCAATTACACACTTATACCACATTCATACTCATAAATACTCTTAATGAAAACAAGACGCGAAATCTAAAATCTTGTTTCTATATAATAATATTATGATATTTCATACAGCATTGCTGTAAAATTAAGACTTACCATTATTATAAGTAGTTTCTGAGAGTGAGGATAGTATCTAATGAAGAAAGATGCCTTGTTTCTTTTCTAAGATCACAACTAACTTCATGAGTTTCAACTTTAGTCAACTTGGTAATGAGATACTTACTTTGATTATTGTATACTGAATTCTGCATGAAAATAGCGTTGCCATCAGCAATGTTCGGCTTAAACTGAAATTCGGGAGCCTTCGGTTCGCTTGATGTTTCTGAAGGAATCCCTGGCACTATGTTCTGTTGTGGTGAACGGTTATCAGGTTTTGGGAATTCAGAAATTTTATTGATTTCTCCAGTGATTATGCTGGGGTATGTGGAGGGTAGGTTTATAATGTTAGGCGGTATTGGTTTCTGGACCAGGCTTGGTTTGTTCATGATAGGGGGCCGTGCCGTTGGAGCTGGAGGATTTGATGCTGTTGGAGGCGCTGGTTCAGGAGTGGAAGGTGCAGGAGAGCTTGCCGATGAGCTGGTGCAATCTACAAGGTTTGGATAGTCGCAGACGCCGAATTTCTGAAATAATGTAAAGTTTACTTTTTAACTCTTTTGTCAATGACAACAGAAGTAGTAGGTATTAATATTTTACAAACAAGATTTGACAGTGAAAGCTATAAACCACAATACTTATTAGTTGTGTGTAATGAGATGATCGCCTAAATGGGGTTATTGACTTTGCTATAACTTTTATTAACATCTTTTTGAAAAGTCATCAACATCCGCATATAGAAGTCATGGTGTTGGCCAATTTTTCATCATCTTCAGCCAATTAACTTTCCTACCAGTCTCCAGATGAGACCAAGTACTAGGAAAGAACTATGGATGTTAATGGACCACACAATAAATGCAACCAGGATCAATATATTTCTGTGGACTATGGTCGGCGGTCTATAGGTACACCGTTTTTATTCAGGAATCAAAAACTAAAAATCATCATGAGAAACTGAAATAGTTACAAGAATTGTATTTAAGTAACAAAAATTTAATTCATCACGGAAAAGAGACGTCGCTTTAACTTCGGAACTGTACTAAGTGGCTTTGGAATTATTTGCAACGCGGACGACAATTACTGGACAAAAATAGTCCGAGGTCGACATGGGCACTCAGTGACGTTTAAGTATGAATGTCGAACTCCAGGAAATACAGAACCTCATTCTTTTCGCACCTTTACCTTTATTAAAATTTTTTTAGTAATATTTAACAAAAGAGATCCACGTAAGCCTGATTCCATTCGATTCAAAAGCCAATAAATTACAGATTAACAAAAAGAACCAGCTGTTCTCAAAGCAGTAATTATGGTAAACTATGATCACTATTTATTCAGATCGCCTTTAATATAATCTGATTATGTAGATGAAGTCTCTATCGAAGATATAAGTCCGTTTTAATGAATTTGCAAAAAATATGTCTTAACGCTTGACAGCATCAGGACAAAGCTTTTTGAAGGCCTGTGCCCCCAGCAGTGGGGACATTAAAAGGCTGGTGGTGATTGTGTCTGACACATAAACATAATAATAATTTATACTTAGTCTATACCTACCTAATCTATAATCGGGGCAACTATGCTTGACAGTGAATGGTGCCTATTAATTTTAGCAATACGGGCTTTGATAATTTTCACTTCGAGTTGACGAGCTATTTTCTGGTTGATAACTCCATCTGTAGTTGATGCTTCAAAACCCAATTCTCTATTTACTTGAATGTTTTGGGGTGTACTTTGGCGCTAAATGTAGACCTAGCCGTTTTGGTATCAAACTGTTCTTTGCAAAAACTGCATGTAGCTGTCTGTCTGCTCTGTCTCTTATTATCAGAAATTCGTTACGGTAGCATAATATAAAATATATTTACCGGACTGTACACGAGATCGGCGGGACATTTGAACATGACCGGCTTGCGATTAACGCACACGAAGAACTCGTTGCAATTCTGCTCATTCCGGAAAGTTTCAAAGTCCTGGCTGCAACGTGGCGTTGGAGGGTTGGGAACCACTAGAAAAAAGTTATTGGTAGGATTAATTAAATTAATTATACTGTAATAATGATGTGTCTACTGTGGCCGTACCATGAAGTATTAGTGCGATCCAAACGTGGGTGACAAAACTGGACACCGCTCTACTCGGCTTATAGCATTGTGAGTAACTACTACCCTAAAACGCCTCTACTACCCTCTAAACGCTACTACCCTGCTAGCATGACCACCGAAACACGATATGATATAGCCATTTATCACGTTCACCTTACAAAAATCATTGAATTGTTAAGAGTTCAAAGCGAGCGCTACATCTTTGACATATTGCCATATAGGCTTATTCAATTATTCAAATTAGGCTTATTCAAGTGTTAAAATCCAATGATTTTTAACAGTTGAACGCGATTAATTGCTATATCATATTACTATCGTGTTTCGGTGGTCATGCTAGCCGGGCTGGTCTCTTTAGGACCTCGATGGTACAGCGCCTGTAGCGTTCGATAATGTTGTAAACTACTTAACAATTAGAAAAAAAAATCGCGTCAGGAGATAATTTTTCAAAATCTTCTTCCCTCTTTTAATTTTTAAGAATGATCCTAATATTTACACAATGTAGCAAAAACATCAAAAAATATGAACAAAGTGAGCGAGCATGATAATTTATATTTGAATTGACCTTGATTGTTTTGAAGCTTGATTTTGGAGAACTTTTTAAATAAGAAATTAGTGATGTTATATCTATTATGTACATCAGATACCTTTATTCCCCCTTATGGGCGTTATCATCTGCCCCTTGGATTTATAGTATAGCAAATCTAGTTCTTAACAGTCACAAATGTCAAAAATCCAAAATTGAGACCTCGATGCAACAATTTTCCAGAAATATTTCTAAAGCTCTTTATAAAATTAAAAAACAGCATTTGTGACTTTCAAGAACCAGATGACTGTGCAATATGGAAACAATTCTACACACAAAAGTGCAAGGTTTTACCTGACACCCTATCCCTGCACTGCACCATGTCAGCGTAATCACAGTACCCTTCGCTCGAGAACATCAACCCTTCCGGGCATTCCAGCTCGTACGCCCAGCCGTCCCAGCAGCTCAGGAAACTGTTGCAGGCTGTCGGAGAAGCGATCTGGGTCCTCCGGCCGGCACAGAGAGGGTTGAACTCAGGGCCGCGTTTGGTGATCGTCAGCTTGTTCTGATAGACGGGGTCCCTGTTGATTTGTTGCACCACCTCCTCCGACACCGGTATCATGTAGGCGGCGGTGGAGGTGTTGATTATCAGGGGCTGTAACGGAGAGTATATCGCTTTTGATAAATTCTGCTTGGTATCGGCTGAAAATAAGATTTAATGTATGGCCTCTTGTCATGGCAGAGCAAAATATAATTGTCACCAACTCCAGTTATGATGATTAAGGGTAAAAACCATGATGAGGAATGGGCAGCAGTTTTATGTGCCACTTAAATGCCAAAAGCCTAGTATCACATGGGATCAAATATACTTGGAGAAATATTGGTATATATTCATACAGTACTGCCTACTACTTCGGGGATAAATAGGCGTGATATACCTAGTAGCACGTATGTATGTATGTACAAATAATTATATCCAGGCTTGGATGAATTGAATAAATCGGTTTGTGTATAAAATAAATGATTTATAATTCATGTAATGTGTATAAACAAGCCATTATGTTAATTCAAACAGTTCCCTGGTTGTCACATCTGTTCGCTAGCGGATTTCAACACCTACGTCCACGGAGATATTATGTAGCGATACTACAACTACTGTCAAGGAAACTGGTTCTGAATACCAGTCTAGTTGTACAAAAGTAGAGATAGATCCAAGAAGTACTAAACTTAGTTAAGAGCGATAAAACAATATGTAACTGATACAAAGAAAAAGACGTCAGAATTAAATATATACAGCAAGTAATTTTATATCTAACATTTATGTCATTTCCATCATCATCACCAGCCCCTTATTGTCCCCACTGCTGGGGCACGGGCCTTCCCTATGGATGGAAGAATATAGTATATATAATATAGATATGGGCGTGATTTATGTATGTATGTATGTACAACTGTGTCTATGAAACGTTTTAACAGAATACGATTACGCTCGACTTTGCGGTTATGAGCGTCAAAATTATTGTTAAAATAGTTTTCTATTCTACTATTTCCAAATTCATGCAACGCTAAACAACTACGCATATGTTTCTCACTTTGAACATGTTTTTTAGCAGAGTTTGATAAATTATTAACATCAGAAAATCCCGTTCGATTACAAACGCTGCTTGAATCAGAAAACAAAAGACACGGAAAACAAAACAACTGCCTAATAAAGAGAACTGTGGAAATGCTTGAAAAACCCGTCTTTACGCTTGTAATCTAAAATCTATTGACATATTTGGACGAGCTCGACCTAACTGTATGACATATTTTTTATTTTCAAAGGACACCTTATAAAACTGCTTTCCTTCACTTAGCAATAAATCGGTAAGGCAACAATCTATGTGCATCAAAGCGGCCATTATTCTGCCGAGAGAGAATAAACCAAAATTATTTAAAAACTAAAACCTACCAATTACATCCCTGCAGAGCTACACAATCCACAAAATCACAATACACCTTTAAAACAACAACACAGGTTAGTTAAATTTTACTATTTCACTGAATTACTGCTAAAAATACTAACGACTGCAGATGCAGCCGGGACCAACGGCTTTACGTGCCTTCCGAAGCACGGAGGAACTCGAGATAATAAATTTTGATCACCCATCCAATGACGGGTCTTGGCGTATTTGCTTAGTGTACGCAATCGCAGGCCAAGCGCGCTGTGCCACTGCGCTAGCGAGCTCCTCATGTCATTTTCATTATAACAAATAAATATTGCATATATATTGAATTTTAAGGTGTTAGATTTGGGGTTTCACAAACGAATGACATTTTATTCTTAAACTAGAATTATTTAAGAAAAAATGCCATTAATAATAAATAATAAATGAATAAATACCATTTTTTGGCAATTTATTATAAATTCATATGCAGGTCGGGTAACAATTTCTTTCCACTCGGGCCCAATATGGATTTGTGATTATTAGCTACTGATGCAGCTGGCTTAACGTACCTTTCAAAGCACGGTTGAACTCATGGTTTATCGCATACATAATACATACATAATTCATGCCTATATCCATGTAATAGGTGGCGAGCCTATTGCCATTTATCGGGCACAAAAGTCGCAGTACTTTGCTAGGTGGTAGGTATAAGAGGAACGCTGCTGCCCATTCCTCATCACTGATTTATCCTTAGTCGCCTAGTACGACACCCACGGGAGAGATTTGGGGTGGTGACAACTGTATTCTACTCTGACGTCACCATAGGCAGGGGTGAACTAGATAATATAGTGGTTTATCAAGCGAAATAAATTCAAGCTACATCACGCTATCCGAAATTATTGTTTGATGTTTATTTGAAAAGTATATAAAATGTCGACAAAATTCATATTATCTTATATATATGTCGTGGCCAAATCGTAGAATTGATCACTTCATGATGTGGCCGACCATTTCATGAAAAGGCCAACTCTAACTGACCATATCATGATAATGGTCTGGCCAGATCAATGAATAAACAACATTTAACGATATGAACAGCCAAACGCATGGTTATTTCATGATATGGCCAAACATTATTAATCATATCGTAAAATAGTAACATAAACCACCGTTAGAGGCGCTTATTTCGATTTGTTTTTGTGATGTATCATGGCGGCGGACAAATAACCTAGTAAACAAACTATAAGTAATGTTGTAATGGAAGATAAAAGTGATTGAAAGGTCGTTACAACCAAATTATTAGAATTTTACGTTTTAAGTCACTCAAAAAACGAGCGCAACTTAAAAATACTAAACATTAACTACATTAATGATAAGGCCAAACCTGGATGGACATATCAAACGTTGACGTTTCAACGATATAGTCAGTTTTAGCTGGCCACTTCATGAAATGCAACCATTTCATGAAATGGTCGGCCACATCATGAAGTGATCAATTCTACGATTTGGCCACGACATATACAAAAATGAATTGCTGTGCGTTTGTCTTGCCAAAACTCGAGAACGGCTGAGCCGATTTAGCTGATTTTGGTTTTGAAATGATCGTCTTGGTCCAGACAAGGTAGGAAAGGTGAGAAAATATGAAAAATAGCGTGGAAAACAGTAAAAATAAACAATTTAATTTTCCCATATAAACTGCTTTCCTATCAAACATTTGACGTAACCATGGCAACTAAATCGTAACCATGGCTACGGGATAATTTATATGGCACAACAACGTACCCGGGTCTGCTATTTATTAATAAAAAAGAAAGTGTATGAAAATTATTTCTACGTGAGTCACGTATGAGGCATCAGGATTCTCATTATTTTCATTTTTGTCTTTTTTATCAGAAATGTCACAACCCATTATTGAAGTCAGTCTTTTGTTTTTCGATTTTATGTGGTTTTTATTGCAAGTGCAAAAATGGCGTTCACTTAATTTCTTAAAGCCACGTGGGTAGCTACATAGTGCTTGGGTTATTTTTGTATGAACCGTCATAGCACTGTTAATTGGTTCACAATTCCTTATACACTTCTGAACAGGATGCAGTAGGAACAGAATGTTGGTGGTAATTTTATTGAAGGACTGGCATTCCGCTCGCGACTTCGTTCGTGTGAACTACACCATCCCTTTTTTTGTTATTGCTTGAATTGTTTTAGCTTTCTGGCGGACTTCCATACAAACATTCAACCCCATTTCCACCCCTTTGGGGTAGTTTCTAACTCTAAAAAGTTTAGTTTAGTAGTTTCTAAAAATCCTTTCTATTGCCCATCTACACTAAAAAAGGCAACATTGTGAAAAATTTTATGTTTCTGATACTAGTAGTTTGGGCTGTTTATTGATACGCTACTCAGTCAGTTTTTCCATTTGTAACACCCCAATCTTTTTCGCCAGTGTTCTTACCAAGGGTTAGTCGGTAATGAGGAATGGTTACTGTTATACCATCTAGGAACATAATTATGGGACCAGGACATTATTTAGTAATGTTGTTTTGTTTTTAATATAATATCACTTTTTACAAAGATTTTGGTGGTTAGAAAAACAATTTCGCAAAATTATGGTCTCGATGCGGTAATCGAACCCGCGTCCGCTGCTATCTAAAGTTAAATTTTGTAAAAGTTAGAAGAATTTCGGCAAGTTAATTAGTGTCTTGGTTGGGCGAGCGGTCAGGCACCTGCCCGGATAGCAGCAGATTCTTCTAACCTTTACAAAATTTAACTTTGAATAGCAGCGGACGCGGGTTCGATTCCCGCATCGAGACCATAGTTTTTCGAAAATTTTTTCTAACCACCATAAATACAGTACTTTTTCTTAAAAATAGATACATAAATCACGTCCACGTTTCGCCAACTATTTTCGGTCCCATGTCCCAGTAGGCGAGCCTATTGTCATATGGATAATATTCTATAATTTTAAATTTTCCCAAAAATGCTATTTAGATTTAAGAGATCCTTGATTTTATCTTAAGAGCCAGACCACCTAATTAGGTAATGTAGGAGGCTCCAGAACACTTACCCTTAAAAAGTTGAAGAAATACTTCAGAAAGTTTTCTTGTTCCGGTCTCCGTGCTGCGTACAAAGCCAGTTGTTTCAAGTATGGGCTGGCGAACTTCATCAGGTTGCCATCGTCGTCGAAAACTGAAAATAATTTGATTTTGAGTTACACGTACCCGAACTCAGGTCACGAACAGTATTTCGTTAATCCTTTCAGTATCGGAAGTATAGTATTCAGTAGTATCCAGTAGCATACACTTTCTTGTATTCTTGTATCTGCTCTATATAACATTATCAATACAATTTAACAAAACGTTATGGAAATTAAGAAAATCAGTCTATTTGAATACTAAAATTTTTCGTATTTAACTATATAGTGTCTAATTAATAAATATAAATTGGTATTGTTTTGTGAACATTATGAATATTCACTAACCGCACATTCTTTCCTGTCTTAACACCTTATTTTGCTCGGAACTTTAATTTATTTTACATAACATCTGTTACTTATACTTACATTATACTTATTAATGTAACGGGTTCGATTCCCGCATCAAGACGTTAATTTTACGAACTTTTTCTAACCACTAAAATCTTTGTACTCATTTTTCTAACATTTATATATTATATGTTGAAATTAAATCGAATAGTCTGTAACTTATGATATTACCTAATTGAAAATAAATTCATAACGAATACTGCTGTTTGTAAATTTAAATTTAAGCTGTTATTAATATAATCATTAACATGGAAATTATATTACAATAGATATAATCACGATTTACAATAGGCTTGGATTTGATTCAACATGCTTTATTATCTAAACAATGAGGTACCTGGCAGAGAAATTGTTAAATTGCCAAATATATATTATACTTACATATCATAGCCCTCCTCTGTCTATTCGGTGCAGTAGAATTCTCATCTGCGCGTGCGCATACAGCCAAAAGCAAAATCAAGATGATCGACTTCATTATGGATGTCCTTTGGTTGTGAAAGGAGCGCGGGTTTCGTAGGGCAATGTCAGGGCTGGACACACGGCCTAGCTTATATAGTGCCACGATGGAACGAGTACCCTATACCTACGTATGTGGGTTCTAGTTTTAGCAAGGATGCGATAGGAAATCCTAAAAGGATACGCTTATTTTACTGCCTCTGCACACAAGTTTGATGCAATAAAATTTTTATTGTGAAATTGAAATGTGTAGTGACCGCGATTTTTTATGTGTTTTGAATTGTCAGGAGTCGTTGGTAGAGGAAGCTGTGTCTGATTGACGTGGGCTTATGATTTTATTGTCGATAACAGCATTTTTTTAATATAGGTACTTACGTTAGATTTTTAGTTTTATCTACAAACATTTAGTTAAATAGACGTTAAATAGACTTATATTTAAATAATTTTATTGTAGCTGAACTCAACCGAAGAAAATAGTACCTAATTTACCTTAAAAAAGTAAAAAAAATAAAATTATGTGTTTGGGTGAGAATATCAGAGTTTTTCGGTGACAATTCACCCTTTATGGTGGCCTACTATATTGAAATCCAATGTTAAGTGAAAAAAATAATTTAAATGAATATATATCTTTTACTGTGGAAGCCTTCTGTTTAATAGTCAGAGTCAATGACCCCACGACTTCGGTCGATATCTGTGAATTATTAGGGTATATCGAAGATTTATGCGATAAATTAATTACTGAATATAAAGTTATATTTAAAAGAGTTAGATAGAAATTGCATTAAAATATTAGATTTTAATTAGTCGGACTCAATCACTTGTATGGCTTGATAACACGTAGAATGTTGGCGAGACATTCTTGCTTCTAACGAGGGTTTGTGGTGTAATTTATAATTGGCCAGAGCCCTATTGGTTGGATTTCTCCAGGTTTGCGGGAAATACGGGTTCATTTAGTTTTATTTCATTTTGTTCTTTGAATCTAGGAAACGGTCTAAGCACAGGATCAAGTGACTATCCATATAGTTGAGAACATTCCACTAAATGTTCTTGGAGGGCGGTATGTATAATACAACCTCCTTCAAGAACAGACCACTAATAATCTGCACAAGAAAGAAAACACTGTCAATTAAAAGGATGTCGGATTTAACAGTTCACGAAGAACAAACATGTTTTTATTTATTAAAAATAAAGTACGATTAGATCAATTAGTTTAAGCATGGTTTAAAATGCAGGGCTACACTACAAAATATACAAATCAAGTAAACAAGTAGGTACACATACATCATCATCACCACTTTTGGAGCACAGGGGGCCTACTCTGAAACTCCGAACGAACGAACTCACATCTGTCCGTCTTTCTCACGCCAGTGCGTGTTTAAATAAGAGCGACAAAGACGCAACGACTCGATCGAACGAAATGAACTTCCAGAGTAACGCCTCAGGTCATCGAAGAATATTGGAGAATGGGCACATAACTCACCATGCAGGCCCAGTTCAAATTTGTTGGTATATAGGCTTAACGTAACATGGAGGAACTCGAGATAATACATTTTGGTCACCAATGATCGGCCTTACCGAACATTACTTAGTTTAAGCAATCGCAGGCTAAGCCACTGCGCCATCGAGCTCCTCCAGGTACGATTAGGGGTGGTGACCATTTTTAGTCTACTGCATACGATAACTAAAATGGTCCAAAACCTAAGTTTTATCTTCAGTAATTTTTCCTTTCTGTGGTTAAACCAACATTTACCTGCCCTCCCGTTCTCTGCACTACAAGAAGTTGTTTACTTACTAAGAAAAACATCGCTATATATCAGTTTTATCGGGAAAAAAATAAGTCTCTCTCTTACAGTTGGCAACCCTATCCACATATTATTATGGTTCATATCTTAACTCGCATTAATCATACTCGTCCGGCAGGCTCTCAGGTTTTGATGTTTTATTGCAGGTTCTATGTTCGTTTCATAGTACTCTTCGTCTAAGCAATGCCCGTTGCATAGTTGTAGATGATCGAAGCTTGCATATGTTGGATAAAAAGAATACATTTTGCTGTCGGCAAGAATCTATCATGATGTTAATTAAAGCGAAGATTTGTGTCAAAGATTATGAACAAGAAATTGCTGTTTTTTTAAGAGTATAGTGTGGTGACGGCAGAAGAGAATACAATTATCACCAAATCCACCTTTAACTGCCGCACTCAGAGACGTCAAATAACGTTAATGAGTACTTAACGTCAAAAAATGACTATTCAAAACTAGTCGCTATTCTTGCCGCGTCTATGGTCTAGATTTGAATGAAAATTTTTGACATTAAATACTCATTAAAGTTAATTGACGTCTCTGAGTGCGGCAGTAATAGTAATAATATAACGAGGAATGGCCACAAAGCCACACAACTCAAACCGCATTAAATTATTGTCTTTCTAAAGTAGGTCTGCTTAACTTCGTCTAATCAGAATATATAGTGTCTAACAATCTAAGTCCTTTGTCCTTTGTGGTATGTGAGTACCCCTTTTGGTAGTATCTCTGCATAGGCCACCTTCTATGTTTGCGCATAGGACGTTTTAAGTATTAATAAAGTATGTAATTACGGTCGGAAATTGAGACTTCAGACCGATCGTTTCATATTTATCAAAGTAAATAATTGAGTGTGTAATTTTATGCTCCATTTATTTTCTTGAGTAATATTAATATCACAGATTGTTAATACAAAGAGTCATGGCACTCAACAATTCAAACTCGCAACATTAATCTTTAATACCAACTGTATTCTTCGGAGAAGCATTGACCTTTAACTCGATCTTCTTAAGACTGAAAATTCCACTTGAAATGTAATGTTAACTAGATCTTTGCCGACGTATTATCATTTTATGATCGTGGCGTTGAGAAAATGTATGGGCGTATTACGCTCCGTACAAAAATAAACGAAGCATCAATTTAAGTAAATTCTATACGCCACAGTACCCGACTTATTTGGAATAAAAGTGAGATCACTTTGTTTTTAAGCTGTGTATAACTGACTCATTGACATTTTAATTGTGCTCTTAATAACATGTAATGCGCGTGTGTTTCAAAAGGTCTACCAGCCTGCGTCCCGTAGCCAATTTACATTTAATTTAAAGAATACTCTCATGTAAAAGTAAAAAATCGTACTGGTTTTAAATCTGAAACAGTAGATAAACCTTTCCGATGAACCAAGTAATCAATCATGAATCACGAGTCATGTTTCTAGATTACCATTGAATATGTTCGAAGAGGGCCGACTAAAATTGTTTCTTAAAGTTCAGTCTAGAGTAATTGTCCTGTCAAATTATGGACACAATAAATTGATATTCCGCAGAAAATTCCAACGCGGAGCTCTTTAATTTGTTATCGTTGTTGAAAGGAAATGTATGTAGGTATGGCAGATAAATTATATGTATGAAATAAATGAAAAAAAAAAGCCTTGTGCACAAAGATCAAAACTTTTTATCTATATACATATATGCTGTACCCCAGCATAAATATGGAGACAACGTTTTGTCCAGATATATTGTTGCCGGGTGGTATAGGCATCTGCACTGAATGCACAGGACGCGGGTTCGATTCCCGCATCAAGACTATAATTTTTCAAACTTTTTCTAAGCACAAATTTCTTTGTGATATTTTTTCTAACATTTATACATAATATATAATGTTCAAATAAAAATCAGAATGACATATATTACCCCAACTCGACTCCTATTACATGGAACCAGCCTTCCTAGCCAAGTGGCCAATCTATCGAACGCATAGAATACAAAGAGTAAGAAACTGACGTATTACAGAAAAAACAATACGTCAGTTTCATACTTTTGTTTTCTATGTGTTCAAATAGTTAGCCACTTGGTTAGGCCCTAACTGCCGCACTCAGAGACGTCAATTAACTTTAATGAGTATTTAATGTCGAAAATTTTCATTCAAATCTAGACCATAGACCCGGCAAGAATAGCGACTAGTTTTGAATTGTAATTTTTTGACGTTAAGTACTCATAAAAGTTATTTGACGTCTCTGAGTGCGGCAGTAAGCTCTGACATAGTTGGCGAAACGTGGGTATTTTTGCATCTCTTCCTACCCCTTCGGGGAGAAATGGGCGTGATTTATGGGTGTATGCAAGAATGTATTTTCTCTTCGATATCCCAGGATAGCTCACTGCGTGGTGCGTGGGATTCCCTATCTTTCCAATTTTGTTGCCTCCTTAATTAGCGCGTCCTACGTCCCCGCCTAATGCTGCTTTTAATTGAACAATTAATTTAGTGTTTAACTAGCGAAGATTATTTGCAGCGAAGTAATTACGTGTTTAAGTTACCGAGGCGTTATTACTACACTGTCTTGTATTTTTAATAGTATTGCATAATGTCGTTTTATAATGTAAAAATCTCTTTTTGTCAGAAAGTGAAAGTTTTTTACAGGCGTTTCTCAATATGATACACTTTTTTTGGCTTGCTTCTGTTCTGAATAATAGTAGGCTTCTAAACTTCCCTTGTTCGTAGCTGCACCTGCTTTGCATGTAACCTATCCAAAAAATAGGACTTACTCAGAATCTTTTGTTTCATTTCATGTGCATAGGGCATGAATTTTTGAGAGAAATAAAAGGAACATCGTCATAATATAATAACCACCAAAATGCCTTTGAAATAAAACAACTTAAGAACTAAAAAAGGCTTTGTGTATTTTTTCGAAGACCATTTATATATTCCCTGTGAGTAAGGTGGTTTTAGTATGATGATCAATCACTTCAAATACAAGCTTCATAATTTCTTATAATACAGTCAGTATCAAAAGTTTATGAACACGTTAGTACCTTATAACAAATTAATAATGTATACAATATTGTGGCTGCTCTATTACAGCACACGTTGTGGCGTTGGTATGAGATGGTACTTAGATGTCCAGTTACTTATATACTACTGTACTAAATATTTATCAATCGGCACGGTTACAATCCGACAAGGGTTAATGAACTCAGCAAAAACAGCATCTAAGCAAACCTAAGCCAGTAAAACTAAATTGTTATGTTATTGTAAGCCAGGAGCCCAGGTTTGCAACGTGTGTGCAAACAGTCGCGTGGGCGCAACGGCGCTGGAATTCCTCGAATAGCTGGCGATTACAATATTTAATTGATCAATGTTACAATATGCCGTGCTGAGAGGAGCTCGCTAGCGCAGGCCATTGCGAAAACTAAGCAATTTTCACTAAGTCCGGTCATAGGATGGGTGACCAAAAATTTACTATGTCGAGTTCCTCCGTGCTTCGGAAGGCACGATAAGCCATAGGGAAAGGCCTGTGCCCCTGCAGTGGGCACATTTAAAGGCTGGTGATGATGATGACGATGTGATGACAAAGTGCCGTGTGATGACGGCAGAGCAGAATACAATTATTGTTGTCACCATCTATTCCTTGGATATCGTACAGGGCGAATAATGGTAAAGACATAAATGAGTAATAAGCAGCTGCGTTCTTCTTATACCACCAACCAATAACTGGGATTTCCTGTGCCTTCTATTACATGTCACCTAACCTAAATGGCTAAACGTGGATGCTAACTCACCTCTGCCTACCCTTTCGGGGACATTGGCGTGATTTATGTATGTATATTACACACAATACGATAAAGTTTTTAGTAAAAGTTTTTCTTTTACGGCGATTTATAGGACGATTATATTGATTTTTTATTTTTCTTCTATCTGCACTGTTCCCAGTTTATCTGGGGTCGGCGCAGTATGTTTTATCCAAAGTCTGAAAAGTCGGGGTTAATTGGCGTCAATTATTCTTCTCTACTGAATTCCCTCTCTGCCACACTAAGGACCCGGCACCGGCACGCTGAATCCATGGAATATTAAGAGTTTTCGTCTCTCTCCTTGTATTTCATTTGTATAATTTGAACCAAGTTCAAGCTTAAGGGCCGGTTTTGTGATGCATAGTTAACTCAAACAATTATTAAAAATTGTCACTAATAGTCTGATATTTAACCATTAGTAACAATTGGTGGAGTTAACTAAACATCAAAAAACCAGCCCTAAAATGATGCACAGTTTCCACCACTCCTTTCCACCGTTTGTAATTAAAAAGATTAAATTATTAAATGTAATCGTCGTGCGCAATGATCATGTCGGTGAAAACGTGTCCAGCCGAGATGCTCACTTTCTAACACATGCGTCTACTGCAGAAAGTGGTATTTGGCTTATGTGCACGCAATTCTTTTTGCGTGCACATTCGAACGCGACTGTTGAATTAATATCTGAGTTAGTAGGTATGTTATTTTTGACGAGACCTACAGAAACAATTATGTTACAGTCCTTTTTGTATGTACATACATACATAATTCACGTGCCCGAAATGGTAGGCAGAGGTGTATTAACACAAATATTTCGACGATTATTTAAGTCCCATTTATTAGGGGGCGAGCCTATTGCTATATGTGTTATACCGGGCACGTAAATCGCAGTATATTGCTAGGTGGCATAGAAACGATGCTGCCCATTCGTCATCACTGTTTTAACCCTAAATCTCTCCCGCGGACGACAATTACAATTATTGTATTCTGCTCTGCCATCACCACACAGCACTAGTATACATATATTAATGTTATAATAATAATAAATTAATAAACATTTCTTACACTCGTGCCTATCATCTAGCCCAAAGTAAGCAGCAGACAAGTTTATATACATACATATTTATAATATTACATACTGCATACATAACCACGCCTATTCCTCCCCGAGAGAGTACCCATATGTGAATTAACATCCACGTTTTGCTAATTATACCAGATCCTATGTAGTAGGTGGCAAGCCTATTGCCATCTAAAGGGCACGTAAATCGCAGTATATTGCTAGGCATAATGTTGCAGTAATTGTTTATAAGAGAAACTGCTATGCGGTATATATGACCCCGCAGTATGTTACTTATTCAATTAGTATCATTTATTTATTTATTTATTCAGAATTACCAACATAAGGTACACATGTGCACATAACTAACTGCTCTAACAGTTATAGGTAATTACAGCATCCATAATAAGACTAAATTGTTCAAATAACAATTAAACATTTTTTTTTTCATACTATAAAGGAAAAATGAGAAACATTAAGTAATTTAAGATTGAACATAACAATAATTGTTTTATACTATAAATAAGAAGAAATACAAAGGTAAGCTGAGTGGTTTAGACGTCATCTAGCCAACCAATGCACTTTAATTCTTATCACCAATGCAAGAAAATTAATGGAAAGGACCATTTCGAGAGATCGCTAGCATACACCGAGCAGTTCGCCCGGTGTATACTAACGATCATTAGTCGACTTTTACCAAACCCCTGGGGAATGCTGGGGCTGGCATACTATATTATTCTATGTTATTGTTTCGCTCCCAGGCCAGTATGGAAGCAGGGATAAGGATCGACTAATTTAATTAAAAATATCTAGGCTACTAATAAAATAAAATATTTGTCTATTAATTATAATATTACAAAGGTTGGGTTTAGGCAACCGGATGTTGAACAGGTTGGACTGGAATGTCGTTATCCCAATCTCTCTTTTCTTTCATTGGTGTCTCGACATGATTCTTTTCATCACTATTCTATACATTTACTGCCGCACTCAGAAACTTTAATGAGTAGGTACTTAATGTTAAAAAAATCTCATTTAAATCTAGACCATTTTGAATTGTCATTTTTTGACATTAAGTGCTCATTAACGTTATTTGACGTCTCTGAGTGCGGCAGTTAGTCATCTTTCCGGTGTGATGGATGATGTGTATTAAAGGAAATTGGATATCTTAATGACATCTGACCGGTATGAATGGAAGAGGAAACATAGTGCGCCGACCCCAGATAACCTGGGTAGACGCAGGAAGATGATAAATAAATACTAATTAATAAAAGATTCTAATGAACATATAAATTAAATATAGAAACTAGTTTAATAAGCAATTTATTTGTAATTTATAAGCTATTACATTATACATTTGTAAACTATGGCAGCAGTTATATTATAGTTATAGCTATATGTGAAAACTTGTAATTGGCTTTACTTTGTAATAATCTTTTTATTTAGATACTTAAGCAGCTGTAGTTTTTCCAAATATTGTATAATAAAAATAAATAAATCAAATAGAAACATCAATTGCGACGAGAATACATGAAGTACAAAATATTGATTCATATTAGATTTATCGATTGATGAATTGACAATCTCAAACCTAATTAGAAATCGCATTAACATTATTTGGGAGCAAGTTCAGACGCTAATATTCTTGCTTTGCACGTATAACAATAACAGGATCCGAGTTCAAAGAGGTTGTTTCTGTCCGAGGGGGACAAACGTATCGGCAACAGCGTAGAAGTGAGCCAGATGGCAGATATAACGTAACCTTTCGCTCGTCGACCGACAGCTAAGAGTGGACGTCCAAAAGTGTAAAACTCAGTGTGGTGTAGAGTGTGGCACGGGCTCCATACAAGCCTGAAAATAACACAGGAAAAGTCACTTAATAGTGACATTAGATAAGTGATAAGGGACAGAAAGGGACGCAAGATGGCGTACTATTCGTGCGTGGGAGTATTCCTCCTGTGTGTAGTTGGTGAGTTTCATTTGTCTTTTTTTGCTCAAGCGCCTGTATTTGCGTACGTTGCCTTTTATTTCTTGATATTTATAATAATAATTGTTATACAGTTACTAGGCTAAGGTATCGCAATATCGAAAATAACACGAATAAGCATCAGAAAATGGAAACAGTTCAGTTATTCTGTATTTTATTTGTAAAAATTAAAATAGATTAATTTGGATTGGTTGGATTGTCGAATTTATGTCTCTGATTATAAGACACTATTTAGCTCACTAGCCAGTTTATCATTATACTATGTGAACATTTCAATTAGCATAGCTTGATCTATGAGACGCTGCGACATATTCGATCCTTCGTATTCAATTGTCGATAGCACTAAATGTCAGTATTCGACCTTGCGACCGAGCTTTCTCTTTAGACAAATGAGAACTTAATTTAGCTTCACAACATGTTGAGAAATGGACTGTTGGAAATTCAATGGGCCGTAGGAGAGCTGTTGCGGTACTGTGTATATAATAGGGGAAGGCAGCCCAAACCGGGTATACTGCCTAAAACGGGCAGTCTCGTGTGAAAAATTGTTTCATAAACGGACACACTCCCGTCAGTTTCCTTGATGGGGCAAGTGGAGTTTAATACCCCCTTTGTCCCCTCGGTTATATGAATAAGATTTTATACACAAGAGCACTCACTTTAGGCAGTATGCCGCTCCCTTAGGGTTACTTTAGCTCACACCAGTTAATATTTGGGCGTGTAGTTCAATAGAAACGAGTTGGCTTATGCTTAAGTAAACTGCGCCGTATACTCAAGTGTCTCTTATTGGATGGGTGACCAAAAATACACATTTCAGAAACTATGTACAGTCTCACGAAATCTACAGTATGTACACGATACCTAATATCAATACTGTATTAGGTATATTGTATATATAGTTGGTGTACCAGGAATGCGATAATGCATTTTCCCATGACATAAAAGGCTTAGCCTTAGTCGCTTTGTAAGACCCACTTTAAAGGGTTAAGTGGTGGTAACAATTAGTCTTAGGGCCGGTATTTCAATAGCAGCTTATCTTGAATTGATCCTGGATTTATAATAAGTACGACCTATGTGTATTTCAATGTAGGATTAAAATTAAACGGCACTTAAACTACACCTTAACTAGCCTTAATCTAAGCGGAGGATTTCTGTCGCTTAAGTTCCGATCCAGGATTGTCATCCGGTTACTTTAGAAAAGTTGCTTCATGATAATTTATTTTTGACCCACAAAAAGCAACACGCTGGTTAGGAAATTATGGCTAGTTGAGATAATATTGTACTTATGTAGATAAGTACGCGAATTAATAAAATACCATCCTAAACAGCATTTTTAGTTTGTGTTATGTACCAATTTGTTTTTTATGTATTTTATAGTAACATTTTAGAAAGAGGGCTAAAACCAAGGATCCACACCTCTATAGTACAAGTACCCAAGGCTGAAAGCCAGAGCGCCGATTAAAAGAACTTTTATTAAAAAAAAGTCAATGTCAATGCCGCGAATTTGTCTTGCTGCTAGGTATTATAAATTATTTTTTGTTTAGAATCGTTTTAGAATAGATTAAAAACGATGCGCCAACTTCACTGCAATAGAGTTTTTATTTTAATTCTACACATACATACATAAATAACGCCTATATCCCCGAAGGGGTAGGCAGAGGTGAATTAACACCCACTTTTCGCCAATTATGTTCGGTCCCATGTAACAGGTGGCGAGCCTATTGCCATATATCGGGCACATAAATCGCAGTACAAATTCATATTGCTAGGTGGTATGAGAGAAATGCTGCTGCCCATTAATCATTGCTGTGTTTACCCTTAGTCGCCTTGTACGACACCCACGGGAGAGATGGGGGTGGTGACAATTGTATTCTGCTCTGCCGTCACCACACGGCGTAAGTCTTATGAAATAATGAGTGGGTGAAATGTATGAATGAAATTAATTTTACGTTAAAATATGGGTGTCACACATTTTAACGTATCTAGGGAGTGCTTGGCGCGAATTGAATGTTAACAGAGTTCATGATGGTGACTGATGAAATGGATAAAACCACTTTTTATAGTGATCTTCACCACAACATCAAACACATCATAAGACTTGTTTTCAATGATTCTGCATAATTGCACATCAACACGGATGCTTGTGCATCAAAATAACACCACTTTCACTGCACAAAATCCACTCTGAACCAATTTTATAATTATTGAAAAAAAATCTGACTGACACCACGAAACGCGCCAAACACTCTCAGTGCAATAGAGATAAATAGTTTGCACATGTGTCCAAAGAGTATATAATACACTTGCATGTGTCATGTATCAGTCAATGTCACCAAATGACAACTAAAATCATAGACAAATGACTTATTTTGTTTGTTATGTTGCAATATTGCAATTAATCTTAGATTAGTTAAGGTGAGGAAGATCCGGATTGAAATACGGTACTGTCGTTCAAAAGTGAAACTTAGCTTAAATGTAGGACTTAACTTAAGCATTGAGATAAGGTAATATTGAAATACCGGCCCTTAAACTGCTCTGCCGTTAACACGTGGCATAAGTGTAAGAAAATATTTATTATTATTATACGGCCTAATATTTATAATAATGTTGTCTTATACGCCGCGTGGTGACGGCAGAGTAGAATACAATTGTCACCACCCCAAATCTCTCCCGTGGGTGTCGTACAAGGCGACTAAGGATAAATCAATGATGAGGAATGGGCAGCAGCGTGCCTCTTATGCCACCTAGCAATACCAATGTACTGCGACTTTTGTGCCCGATAAATGGAAATAGGCTCGCCACCTATTACATGGGACCTAACATAATTGGCGAAACGTGGGTGCTAGTTCACCTGTGCCTACCCCTTCGGGGATATAGGCGTGATTTATGTATGTATGGTGTCTTATAACTCTACGATAAGATTTCTCGAACTATTACCCCATACACGAATACTCAATAAGTTCTTACCTCTGGTTACATTATCATGTTATCTAATATGCACCCGAGTTTGTAATTTTCAACTCTAATGGCAGTGGAGTAAAATCCAAATACAATTTGTGCAGTACAAAAGACATCAACGCGCTACTAAGAGTCGAGTTAAGTATACCTACAATGTAATCAATCGAATGGCACAACTTGCATATTATGAATTTGTATATCAATTTTGTGTTAAACATCACTGGGATAAGCTTGAATATCGTCTGTAGACATTGCACTGTTTATTATGGCGTGATGTGTTATTGGTGGATCTAAAACCATTATTTATAAAATATATGTTTTTTACTGTATTAAAATACGTAAAGTCTTTATTATCTCTCCACTGTTGCGGCACAACGGTTGTTATTAACGACTGCAAATGCAGCAGGGTCTTAACGTGCCTTCCGAAACAGGGATGAACTCGGTTAAGAATTTCAGTCTTCTTATATTCATATCCACAGGGATATCAAACCTAAGAAACGTTATAAAAAAATTAACGCATTCAAAGAAATGGCCTCAATATTTAGCACAGTTAAGCTAGATATCAATACAGTTAAGTATAAAATGGCATACCAAAAATGTTTCAACGTCTAATTACTCAAATACATTGTGGTTTCATTTAACCTTGCAGTTATACATAACTCGGTGCAATAAAATTTCAACCATTTCATTAGAAACAAACTGTAACAGCTTCTAACGCGACCACTGAAGGTTGTTAGCGTAATGAATATTAAATTTTATATCCAGTGAGCGTTTGACCTCAAATTGTGTCATACAATCATCTATCCGGCACGTGCGCATACAGAAGTTCACATTGAAACTGTCGCAGACTTCCTGTAGAACTACTTTCTTCACGATTCAGTTGCTCATTAAAGTTTCAATTGGATATAGTTAAGCAGGAAACCAACCGAAATCATACCCATACTATTAAAAATAGACTGGATAAAGACTAAACAAATAATAAAGATAATCCAAAAAACCTCAAAACTATTTGAGTATTTATTGTTTCTTGTTAGAATTTTTCTGCTTACCTAAATCCATTACTGCAGTGCGGTGCTTCATTGTAATAAAAGGTGGCCTGGACTCTTTAGGTTAGAAATAATTTCATAACCATTTTGTTTCATACATTTTATGCATGTAACAAAATTATTTAACAAGCCACTGTTCTTTTGTCATGACATGTCTATTTTCTGGTTGATGTCTTCTAATTCTTATGCTTTAGAAAAATACACATTTTCATTTCTTTAGTTACCGTATTTACATAAGTTTAAAAAAAAAATTATTAAATCGACATTTTCTTAAAGATATTAGTTTCAAATACATAGTCCTAGATAGAGTCTGTTTAGACAATAACGCATTACAAATGTTTACGGCAAACTCACATTTTCTGGTATTCGCTAATCTAGGTCCAAATTATCAAGCACCATGTTCTTTATATATATAATATCTCACCAACTCGACGATTGTATTCATGGTTGTTAAAATTAAACTGAATTTGTTGCCACCTTTTAGGGCAATTTTATTGCACAGATAATTATTATAATAATATCATCTCAATATAACAGGGAAGAGCTCGCTAGCGCAGTGGCATAGCGCGCTTGGCCTGCGATTGCGTAAACTAAGCAATGTTCGCTAGGCCGGTCATTGGATGGGTGACCAAAAATTTATTATCTCGAGTTCCTCCGTGCTTCGGAAGGCACGTTAAGCTGGTGGTCCCGGCTGCATCTGCAGTCGTTAATACCCACCAACCTGCATCGCAGCGTGGTGGGTCATAGCCCAATCTCCCTATATTCTTCCATCCATAGGGAAGGCCCGTGCCCCAGCAGTAGGGACATTAAAGGGCTGGTGATGATGATTATGAGATGCTTCAAATTTAAGCAGCTATAAACAGGAAGTGGCCCCTGATTTACACTTACATCGTACTTTGAGAATGTATTAATTTTTTACCTATACCCAAAGCGATAGATGGAAATATGGATTTCCACATATAAATTTGATGAGAATATAGAACGTGTTACTAAACGTTTCTAACTCTTACTGGATTCGCGTATCTTTAAATGTTTGTATGTATAAAAATAGACCCTGTGTCCTACACACAAGGGAGAGACATACTTTCGTCTACTTCTTACTGTCGAATTATTTGATGACGGTGCAGTATATCAATTTGATGAGAAAGCTCCAGGATTCGACTAGGTTTACATGGCCGGTCGCATGTTAGATTTTTACTAATATTAGTATGCCTCTGTCAAAACTTACCAACATTGCTTGCTTCCAGTGTTAGCGTCGTCAGCAGTACCAAAGAACACGCGTAAGAAGCCCGCTAACCCGCCCGCGAGAGCCGCAGCTGACGCAGAGCGTGACGCAGAAATCACCAACTCGTGCCCCGATGACGGCTTCTTCGCCGACGCAGAACAGTGCGACAAATATTACGAATGCAGGTAAGCACAAGCACTCAAAATGATGATTTAGGCTCGATTTAACCAACACGTAAAATAAAGCGTTTAAAATATAACTATAACTTTTTTACAGGACTTCCTTACGATAAAAATGTCAAAAACCAACGCGAACGGTTACTAATCGCCTGTTTAAGTGTTGGCGAACAACAGCCTCAGGCTAGCGTCTTGGTTGGCCGAGAGGTTAGGCACCTGCCCGGATTGCAGTGGATGCGGGTTCGATTCCCGGGTCAAGACCATAATTTTCGAACTTTTTCTAACCACTAAGTAGCATTAACTAGCTTTGTAGCCTTAGGAGGTGAACTAGCACCCGCGTTTCGCCAATTATGTTAAGTCCCATGTAATAGGTGGCGAGCCTATTGCCATTTATCGGGCACAAAAGTCGCAGTACATTGCCAGGACGGTGGTATAAGAGGAACGCTGCTGCCCATTCCTCATCACTGATTTATCCTTAGTCGCCTTGTACGACACCCACAGGAGAGATTTGGGGTGGTGACAATTGTATTCTATTCTGCCGTCACCACACGGCCATCTTTATCTTTACACACCACGGCCACACGGTTACCTTTTAATCGCTTGTTTTACGTGTTGTTGAACATGGGCCTACTTCTAACAAAACTTAACTGTTTGGTCTTCTATTGTCGAGTCTGATATGCTGATTATTCTACTTATAAGTTACGTTGGCGACCGGATTTGATGAATGGTCAGATCGCGGCTATCAGCCAAGAGGTCCCGGGTTAGAATCCTGTTAGGGGCAAATGTTTGTGATGAATACTAGATTTATTCTAGAGTCATAGTTGTTTATATAGTTTATTAAATGTTAATAATCAATGTTGATTACGATGATGACGAATTATAAAAATAAATTCGCCCCAAAGAGATCGTAAAGAAAAAAAAAAGGAAATTACATTAACGTTGTAAATGTCAATATAAGTCATGGCATAATAAGGATTCAATTAGTCATCTGCATACACAAGTCAATGGACCAAAGCGGATATCGTTAAGACTGCAGACATGTAAAGTTACACAAACTTTGCGATTCTTAACAACGCATGAGTTTTAAAGGTAGGTATTTTAATTAAAATAAATAACATTTGATTATTGTGTGGTGACGACAGAGCAAAATACAAAATGTCAACTTCCCTAATCTCTCCCGTGAATGTCGTACAAGGCGACTAAGGGTTAAAGACTAAGGGTTAATAGAGCACCAGTGTTTTTGTTATACTACCTCCTAGCAATATACTGCGATTTGTGTGCCCGATAGACGGCAATAGGCTCGCTTCCTATTACATGGGACTTTACTTAGTTGGCGAAATGCGGTTGTCAATACCTACCTTTGTTAACATGCTTGAATTTTTTAATGACCTAATTCTTTAAGTAAAGGGAGGAACAAACTTGCTGAGTTTCTCGCCCGTTCTTCTCAGAACAAGGCCTCCTAGTAGTTTACGAACGGATGGTGTAGCTTATAACGTTAAATATTGGAAACCGTTTTTCTTTTCGTTTCCAGTGTTTAACGTTATTTCTCTGACGATTCATGAGTGTATGTAATGATATCTTATATGAATAAACCATATTTTCATTATATTCATTTTTTATTTACATAAATATTTTGTTTTAATCTTTCCTCAGAAATGGCGAGATCATCGAGAAACTCTGCCCTGACGGCATGGTGTTCTACGACTATAGTCCTGACGAGGAGAAGTGCGACTTGCCATTCAACATCGACTGTTCTCAGAGGCCTAAATTCCGTATGTAATCCAAAAACTTAATGCTAATTACCAACGTCTCTTTTTACTTTTATTTGTGCAAAACCTTAATATTTGGAATGTAAAGACGGTTAGTGATAATATTCGCAGGTATTCAACATAGTATGTTCTTATTTTGAACACCTTAATATTTAATTTAAAATTTCTTGAAAATACCTAAAATGTTAAAGTATAAAAATACAGTAGTATTTTCTTCATACGAAATTGGTATAAGGTTAGTTTTGAATAAAAAAGCCCTGGAAAGGGAACTAAATTAAAAAAATATTTTCAAAATTTAAATTATTCCAACATTTGATAATTGTCAACTCATCACTTTCTGTTAGTTACGACAGCAACCTTTAACGTTCAGAATTAGATGGAAAATTCGGACAGATATTTATAACTTGTTAAATGAATTAGGTTCGCCGTGTGGTGACGGCAGAGTAGAATACAATTGTCACCACCCCAAATCTCTCCCGTGGGTGTCGTACAAGGCGACTAAGGATAAATCAGTGATGAGGAGTGGGCAGCAGCGTTCCTCTTATACCACCTAGTAATGTACTGCGACACTTTTGTGCCCGTTATATGGCAATAGGCTCGCCACCTATTACATGGGACCTAACATGATTGGCGAAATGTGGGTGCTAGTTCACCTCTGCCTACCCCTTCGGGGATATAGGCGTGATTTATGTATGTATGTATGTATGTAAATGAATTAGGCACTTAGTTTATGTAAATGATTCATAATAAAAGAATGTACAATAATTATAAAAAAAAACTAATAGTGTGAGTTTCGTAATTATCATTGAGTTCATATTAAGTAACAAGTTTTGTAATTGGAACTGATCGTTTATGAAATTTATTGGCAGGTTTCAACAGATTTTATGTTACGAGAACAAAAAATAATAATTACCGTGTTACAATGATAAATGTTAGAAACGTTTAGCTTATATGGGCAACAAAGTGTAGTATATTGGATATCTATTGTTACTTGATGACCCGAAAAGTGACCCGATAAAGAAACCGAATTAGTACTTAAATAAGTCTATGAGTATAAAGCTTTCTCAAACTTGTTAAACTACGAAAAGTCGATATATTTTGATGATATGAATTTTTTCAACCGAAAACGATCGATAAGCGGTCGTTAAGGGGGATTCCACCAGTGTGTCGAACTGTGCGGCACAGCGTATTTGTTTGGTCTTTCGCCACCCAGCGCACACTGGTGGAATCGCTCCTTATTTTAACTGCAGCCCCAGAACGAGACGCAAGTCAGATTGTACCTGGTACAGAATCAACATGCCAAATACCTGATATTTATTACGACCTAACTTAGATAACAATATGACGAAATGGATCCCTACATTACGCATCAGTAGAATACTGTGTTCGTTCGGCCGGCGCCTGCGCAGCTCGGAGCAACTTTCCATTCTCAAGGAAAGAACGACCTTGGGTGCTTGCGTGGACAATTTTATCGTCCATTATACAGTACTAGCTTTTGTGAACAGGAAATACTTTTATGTTAAATAGATATCGGCCTGCGATCGATTATGAATACTCACGAGACATTTATGGCATAAAAGCATGTCTTAATGAAATGAATGAAAAAAAAAATTAAGAGGATGTTGAAAGAATGTGTTCTTTTTTAATGGTCTGTTTGTATGCACAGCTAATGATCGCAATTGTTAATTTAAAGATGCAAAGCCTGATAGGGTAACGTTATTCAATTAAAAGTATCTATCTCATGACATTTAATTAATATAGATGTTTTTAATTAAGTTGTTTTATTGACGATGCTCATTGTGTAGTGACGGCTCAGCAGATTATACATAGAAATTATATTTATAAAATTATTGAAACTATCTTACATACCTACTGTCACCACCAGATTTATTTACCACCAGCCATTAGACCAAGCCGACGGCCAAACCGTGGATTGCGACAGGCTAGCCCCACCGTCATCCACGGTTTGAGTCCTTAGATAAACTAGAGCCTTATTATAAAACATGGACTAAGGTTAGTCATAGCTTAAAACTCATAATGACACCTTTATTTGCTTAATGAAAGACAGCGCATACATTTGAAACCATTTCTAACATTAGTCAATGTTTTATAATAAGGGGAGAGCTGTCGAAGTCTTTAATACACCTCAGCTATCTTAACTTGCTCTAAGCTGACCTAAATAAACAGGAAAGAAGAAAGAAACAAAAAATGTTTATTAGGTACCAGACAATAACTGTTCAATAAATTAACAACAAATAATATTTCTATCGGCAGAGACCCCACAACCAACTCTCCACTGCCCGCGCCTGAACGGCTACTTCTCGCACGAGGACGCGAAGGAGTGCGGCAAGTTCTACTTCTGCGTGGACGGCAAGTTCAATATGATCACCTGCCCCGACGGCCTGGTCTACAACGATAAGACCGGCATATGCACGTGGCCTGACGAGGCCAAGAAGAAGGGATGCGGCGCTGCTGGTACGGCATCATTTTATTATACATACATACATACATAAATAACGCCTATACCCCTGAAGGGGTAGGCAGTGGCGAATTAACACCCACTTTCGCCAACTAAGCCGGGTCCTATGTAATAGGTGGTGAGTTTATTGATATATATCGGGGCACATAAATCGCAGTATAATACTCTAACTATAAGTGAGGCTCTCATATCTCTGTACCGTATTTTTGGCCTTTTTAATGCTAGACAGGGAAGCTCTTTGCCTTCGTCTCACCTGATAAGGGCCGAAGATGGAATCCAGCTTCACCTGGAAACCTCGACCGCAGAGGAGCTGGCTATCTTATCACAATTGTCGGAACACAATAATGCTGATTATTATTACTGTGACAGATTTTGATAAGATGGTTGTAGAGCTGGCCAGGCGGACTCGAAAGAAGTCCTACCACCATTCAAACCGAGTACAAATTCGTACCCTCCTGGGGATCGAACCCGGGACCTCTGGATTTTAATTCCGGTGGGCGAACCACTAGACCACGGGGGCCCATATTGGTGGGTGATGAGGGTAAGTCCCAGCTGTCGTCACTTTGACATTTGGCATACTGAACCGACTAAGAGGAAACTTTCTAGACGTATGTAAGTCATTGCATCTGGGAACCCTTCCACGGTGACGCATAAACTATAAAAACACCATTCTATTACATAGCCAAATCCCCCACTAGTTTAACACTTGGCACACTGAACCGACTAAGAGGAAACTTTCTAGACGTATGCGTGTCATTGCATCCGGGACCCCTTTTGTGTGATGTCAACAGACTGTGTAAACAACATTCTATCACTTATCCGAATCCTCAAGCAATATGACATTTGGCATAGGTACTGAACCGACTATGAGGAAACTTTCTAGATAATATGCAATCATTGGATCCGGGATCTCTTGTGCAGTGTTGAGTTAACTATCACCACAGCATTCTATTACATACTTAGCCAAATCCATGAGCATAATGACAATTGGCATAGTGGGCCGATCCCAAATGAATTTGGAGCAGTCAAACAATCTTGCTGACTCAGCACTTTCGAAATTACTATGCAGCTATTCCCTCTCCAGTGCCAGCAGTCTTGCTGAGTCAGCATTTTCAAAACGACTATGCAAGTATTCAAAAGTTATCTTCTCTAACCGAGTTATTCAAAAGTTATTTTCTCCAACAGAGTTATTCAAAAGTTATCTTCTCCAACAGAACTATAAGTGAGGCTCTCATATCTCTATACCGTATTGTTGGCCTTTTTAATGCTAGACAGGGAAGCTCTTTGCCTTCGTCTCACCTGATGATAGGTGATGATAAGGGCCGAAGATGGAATCGAGCTTCACCTGGAAACCTCGACCGCAGAGGAGCTGGCTATCTTATCACAATTGTCGGAACACAAAAATGCTGATTATTATTACTGTGACAGATTTTGATAAGATGGTTGTAAAGCTGGCCAGGCGGACTCGAAAGAAGTCCTACCACCATTCAAACCGAGTACAAATTCGTATCCCCCTGGGGATCGAACCCGGGACCTCTGGATTTTAATTCCGTTGGGCGAACCACTAGAACATGGGGGCCCATATTGGTGGGTGATGAGGGTATGTCCCAGCTGTCGTCACTTTGACATTTGGCATACTGAACCGACTAAGAGGAAACTTTCTAGACGTATGTAAGTCATTGCATCTGGGAACCCTTCCACGGTGACGCATAAACTATAAAAACACCATTCTATTACATAGCCAAATCCCCCACTAGTTTAACACTTGGCACACTGAACCGACTAAGAGGAAACTTTCTAGACGTATGCGTGTCATTGCATCCGGGACCCCTTTTGTGTGATGTCAACAGACTGTGTAAACAACATTCTATCACTTATCCGAATCCTCAAGCAATATGACATTTGGCATAGGTACTGAACCGACTATGAGGAAACTTTCTAGATAATATGCAATCATTGGATCCGGGATCTCTTGTGCAGTGTTGAGTTAACTATCACCACAGCATTCTATTACATACTTAGCCAAATCCATGAGCATAATGACAATAGGCATAGTGGGCCGATCCCAAATGAATTTGGAGCAGTCAAACAATCTTGCTGACTCAGCACTTTCGCAGCTATTCCCTCTCCAGTGCCAGTAGTCTTGCTGGGTCAGCATTTTAAAAACGACTATGCAAGTATTCAAAAGTTATCTTCTCCAACAGAGGTATTCAAAAGTTATCTTCTCCAACAGAGGTATTCAAAAGTTATCTTCTCCAACAGAGGTACCTATTCAGAAGTTATCTTCTCTAACAGAGGTATTCAAAAGTTATCTTTTCCAACAGAGGTGTTCGCGTTCGACTGTCCCGCTGTCAACGAGACATTCGGCCTGACTCACCCTCGCTACGCTGACCCGGAAGACTGTCAATTCTTCTACGTGTGCATCAATGGCAATACGCCGCGCAGGTCCGGCTGCAAGCTGGGGCAAGCCTTCGACGATGTCCAAAAGAAATGCGAGTGGGCTAGGAAGGTGCCGGAGTGGTAAGTTATTAATTTCATACATACACTTATCAATAATGATATTTTATGCACACCTGCTTCATGTTCTATCTTATTGATATTTTCCTATAATAGGTACTGACATATTATTTGCAGTTTTTCAATTACTTACATAATTATAAATAGTCATCCGTCATAACATTGAATAAATTGCATACAAATAGTCAATATTTTTAGATTGATCGCCGATACAACATAAAGTTAAGTCAATAAAATAACCTTATACCACCATCTTATATTATCATAATCTGTCGGCGTAATAACAATGTTAACAAGCATTATTGTGTTACGACAATTTGTGGTAAGATAGCCAGCTCCTCTGTGGTGGTGAAGATCGATTCCAACTTAGGCCCTTATCGTCACTTACTATCTAGCCGAGTGGCTTTTCTATTCGAACGCATAGAATACAAAAGTATGAAACGTTTGACGTTTTGTTTTCTCTGTAATACGTCAAATTCATACATTTTATTTTCCATGCGTTGTCTAGGGCCACTGGTGAGATGGAGGTCAAATGCTTCCATGTGTGACACAAAAAAATAATAAAAATCTCTTCCACAGCGCCGACTGGTACAAGGGCCAGCTGACAGACGCGGAGCTGGAAGCGCTTGAGAACCCACCCACCGTCAAACCTAAGCCGGTCGGCTCGCAGCCTTCACGCCGCAAGCCACAGCGGCCGAAGAGCAAGGCGGTCGTTGAGGAAGACGAGGAATAGCCATTTAATTAGTTAGCCTAATAAATTCTAAGTACTTTGAAGTTTTTTTTTTAATTCATGATATTCACTACCTCCAATCTCTCCAGCGGGTGCGTACAAGGCATCACCCTTAAGATGGCGATAAGTAGCAGAAGCTTTCCTCTTATACCAACTAGCAAATAATGCGATTTACGTGCCAGATAGATGGCAATATACATGGGATCTAACATAGTTGGCGAAATGTGGGTGTTGATTCACCTCTGCCAATCCCTTCGGGAATAAAAAGACGTGATTTGTGTAGGAAACACAACTTTCTTCTTGAGTAGAGAGACAGAAAAAGTCAACTATTCGATTTTAATTTCAAGATTATTCCCGTATCAAGACTTTTCTAACCACCAAAATCTTTTTACAGAAAAAGTCTTCAAAAATACAAAAAAGTAGAAGAGAATTCATTATTGAATTACCTGATTACAAAATCTGCTTAGATTTTTCACTATCAAGAGGAAATCATATGTTATGTACCTGTTACAAGGTTTTCGCAATATTACGTTAAATCTATCCCTGTCTTAATAGTTTATAGCATTTTGTCCTAAATTGTATCGTCACGAGACCTTGAATTTCCCCCCCCCCTGTGGATGGAAGAAAAGGGAAGTTCGGATGTTATGCCATCCGAAGCACGGAGAAACTCATATTTACTATCTTCTTTCCCTATTTCCTATTTATCTGGTGTAAGCTTAATATATTTTTTATTTAGTGACAGCAAAGCAGCAAACAATTGTCCCCACCCCTTATCTTTTCCGCAGGCGTCGTACAAGCAGATTAAGGTTTAAAACAGTGATGAGGAATGAGCAGCAGGGTTCTGGATATAGCACATAGCAATTTACTGCGATTTGTCCCCGATAAATGGCATTAGGCTCGACCCTTACATGGCAATTACAATCCTCAGGATGTAAAAATAAGTCGTGAAAAGTACGTCTGATGTCAGGTTTCGAACCAATGTTGTCGGCTTATTATCAATATCTATTCATCATTTTGTTTGTTATGTAGTAAAAGGTCATTTAATAAATAAACAGCACAACACAAAAACACTTCGATACATTGTGTTTTTTAAATACATACATGCATACATATATCACGCTTATATCCCCGAAAGGGTAGGCAGAGTTGAACTAGCACCCACGTTTCGCCAATTATGTTAGGTCCCATGTAATAGGTGGCGAGCCTATTGCCATTTATCGGGCACAAAAGTCACAGTACATTGCTTTTGCTAGGTGGTATAAGAGGAACGCTGCTGCCTATTCCTCATAATTGATTTGTCCGTTTTTTAAATGTATGCTTTATTATGACTTGTTCAAGAAGCTTGATGCGAATTCAACTTGTTACTCCTGCCGAGATATCTAATGCAATGTGTTGGTAGATTACATTTTTAATTATGCTTCTGAAAAGTGCAGGGAGCTTCATCAAAGCAGTGCGTTAAGTTGAGCGGTTGAACAATTTTGTTTAACAGTCTCAACTCAAGCCATGTGGTGACGGCAGAGTAGAATACAATTGTCACCAGCCCAAATATCTCCCGTGGGTGTCGTACAAGGCGACTAAGGATAAATCAATTATGAGGAATGGGCAGCAGCATTCCTCCTAGCATATACCACCTAGCAATAGCAATGTACTGCGACTTTTGGGCCCGATAAATGGCAATAGGCTCGCCACCGATTACATGGGAGCTAACATAATTGGCGAAACGTGGGTGCTAGGTCACCTTCGGGGACATAGGTGTGATTTATGTATGAATGTTATGTATGTCTCAACTCAATTCTTACTACATACTCTATTCAGGTGGTTTGAATAATATAGACATGACCTCTATAGCCGCAGTCGTGATTGATTTATATTAACACGAAACCCCTAACGTTTTACTCTAGCAAAATTTGTTCTACCTACGTAAGTATTATGTTGAGATGTTACTTAATTTTGATTTTCTATAATATTACTAATATTAGGATTTTGTTGATGTTGGAAGCAATCCAGATATCATACGATGCAATATTGTACATCTTCATCCGTCCTTAGTCTACTGACTAGCACATTATATTGTCTTTTCGCATTCTTCTAATGTCGATAATTTGTTATTAAATAATATTTTTATGGATTACATCCTTTACGGACTGCATTGCCATTTCCCCCTCTATATTATTATAATTTGTCCATCAGACTTTATCATCCGTCTGGTCACCATAAACGACTCTTTTTAACAGCAATAAATGTGGATACCGAGCGATTTCTGTTCACACATTCCGTCCATAATTTTGTAGAGGGATATTTTTAAGTTAAACCACTTTAAAGTTTCTATAAAAATCTTTATTTTTCACATTTAAAGACCTATTACACTTACATATTTTCGCAGTATTTACAGGAGATATAAACAAAATATATATTCTTACAATATAATGTGGCATTTGGACAATTAAATATATCATATTTATATATAATTCTACGGTAACTAATATCACGATCGAATCAACTGTATTTGGTAACGAAGATATTGTTATAATATATTATTTATGGAAGTGGCAAATCGGAGGCACAATAAATAGTTTTCTGTGTAAGAATATAGACGGCGTAACTGAAAATTAAATTAAGTAAAACTCCTTCAGACACAGGTATCACAAAACGAAAACATTGTTTAACTCTAAAGATATGATAACTTTTACCTATTTTAATTAACGTGAGCAATAACTGAGAATAATCGAGTCAATTTCGCGACTACAGAAGAGTAGAGATATAATATTACAGAAAATTATATTGAATACATGCATGCATCGTAATTATATTACTATGCTCTATTGTAAATGGAATAAAGATGGTAATCATTCACAAAAAAAAAGTATTCTTAAATGTTATATTTTGATCGTCATCTAGAGCAATGGATGACTTTATTTCAGTTTTAAGTTTACCGTCACATAAAAACCTTCATATCTAGAGAGAGTTACTGAATTGCACTATTTAAGTAAAATATACCATTTCAAAAAACCGTTTTCGTCTTGCGATACTGGGCTACGAAACAGAACGATGGGACATCTAGATTTTCATTTCACTCTCATTTTTATTAATATCATTCATAACACCGAAAAGGTGCTAGTGATGAAACAATGTAAAGAGACCATGTCGAGGGACCGATGAACGGAGAGAGTGCATGGGATAACCACATTCTAATGCATACTGCTCAAGCTATTGCACTTTGTGTATTCTTAAGGCGAGATTCCACCAGTGTGCTAAGCTGTACGGCACAGCGAAAGACCATACAAATACGCTGTGCCGCACAGTTCAGCACACACAGGTGGAATCGCGCCTTTATATTGGTGGAAGCTTATGTTATAGTGAAAAGAAATCACTAATGCATACTGCTCAACTGTTGCTCTTTGTGTATTCTTTCTTTTATTTATTGGTGGATACTCTTAATATAGTGGAAAGAAACCAGACCGAATCCCGTTACGTTTCATAGCCGCCTTCGTACAGAATCAGTGACCGCAATGAGGCACGAGCTCCGGATCCTCGCACGTGAGGTTCTGGTCGTCGAACACCTTGCCCTCCTCGCACGTGATGAGCCGGGGCTGGCCCTCCACGCAGGTGATCAGCCGGTGGCAGTCCCCGGGCACGGGGAACCGGGGGAACGGCCAGAACTTGGCCGCCTGCGTGTTCGATGGGATCTTGCTGGGGCACTTGAAGCCGACGACCGCTGGGGATGATCAGATTCGTACATTACATACATCACTGTTATTTAATTTTATCAGTATAGGCAGATTAGTGTTACCACGGTTGTGGAATATCAGATTATTGCAGTCACAACACGTGAGGTGCTTTAATTTACAAACAAGGTTGACAATCGATTGAAGATATTTCACAGTTTTGGGTAATCTTAAGTGCCGTTGACTAGAATACTTTTTTAGTCACGCACATTCAATGACCGGTCTAAGCAAACATTGCTTAGTTCACGCAAACGCAAGCTCGGCTTGCGTTTGCGTGAACTAAGCTACGCTGATTCTGTACGAAGGAGGCGTTGAACCACCGCGCTATCGTGCTCCTTCTAAGAAATAAAAGTAATTAATTTACTGCTCTTTTAAAATTCAATAAATATCAAATTACTTGCAGGTTGTAACAGGCAAAATTTTTTGTCGTAAAATTACGACTGTGGTTGTCAACAGGCGGCAACTTCAATTAACTTCGGGGTTGAAGATTGGTTGCAGGAGATCAGGCCAGTTACAGCCGTGGATGCGTTGCAACCAAAATTAGTTAAATCGGCCCAGCCGTTTTCGAGTTTTAGCGAGACAAACGCACAGCAATTCATCTATATATATATATTTATATAGAAGATTGTAGGTTACATTATATGCAGAATTTTTGTCGTAATAAACGACTGAGGTCGTCAAGAGGCTTTTAATTTACCTTCGGGGTTGCAGAACGGTTGCAGGAGATCAGGCCAGTTGCAGCCGTGGATGCGCTCGTCGTAGGCGAGGCCGGGAGTGCAGGGCTCCTGCTCGGGGATGCCGTGCGAGCACTTGATGTAGCTGGTTGAGCACTCGGCGCTGTCAGGGTAGATTCCGAACTGGTACTCGCAGCCGGGTGAGGAGATCGGGGTCACTGGAAACGAGAGTAATCAGATTATTTATAAGTAAAGAAATAATGAGGAGCTCGCTGGCGCAGTGGCATAGCGCGCTTGGCCTGCGATTGCGTAAGCTTAGCAATCTCGCTAAGGCCGGTCATTGCATGGGTGAAAATTTATTATCTCGAGTTCCTACGTGCTTCGGAAGGCACGCTAAGCCGTTCGTCCTGGTGCATCTGCAGTAGTTAATACTATCTTACTTTGGTTAGATGACAGGTGTGAGTGTAATAAAGACTTCTTAATAAAGACTTCTCCTGTCCAAATACGCTACTCTGGAAGTTTATGTTCGATCGAGTCTTTGCGTCTTTGTCGCTCTTATTTTAACACGCAGTGGCGTGAGCAAGACGGATAGATGTGAGTTAATAGTTCGGAGTTTCAGAGTAAACCGCCTGTTCCCAGTATATCTGGGATCTGCGCAGTATGTTTCTTCTTCTATTCATATCGGTCAGACGACATCAAGCCATCCACACCCTTTTGATTCATATCATCCATCACACCGGAAAGGTGCTAGTTTATGAATGAATTAATAGAAATAAGACGGAAAGGACCATGTCGAGAGATCGATGACCGGAGTGAGTGATACTGCTCAAGGTTTTGGCTTAGGTTTTACAGCCGGCCGACTGCCGTTGTTGGTGGTTTGCCCTCCACCATTCGGGTGCCCAAGGTGCTCATTAATCTATACCGGGCAATCTTCCATAGTCAACTTTTACGACTACCGGGGCTGGGCATCTACGTAATTTTTTCGCTCCCAGGCCAGCATGGAAGACTGAATGTAATAAAGACATATTTATTTATTTACTATGATTTTAAGGACAGCTACTCACGATCGGCTTTCCTTGTACCGCAGTCGACGGCCCAGTTGTAGTTGCAGTGGTTGTGCACCGCGCCCTTGCCGTCGAACAGCAGTCCGTTCTCGCAAGTCTCCACCGTCAGTGAGCCGTTCGTGCAGAGGAAGAATTGGTCGCAGAGCTCGGGGTGCGCGTACGCCTATAAACAAAAACACATCAACATGTTAGATAAAACTTCTTTGGAAATTAAATGTTATGGGAAAACTTAAACCCCCTTATTATAAAACATGGAATAACGTTTTTTTTTGATAGTTCAAAGTTGTTATTTAGCTGCTATTTTTTTGATAGTTATTAAACTGATGCTGTCACTTTTATTTGCTGAATGAAAGTTCATTCAGCAAATAAAAGTGTACAGGGTTAGCATCAATTTTAAAGAATGACTAACTTTAGTCCATGATTAATAAGGGGGTTAAAGTTCACGTTGGGCAGTATAATTTTACTTACATAAATCACGCCTATATCCCCGAAGGGGTAGGCAGAGGTGAACTAGCACCCACGTTGCGCCAAATATGTCAAGTCCCATGTAACAGGTGGCGAGCCTATTGCCATTTATCGGGCACAAAAGTCGCAGTACATTGCTAGGCTTAGGTGGTATAAGAGGAACGCTGCTGCCCATTCCTAATCATATTCAGCTTTATTCTTAGCCGCCTTATACGACACCCACGGGAAAGATTTGGGGTATAATTTTGCATTCTTAATATTATACTGGGCTAATACAAACTATTTATAGGTTATTCTATTAGATCTCTTTGTATTTATAGGTTTTGTTAAAAAGAAATAATTCATAATTTCGGATAATCCCACCTTGGCCATTCGCCAAGAGCACCTGAAGCCATCGGGCATGCATGAAGATGTTGATTGAAGAAAAATAAGTGTGAAGGGATCATGGAAATAAGTGATCTCTGCCTGCCCCCGTGGGAGAAAGGTATGATGTATGTATGTATCTGTCGTGGCCAAATCGTAGAATTGATCACTTCATGATGTGGCCGACCATTTCATGAAATGGTTGCATTTCATGAAATGGCCAACTAAAACTGACCATAACGTTGAAACGTCAACGTTTGATGATATGTCCATCCACGTTTGGCCATATCATTACTGTAGTAAATGTTTGGTATTTTTACATAAGGCTCGTTTTTTGAGTGAGTTAAAACGTAAAATTCAAGTAATTTGATGTCGTAACGACATTTCACTTCACTTTTATCTGCCATTACATCAATTTTATTAGTTTGTTTAATAGGATAATTGTCCGCCACCATGATGCATCACAAAATCAAATCGAAATAAGCGCCTCTTACGGTGGGTAATGTAACTATTTTACGATATGATTAATAATGTTTGGCCATATCATGAAATAGCCATGCGTTTAGCTGTTCATATCGTTAAACGTTGTTTATTCATTGATCTGGCCAGACCATTGTCATGATATGGTCAGTTTTAGTTGGCCATTTCATGAAATGCCACCATTTCATGAAATGGTCGGCCACATCATGAAGTGATCAATTCTACGATTTGGCCACGACATATCCATACTTTACCGAACTTAGGATATTCTTCTAACTTAGATTTCATTTATAATACGTTTTTCATACTTACTTGAACCCCGTATTGTTCTGGACAGGCTGGCGCGTGCTCCAAAAGAACGCCAGCATGTGCTGTAACAAGAAAGAAAACACTTGTTAGATATTTTCAAAATAAGTGCAAAATATCAACATAGTAACACTCTGCATACGAATCTACAACTTTTTCCTAGATAAAATAATAATATGTTCTATTCAACTGCAGTGATAGCAGAGTTAAATACTATTAAGAACCCTAACCAACTACTTTCCTATATGATCTTATATCATAATATTTTAAATAAGATAAAAGTCAATAGTTTTACTAGCTGCATAGTTACCTTTTACCGCCTGAAGCACGGGATATTTCCAAATATATAGTTATAATTTAACCTCAGTTTATTTATGATACCAACTATTTGATAACTACTCTAGTCGTGTGGTGACGGCAGAGCAGAATACAATTTTCACCACCCCCATCTCTCCCGTGGGTGTCGTACAAGGCGACTAAGGGTAAAGACAGCAATAAGTAATGGGCAGCAGCATTTCTCTCATACCACCTAGCAATATAAATTTGTACTGCGATTTATGTGCTCGATATATGGCAATAGGCCACCTGTTAAATGGGACCGAACATAATTGGCGAAAAGTGGGTGTTAATTCACCTCTGCCTACCCCTTCGGGGATAAAGGCGTGATTTATGTATATATGTACTCTAGCCCAAGTTATGTTAATAAAGATTTTTTTATGTCACACCTGACCTTAAAATGGATTTTCCGCCTGCCACTCGTACGTAAAATCCCACTTCCTGGTCAGGGGGTGACATAAAACTATGAGCTGATCTCGGGAGATAAAAAAGAAAGCCTCAGATCGCATATTAATCGCGGTCTAAGAAATACTTGCGATCTGGGACATTCCTTGTTTTATCGCCCTTGGTATATAATCTACTATTTTTGTTTAAAGATCTGGGTATGGACTATTCGATTTTAATTTTACCATTATATAAATGTTAGAAAAATTAGTACAAAGATTTTGGTGCTTAGAAAAAGAATTTCGAAAAATTAAAATCACGAGGCGGGAATCGAACGCGCGTCCGCTGCTATCCGGGCAGGTGCCTGACCGCAATTCTTTTTCTAACCACCAAAATCTTTGTACTAATTTTTCTAACATTTATATAATGTTAAAATTAAAATGGAATAGTTTATAAAGCAAACCCAAGCTTAACCGAACGCACGGTATTTGTAAAAATATCTGCTTTGGAATGTTTGAAATTTATTTCTACATTGCGAGGGTACCCGTTTGCTTACAACGTGAAGTGTAAAGGTTAGAAGAATTTCGGCAAGTTAATTAGTGTCTTGGGTGGCCGAGCGGTCAGGCACCTGCCCGGATAGCAGCGGACGCGGGTTCGATGTCCGCCTCAAGATTATAATTTTTCGAAATTATTTTTCTAACCACCAAAATCTTAAAATAAAATTGTATCTAGGTATGGGTTCTGAATGTCTGGTCGTTGCTTAACAGACGCTGCCATACGAAAGAGGGCAGAGGACAGTGTAAATAAGAACACATTGAACTTTAGAATTGTCAAAGCGACCCAATTAGCCGAGGTTGCACTTTCAACGTAATAGCTGCGCACACGCATGTAATATGGCCCGTGAGGCGTGAAGTTGCCCAACCAGAGGTCGTTGGGCGCCAATTATCTGCAATCGGTTCTTTCAATGCGCCAATAGAAACTTGTTATATTATTAGTAACAATCCAGCAACCGTTTAATTAACGCTTCAAACTTCCCGCTGTGTAAATCTCAGGCTGGTTTTTGCAAATTTTGATGAACTGATATTTGGTCAATAAACTGGACATATTTCAAATTAATTAGAAATACAACATAATTAATTTTATTCATAGTAAAGAAACCTATGTAATTGGAAGTGAAATCAAAATAATATTATATTTTACCGGTATTACATACATAAATAAATCACGCCTAAATCCCCAGAGAGGGTAGGCAGAGGTGAATTAATACCCACTTTTCGCCAATTAAATCAGGTCCCATGTAATTGGTGGCGAGCCTATTGGCATATATCGGGCACTTAAATCGCAGTATATTAAAAGGTGGTATGAAAAAAATACTGCTACCCATTACTCATTACTGTCTTTACCCTTAGTCGCCTTGTACGATACCCATGGGAGAGATAGGGGAAGCGCCACTCTGCCGTGACCACACGGCAATTTCAGACTAGATATTCCAAATTTTGATAAACTGTAATTTTATCAATAAATTGCACATCATTTTAAATTAATTTTACAAAAAATAAATACATACTCATCATATTATAGTAAAGGAAAACTATATTGGCTAAACTAAACTGGCCGTGTGGTGACGGCAGAGTAGAATACAATTGTCACCACCCCAAAACTGTCCCGTGGGTGTCGTAGAAGGCGACTAAGGATAAATCAGTGATGAGGAATGGGCAGCAGCATTCCTCTTATACCTACCACCTAGCAAAGTACTGCTATTTTTGTGCCCGATAAATGGCAATAGGCTCGCCACCTATTACATGGGACCTAGCCTAATTGGCGAAGCGTGGGTGCTAGTTCACCTCTGCCTACCCCTTCGGGGATATTGGCGTGAATTATGTATGTATGTATGTAAAACTATATAATGGGAAGTGACGTCAGAATAATATTATTATCTTTTACCGATATTTACAGTAAATATACAGGAAATACTGAGATCGTAAACGACTGAACCGCAGTGTAACTAGCAAAGACATTGAACTGAAGAGAGTCATCGTCATCAACAAATCAATTACTGTTTCCCCTACTAAGAGTATCAAGGTATGTTAGAAAAGTTGTTACACGGAAAAATTGTCAGAAAAATGTGCTTGTAAAATTTATTTTAAATTGCCTCTACCTGCAGTCTCTCACTACGATCATCTTGCACCGCTCCTAAGAGCTGCTTCCCCTACTTCCGAAATTGATATCGGAAAATTAAAGTTTTCAAGTATCGTACGAGGCGACATACCCCCGAAAACGGAAACGCTACTCAACGTTTGAGTCCTATTTAACATTTAATTCGTGTCAAAATTTATGTTTTTCATACAAATTCTGACGGGTATTGTCTTAGTTTTAAGCAGTGTTTATTAGTTTTTAAGCAGTGCTCTAAATTTCAGTATCTAGTTTCTATATTCGGGGGTAAGAGTAATATAGTATAACGAGGAATTGCTACAAGCGTTCCTGAGCACCCTCTCAAATTACTGCGATTAAGGTTTCCGATGAATGGCAAAAGGCCCTCCACACTACATGGGACCTAAAATAAGCTGGCGGAACTTGGGTGTTTGTTTGCCTCTGTCTAGGATAAAAGTCGTAATTTTCGTACCTATGTATGTATTTAAAAAAAATTACCGTTCTAATTACAGATTCTGATCGAGCACATTATAGTTTTGTCTTTCGAAACAGACACTCACATCACCTACTATTTGATTGACATCTTAGCTCATAAAAGTTTTGTGTTCGAGCTAAGTTCGAAAAACAATAGTAAAGTCAAGGAGTAGTCTCCAGCGTGAGTGAGGTAACATCATGACTAGACGTCAGCCGTTGAATCGACAACTTTTACTTTTGTTACGATACAATACAATGGCCTTATCTGCCAGATCGTAGTAGTAGTATTTGCCGAGTTTGTATGGTCAGCAAAGAGTTGATTAACAATTTAAGACTATGTGAGAGTGCTTCTGCCCGAATTTTTATTTTTTTTATTAACCTATAAGATCCCACTGCTGGGCAAAGGCCTGCCCGAATTACTGTATAACAAATCTTATCGTTATGTCATCATTAGATGTAATCGAATTTAAGCTCAGGGTAGTTTTAAAAGTGGGTGTTTCTTTCACCTCTACCTACCTTAAAGTAAAATTGTAATAAAATAACAGTCCTTGATGACTCTATAAATATAATAATACTGAATTTGACGCTGCAATTAAACTGTACTTTACTAACTTTATAGTAAACTGTACTTATAAAGTATTATAAAGTGAATTTAATATTTTCTAATTTCGAAATAGTTTCTTGGAGAACTTGTACCTACGATAATAAAGTATTTGACTACAATTTTTAAGAACTTTTTTGCTAACCGTGTAAGTCCTAGATTTATTGGTAGACCAGGTATATACCAATGCATGAGAGACCACGCGTATTGTAAGCACCATAAGACCTTGCGATTACGGCTTAAAGGACCAGCCAATCACTCTAATTACTACCAGTCTGACAGCTGTAACATTTAAAAAAAACTGGTCTTACATTACGAAATAGTAATGTTCAATCATTACATTGTTATCTGTGTAAGAGCTTAATATATTTTGTAATTTTTAATTTTTTTTGGTAAAAGCTAATATAGTGTAATTTAAAATATTTATGTGAGTATATAACAACTGTGCAGCTGGGACCAACGGCTTAACGTACCTTCCGAAGCACAGAGGAACTCGGAATAAAATGATTTTCTCCCACCGATCCAATGACCAGCCTTAGGGAAAGTTGCTTAGTTTACGCAATCATAGGCCGAGCGCACTAAGCCACTGTACTATCGAGCTCCTTATGTATTGTTTAATAAGTACTACTTCCTAATCTATACTTTAATATTAAAAAGCTGAAGACTTTGTTTGTTTGTTTGGTTGGTTAAACGCTCTAATTTCAGAAACTACTGGTGCAAATTGGAATAATTCTTTTTGTGTCGGATAGTCCATTTTTTTATGAAGGCTATAGGCTATATGACAACCAGCATTAACGCGAGCGAAGCCGCGGGCGACCACTAGTCTAGAATAATGGTACAGTTTAGCGAAAGTAGTACCAGGTGGTCAGCCTTGGTGCTTACGCGCAAAACGAACCGCTTATGCGCTCGATTCTAAGATATTAATCACATACTACACAATAGAAGTTAAATATCTGGTACAAAATGCAATCTTCAACAATAGTCGGCTATTTAGATATTTAATTGATAGTTCTAATTTAAGTAGGTAAGTGAGAATCAAAAATTGAAGTATTATAATTGTCTTTTACTCCAGTTACATAACTTTGACATAAATTTTAGATGCTATAAAAATTAAATTAAACGCAGTATGTAGAGTACTCCACATTTTTTTGTGTGTCATATCATGCGTATCATATGTAATGCACGCCTACAGTCAATCTGGCACCTACTGAAGTACTATATTAGAAAATCAAATTAAAAAGTAAATTATCGTGCTCAGGTGCGCCACAATCGCTATTTCGGTACAAAGTAATATTGTTTTGAGTAGACGATGTTATAAATTGATATTTATTTAAACAATATGTTACAAAGAAAATAAACTCAGGAAAATCAGGTCGGCATCACCCCGGATTGCATGGGACGCGGCGCGGGTTCGATTTCCACATAAAGCCAAAAAAATATTCTAAGATTTTCGGAGACTATATAGACGATATTAATTGTTCTACAATATGATACAATATGTCATATCTACAATTTGATCGTTTTTCTTATGTTTATGGTTAAACTAATGTTACTGAATGACATTGCAACAGAAGTGTTACGAAATGGGATGAAAGACGTAAAAACGAGTGGTTTCTCCAAACATCGCTTGCAGATGTTGGCTTTCGGTTACATAACAGATTTCTCCGGCTTCCGTGATTCTTGAACTGGCTCGTTTGTGAACTAACACCATATCCAATAGCACAGCACCTTTAGCTCAACAGGTTAACATGTAAATTGGTATTTTTGTTTTATTCAAATTTTATATAACAAAAATCTCATGGTGGGTGATAGTTCGCCTCTGCCTACCCCTTAGGGGCTATGGGCGAGATTTGTGTGTGTGTGTGTGTAAAAACGTCACGTGGAAGAGCAAAATACAAATGTCACCACCGCAAATCACTCCCGCGGGTGTCGTATAAGGCGACTGAGGGTTAAAACAGTAATGAGGAAGCTGCAGCGTTGCTATTCAATCACCTATTATATGGGACTTGAAATAGTGGGCGTAATGGGTCTCTGTCTGGGATATATTAGGAGTGATTTGTGTATTAAGAAAATAAAGCTTTAGATATCCACCCCTTATACATGAAATCTGTAAAACACAGAGATTGATTTCTGTAATAACATAAATCGTATAATATTATAATATGCGTATAATCGTGTAATATTTTACACTAATCGAGATCACAACTTACTAAGCATTAAATTATTTGTACGGAGTGTAAAGGAAATAACCACTAAAAAGTGTAATAAATATTACAATTGAAGAATTAATGTGACTATAGTTCAATACGCTTTTAATAGCTGAAGTGATTTGTGTCATCGTATCATAACTCCACTCAATAGTTACGATGCCTCTGAATGAATTGGCAATTGTAGTTATTTTTCATCGTAATTAGGTAACTATTACTTCACTGAAACACTTTTTTTTGCCAGTAGTTACGAAGAGCGATGGCTAGAAAATGTCTGTTCTATGATTAATAGGAGGAAACTGTTATGTGATATTAATGTTCTTAAATAATATGTTTTTAATGTCAGCACCTATTCCATCCATATCTTACTACATATATAAAAAGAAAAAGAATTTAGAAAGAAATGTAACAATAATTAGTTGTCTAAAACATATATTTATTTTTTATTATTAATGCCATTTCGAATTGAATGTTCATAGCTATAGCAGGACAAATTATGATGGGTCAGCTAGTTTATTAAAAATATAAATTATCTATTAAAACTTTATTGCCGTTTATTAATACCTAAATAAGATATCTATTTGAGTAGTAAATGTAGGTACTAAAGCGAGGCGATAATAATGCATGTAAATCGGATGTTAGGCTATTAAAATATTTCCAATATTCTGATGTAATCACCTGGAAGTAAAACCGGTGGCGATGCCAAAAATAAAACAACCTATTGGCTTTTGGTAGTTACAAGCAACGTTAACTTTTTAAAACTACATATTACACTAGCTATTATAGGTATTATCATATGCACAGGGCGCCTAGACAATCGGCAGCAAATTAACAAAAATGTATGAAACTATTGAGATAAAATCATTGTTACCGTCGTGCCATGGGTAAGAGTAGTTGTCAGAAATTGACATTCGGTCAATGGAAACCTTGTATAGTTTGCCACTTGGCTAGACACTCTGGCTATATCTTACGAGCTATTCAATTTCCTATTAGGTACAAAGCGAAAACACGAACGAAATATACTGTATGGACAATCTGCTGTAAAATCCATCTGAAACTTAGACATTTTGTTTTGTTCGGACGTTTCGCGATCAGATTGGAATCATATCAAACCATGATATGATTTTGCTAAAAAAGTAAGGAGGTCTAAGATATATTGTATAATATTTGTTTAAAATAAGGTCATCATCTGGACGTCAAATAGGGTGACGGGTCGGTGAATCGTCTTTCTGCAAAATGATGGACCCGGCACCCGCACGGTTAATCGCTCATTTGTACGGCTAAACCACAAACCATTGGATCTTGAGTGTGGTACATTTATATTAGCAACCTCTTTTGTCTTGATAAAAAAGATTTATAGTAAGGTGAAAGCTGTCTTTGTTTAAATTAAATGGTCACCATTATTTTTATTACGTTTTCTGTTTGATGTTATTGTGTGCAAAAATGTGTTTATTTTAAGTTATGAAAAATATAAGAAAATGAAATTTAAAGACCAGGTTTATTTATTGAAAGGATCCAACTTATAAAAGAGCTTGTCTGCAATTATATATAGCCGTGTGGTGACGGCAGAGTAGAATACAACATTGTCACCACCCCCATCTCTCCCGTGGGTGTCGTACAGGGCGACTAAGGCTCTTGTACCATCTAGCAATAAACTGCGATTGATGTGCCCGATAGATGGCAATAGGCTCACCACCTATTACATGGGACCTAGCTAAATTGGCGATAAGTGGGTGTTAATTCACCTCTGCCTACCCCTTAGGGGATATAGGCGTGATTTATGTATGTATGTTGTTTGCAGTAAAACAATGAGATGACGAACCGGGTGAATGTACAGGCTGGCGGCGACGCAGCAGACGACATGGCGCGTCGGCACTTATGTAACATTGCGTGCGGGCCGATCAACAAGTACGTTAACATCCACGCGAATAGTGTAAACAAAGATGAGTTCTAAATGTACATTCAGTTTTTTCCTCATAGAGAAATACAACTTAGCCTTGACACGTGAGGAATATTTGACATTCACGTTGCCAATAATTTGAAATATGTATTGAAATGGGGGTCAAAAATTAACAGTGGGACATAGTTTTTCTTTTTCTTCGATCGTCTTTTTCTTTGTGATAGGTTTTCTCTATTAAGTTATAACTAAGTTAAGATAAGATGGCCGGTTCGGTCGAATGGTCAGATCGCTTTGAATATTGATAGAGGCGAATGTATGTGTGATGAACGCAGATAGGTATTTATTCTAAAGTCACGGTTGTATAAAATTATGTTAACGTGCCTATTTTATATAGGTATATTATTAATGCTTATGTTAATATGTTTTCGCTATTAAGGGTTGTCTTCAAAATTAGAAGGTTTAAAAGATCAAGTTTCGTAAACTTGCAAAAACTACTCAAAGTCACTTACTACGCGTGAACAAGATTGAATCTGCAATATTTTCCATTTCCTTATTGCAATTAAACACGTAAGAAGTGAATTAATTTTCTGGTTATCTCATCTCTGGTAAGACTAATCTCATAATAATATGACTTTCCTGGTTAAATTACGGTTAAATACTGGCATTAACTGCTGATTTTTTACACAATATTATTTGGGTTGCCATAGATAGTATATTGTTATATCTTGTTTCAACTACTTACCAATGGCAGTAAATATTGTTGTGTCAACAGCTTAATAAGTTAAATTTTAATTTATTATTGGTAAATATTAATTAAATTAGTAGGCATGTAAATGCTCAAATAATTTACAAGTAAACTATTTAATGTTTATACCGTCTGTAAAATTGATAGTCTCAACATTACATTTGCGGTAACATTAAAGGCGTCATTTGACAGGTTTTATATTACAATTCAATTACTTGAGTATAGATTAATTGGAGCATAGTTATATTGGGCACTTAAAACGTAAATATTTTATTTATTGAGAAACATAATACCAAAAAAATGTACAAAACATACATACATAAATCCTACCTATATCCCCGAAAGGGGTAGGCAGAGGTGAACTAGCACCCACGTTTCGCCAATTATGTCAGGTCCCATGTAATATGTGGCGAGCCTATTACCATTTATCAGGCACAAAAGTCGCAGAATATTGCCAGGTGGTATAAGAGGACCGCTGCTGTCCATTCCTCATCATTGATTTATATCCTTAGTCGCCTTGTACGACACCCACGGGAGTGATTTGGGATGGTTACAATTGTATTCTACTCTGCCGTCACCACACGGCAAAATGTACAATAGGATCAAATAAATAAATTACAAAATATAAAACCTTTACCAGTTATATTGTTTTAAGCTTACGTGGTCACTTTTATCTTTAAACTGTGTTAAAACGGGTTTTATAAAACGTACCTGGATTTTTTTTTAAATATCGGAATTGTAAAAAAATGTAGTTACTTGGTATAAATCCCGTTTTAACACAGCTTTAGTTAATACTAACTGTAGACTTAGATCGAATAAATCGTAGTTAGTACAGCACGTCAGACTACCAAAAAATGTTAAAATTTCTCAGTCGACTTTTGGCTCTACGCCAACAAGATAAGTTTGACAATCGATTAAAGAAATTTGACAGTTTTGGGTAGTCCATATGGTATAATGTAGGTTCACATAAGTGGGCACCTAATTAGGCAACAATTGATAAATCTCCGAAACCAGAACACAATTCTGGTTCTTGAACCCGAAACCATAATTATCAACGAAATTATAAATTAGTGTGGTAACTGCGGAGCGATTGTTTTTTTTAAATGTCGCGTCCGCTCGCGGGGGGCCTTGAGTGCGTCGAATTCCGGTACCTTTCCAATATGTTGGGTAACCGACGAGGGAAATAGCTCTATTTACGACAATTAACGCTTTAAGGCCGTACCTCACTCGTGAGTTCAAGAAAAATCAACCTGATTTATTATTTTAGTCTGGGCAGTATCTCGTATCTACAATAATGGCAGTATCTATCTCTACAATAATGTACAGCTGACATCACATTAGACTAAAGTGAACTGTCAAATGTTCCTAATCGATAGTGATACTAACTGCCGCACTCAGAGATGTCAATTAACTTTAATGAATACTTTATGTTAAAAAATTTCATTTAAATCTAAACCATAGATCCAGCAAGTATAGCGACTAGTTTTGAATTATCAATTTTTGACATTAAGTACTCATTAGCGTTATTTGACGTCTCTGAGTGCGGCAGTAAATCTATCTGTAATTGACAAAGTTGACTGAGAAAATTTGACAATTGTGGTAACCAGGTTTCACGTTGCTGTACAACCCAAATTCGCCGTTGACTCGCTATTTGGTATTGAACTTTTTTTGGTATATAATATAATTAGATTTGATCTTGTGACACTATATTAAAAAATCTTTATCGAAATCTATACTTATTAAGTTGAATGAATTGGCAGTTATCTTTTACACCAGCCCTTAACTTATCCTTTTTTCATATTAAGGTTAAATGCTCATAAGCATACCCCGCGATCCAAGGGCGTAGACTACTCTTATCTATTTGGTGTCGGTGCTGTATACTCAGTTACTTTTCAGAATTTTTTTGTTTAAAATTCATATTATTTCATACATACATACATAAATCACGCCTATATCCCCGAAGGGGTAATAGGCGTGTTTCGCCAATTGGTTAGGTCCCATGTAATAGGTGGCGAGCCTATTGCCATTTATCGGGCACAAAAGTCGCAGTACATTGCTAGGTGGTAGGTGTAAGAGGAACGCTGCTGCCCATTTCCCATCACTGTTTTATGCTTAGTCGCCTTATACGACACCCACGGGAGAGATTTGGGGAGGTGACAATTGTATTCTACTCTGCAGTCACAACACGGCTTCAAATCTTAAAATAGTGTAGAGCAATAGTGTATGTATATTTTATGTCCAATAATAATTATCCACATACACCAATTGCTCTACATGTATGTCCAATAAATGTAAGTCATTGTATGTGCAATTATTTAGTATAATTAGCTTCATTTTTGAGTTAACATGGAAATACATTAAGAAGCACACACTAGATCATTTCCCGACCTGTTTCATATTGAACCAAAAACCTGATCGACTAGTTTTAACGATTACATGAGCGGTAATAATTTGAAATAAATGATACAACCACCCAGTTTTAGCACACTGATTCTTTGGAAATGTCTTATTAAGAAATCACGTTCGGCTAATAAGTAAGTTGCTTGATTACAGAAAGAAATTCGTTTTTTAATGTAATTATAATTGAAAAAGATGTCTCATAACTTTGAAAACTATCCCAGAGCTCCTGATTTTGTCGGAACGGTTAAATATTTCTCGCTTTTTATTTGTCTGAAACAAACTCAAGTTTGCGACAAGGATACTCTATATTTTGTCAATTTTGCATTTCTATTAATATTGGAATATGTTGTATAATTAATTCCACAAGATTTATAAATCAACATGGCTTATGTAATTTGGGCTTATGTATGGCTTATATACGTGGCATAATATTAACTAATATAATTACGAAAAATTATTGTTCTGCTGCGAGAATCCTACCACTATTTTACTATTCCTATACCACTCAACCAACCAGGAGGTTATTTTATAATAACGTAATTTATAATAAGTTCAAATAAATCAATTTATGACTATTTGATGTAATAACCTTACACTAATGCACTGGTAATGTTAAGCAATGATAGCAAACGCGAAGGAATGCTTCACTTAGTCTAGGTTCTTGATGGGTGACCGATATTTGTGACCTTGACCCTCCTCAGTGTTTCAATATATAGAGGTACCATTGATATAAGTGCCGGGCGTGTCTTTGATTGAAATTTTAAATGCCTTTTACTTTATGTAGTGTTGTTACTAACAAGGTCGTTGAAAAATACCGCTATCTTTATGGAAATGTCAAAAATTTTATTACGGAACATTGGACGGTCAACGGCGCTTCAGACTAGCCAAAACAGTCAAATTTCTTCAATCGATTTTAAGCCTTAATGTTTACGACGTAAAGATAAAAGGCGCTTAAGAAAACTTTTGATGTAATACCGAGTTTACGAAAACAGGATTTGTCGCTCTGTATTAAATTTTCCACGGTTCTAATTTAATTTTGTAACTTTCTATTTAAGGAAGTGCTATAATTAATATAGAATGTATCGTTCTTTAATAAAACAAATTACAAACTAAGTTGGTCCCATGTTGTAAGAAATTACGAGTATTTGTTATTTCCAAATTCTATTTATCGATCAAGTTAGGTTAGCTTAGTACTAAATATGTTGTACTGCACTAAATATTACTTAAAGTGCCCATTCTTTACTTACTAACAAAATCCCCAAAAGCACATTCAGTGTCCTTACATTGGCTGTTTGCTAATTGCTTTCAAATTAAATGTCAGATACACATTTAAAACTGATCTCTCAAGGATATTCTTTGTATTTACATTCGGGCTTGTTCAATTACGAGAAAAAATCTAAAGTAATTGAAAAAAAAATTTAATTACTTAGTGAAATTTCATGGTAAATTTACGTTTGTAATATATATGATATAGGTAATATAGCAGTAGGTAAGTAGTAGTGAATTGAAATAGATACAAAGAAATTTGTGGTAAGAAAAAGTTAACGGTTTGGTTGGCCATCTTGGTTGGCCGATTGGTACAGACATTTGCACGGAATGTGGAGGTCGCGGGTTCGAGTCCCGCATGAAGACTATAATTTTTCAAACTTTTTTTAACCACAATTAATTTCTTTGTGACACTTTTTCTAACATTTACATACCTAATATTGAAATGGAAATCAGAATGATAATTGAAATAGATAGTTACCTAGAGCGACGCAAGCGCCGATTATCACCAACTGTGCACTGTTCATTGTGTTAGTTATGTACAACGTGTTACTGTGGTCGCCGGCGCGACAGCACTAAGCGCGTGCGCCGCTGCCGTGGCCCCGCGTCACGGTGCCACCGTGCAACACTCATAGTAGGGACCTCTTACTGCCGCACTCTGACTGCCGCACTCAGAGACGTCAATTAACTTAAATGAGTGTTTAACGTTAAATTTTTTTATTCAAATCTAGACCATAGACCTGGCAAGAATAGCGACTAGTTTTGAATTGTCATTTTTTGACGTTAAGTTCTCTTTAACGTTATTTGACGTCTCGGCAGTGAGACGTCAATTAGTTAAAGAGTACTTAATATAAAAAAATGTCAATCAAAACTAGACCATAGGCCCGGCAAAAATAGCGTTTAACGTATTACTTTGACGACACATAAATCGTCAAAGTAATACGTCAAACATGGGAAACGTATGTGTCAAGTTAAATAAAAGGTTTCCAATATAATTAACGTGATAAGCTACACCATCTTTCTAAAAATATCAGGTGGTCTTGTTCTGAGAAGAATGGGTAAAAAACTCAACAAGTTTTCTTCCTCCCTTTACATTAACTTTTGTATTAATGAGAGATGTCATAAATTATTAAGATTACTATTACCTATATAAATGATTTATGCTTGAATAGTTGGTAAATAGTTATCTATATTAAAATAGACGATTCCAGGTGTAATTTTTCAAGTCTACAATTGAAAACTAATCTATAAATAAGCACATGCAAACTATCTACAAACTGCTACTGTTTTCATAATTAATATTGCACAACTAGTTAATATTAAGATGCAATTGACAAACTTTACTATTACTAGTAGTAATACAACCTCATACTTATATGAGGTTGTATTTGTCCATTAACTAAGATACATAAATAAATACAAATATAATAAGAATAAATGAAATAACTTCTTTCTACGACTATGAATATCGTCATGTATCGGATTCAAGTCGACACCTTATTACGAAAATGGTCGAGAACAGGGCGGCGTGCTTTGTGTAACAAATGGCATAAAGCGATTATATTCTTTTTGTCTCTTCAAAATTCACATTATAAAACTTATTTGGTTAAAAAAAAGCATTTTTAGTAATATATTATTGTTTAAATATTTGTCAGGAGGATGTAGTAGTAGCATTGACTAACAACATTTATACATACATCACGCCTGATGCCCGGCTGGCATGAACACCGAAAGACGATATGATAAAGCCATTTATCGCGTTAGACAATCAAAAAACATTGGATTTATGGCAGTTAAAAGCGATCAATGGTATATAATTACATGTTATAGCCAAATATGCTTTTTAAAATAGTCATTTATCGCTTTGAAATGTCGAAAATCCAATGATTTTTGTAAGTTCATCGCGATAAATAGCTACAACATATTGTGTTTCATGCTAGCCGGGCTGGTTATCCCTAAAGGGGTTAAATATAAAATAACACCCAGATTTTGCCAGCTACCTATAAATATGTCCGTTAGGTCCCATAATTTAAGGTGGTAGCGTGCCTCTAACTTTTAAAATAACTATAGAACGCAAAAAGATACGAGAAATAGACTAACAGCATCGCGAAGAGGTATCCATGGCGTAGCTTATAACAAGCGTCCGTTTACGCAACAGAGAACCAAACGTGCTTTCATGCCATAGAAGTAAACTTAATCCCTGGTATACACTATCAGATATTACATTTGAACATTAGCAATAGCGTTTCTTAAGCTGTGTCGCAAAACCCCGTCCAGTGTTCTAAAAGCTTACGACACGATAATGGTTATATTTACATGGTATAACCAACTGGGTTGTATCGAATGATAGGTATACCAAGTATTCTATGAAATATCAAAACACAAATAATGAAAATATAACAGTCCGTGATTTTATAAAGTAAGTAATGTTCGCTAAGGCCGGTCATTGGATGGATGACCAAATATGAATTATCTTGTGTCTTCGATTTCAGTGCTTCGAAAGACACGAAAAGACACGAAAAGACACGACAAGAAAAAATCAAATTCAAATGTTTTATTGCATACCACAATTTTTAAAATAGTTCTTAAATAGACAGTTAAGGCACAATTATGGACCCTGATGGGCGCAGCAATATAAATGAGCTGATAAGAGGGTGGATTTTTCCATAATTTAAATAAAATGCTATTGAATTTTTACAGATTATGAATTAGGTACAAGTCAGGTAGGCTATCTATATAGAATTAATTTTAATTTTATTATCAGCAGCCGTTAATACGCACATTAAAGGGCTGGTGAACATGATCAATAGGTAAGATAATAATGTTCAAAGAACATCTAGCGTGTTACATTTTGGCTGAATCTTTTTTTTTATCTTTATTTTTTATTTGGCTGAATCTGTATATTGAAATTAAACTGGACATATTTATACCTGGCGTGACCAGTCCAAAAACAGATTTGCCGATTATTTTTGGCACAGATTTTATTTTATTTCTCTTTATTGATACTATACATGTCTGATAGCGAAGACAGATACCTACTTTCTAAATTCAAATAAGAATAATATACATGTTAATTATTGGAACTGAGTGCTAAGGACAGGGTCATTGATCTGTCGTTCATGATAAAGATACAAGTTAAAGAATTATTCAGCTTTAAAACAAACCTATAATACCTTCTTCCTACAATACCCCTTAAGCAGAATAGGTACAAACATTTTGATATTATATTATAGGTATACTAATAATTTATCGTCGGCCGATTGTCATCTCTAGTTGTTCCCATTATAACGATTGTTTGTGGTCAAAATTTTTTATCGTTTAGGTATCGTATCTAGCTGTTCCAATTGGATCGCGACAACATTTTATCGATTCACAGCAGTCGCTTTGTCGTTTACTCAGCAGTAGCAAGATACAAATCTACAGTCGCCTCTACGTTCTCTTGGAGATCAGTAACACGTGTAAATGATTTTTTTTAGTTTTACGACTGTCGTGCTAGCCGTTCCCACTGTCATGAAAATCTGTCGTCACTGCAAAAAAAGATCGTAGACGACAGTAAATCGTGTCGTTCTATATGTGAACACCTCCATTTAAACATATAAGCCACGACAACTTAGGTCCAAGGGATAACTCGATGACGTCTGACCGATATGAATGGAAGAGGAAGCATAGTGCACCCTTATAACATACAAACAGGGCTGATGATGGTGATAATATGTGTGACTTCACACATATTATTGACTTTTAATTGAAAATAAAAACCTAAATAAAAAAACATATACACACAGTTTAATTGCAAATAATTTTCTAAATAATTTTACGTATCTTACCTTACCTACTCTAGAATATGATAATAATATATTCAAGCCTTTTTTCAGGCTTTCGGCATTAATAAATATGAGCTTAGAAAATTAAGCAAAAAAGAATTTTAGTTAGTCAATTCAATAGTAAAAACTTTTTGTAGTGTTTGTAGCGTAAGTAACGCATGCAATATAGAACAAGATCTACTAGCATCGATAAAGGACACTCTGGTACCGTATCGAATTTATCATTATGTGTAGAACTAGTCAAGCAACCTTTCTTACGTCGACGCGGGCGGCGCTTGCGCAACCTGCTACAATTATTGTACTTATTGTAAATGGGCCATTGTACATACAGAGTCATTGTTACTATTAGACTTTTTTAAGTCTCGCAGTTTGTTTAGAGCACTCTGTGACGTTGTTTAAATTTCTAAAAAGCGATTATGAGTTCTATTACGAATGCAACTATAGTTAATACTGCTGCATCTAAAGCTTCGTTTTCGTATCCTTCAAATGTGAGAATTGGGTTTTTGTTTCTTTTGGGATAGAGCTCACAATCGCAACGTATGATTTTTTGCGCACCACTGCTTTTGAATTATAACAACTTATACTCCGTCCAATCATTTATTTTCTATTTGACAGTTCTTATAGTGTTGCGACCAAAAAGTGATTTACTAATCACTTGAAAATAAAATTTGCCGATTATGTTACATTATACCTGAGTACTGTTATCTAAAAAAAAATTAACGCAAACGAAGTCGCGGAACACATGTAGTTACAAATAAATACCGATACAATACTGATAAATGTCAATCATGACATCACTGTATTGATTGACATAGAATGTAACTTTTTTCTTATACGTTTATTAATTATCGTATTACGTTTGATAATTATCGTATTTTTTAAAAATCTACTGCACATATTATTATGGACTCAATTTGTCTTACATACATACATACATAAATCACGCCTATATCCCCGAAGGGGTAGGCAGAGGTGAACTAGCACCTACGTTTCGCCAATTATGTTAGGTCCCATGTAATAGGTGGCGAGCCTATTGCCATTTATCGGGCACAAAAGTTGCAGTACTATTGCTAGGTGGTATAAGAGGAACGCTGCTGCCCATTCCTCATCGCTGATTTATCCTTAGTCGCCTTGTACGACACCCACGGGAGAGATTTGGGGAGGTGACAATTGTATTCTACTCTGCCGTCACCACACGGCCAGTTTGTCTTAGATTAACATTATATGGGATGAAGGAACAAAATTAGGTAGTGGTCATATTTTATAAACCTCCCATTTATAAGCAATCATATTTTATAATATCATTGTTTATAAGTTATTTTTTTTCCGAAACGTCACACTGCTACTGCTACATTCTAAGGGAACTGTCATCAACAATGATGGAAATAAAAAAAAGACTACTTTCACTTTTGATTTTTGCATGTGAGGTTTTTTTAAAGACTAAACAATTGAAAAGATTATTTTCAATTGTTTAGTCTTTAACCCCGGGAACCCTCTCATGATAACACAACACGCCTAGGACGGACATGTGATTTTTTTTTCGAATTTTCTATTGTTTTTAATTGTACAGCATTAGGATTAGTAAGTGACGTCACGTCCACTGAGATCATACCAGTTGTAGTCTCGACCAACGGTCTCGTCCCATCTCTTCGCGAACATCTGAAGAGGTTGGGACTGCGTGACGGACCAATTATAGCGAGGCTCCAGTTCGATAACGCCAGGATTGTCCGCCGATTCTTCTCTCTGTCGTCCTGACCCTCAGCCGTCTGGTCTCCTCTGCCGAGGGGTATTCTCCCATCCCTCGATATGTCAAGGGATCGGGAAGAAAATGTATGTTGATTTTTATAATAAAAATAAATAAATATTTTTTACACTCACACCTATCATCTAGTTCAAAGTAAGTAGCCTAAGCACTTGTGTTATGGATACTAGATGACGGAAATATTTTTTAATAAAATTATGTATATAAATGTTGAAATATACTACATAAACATAAACACAACCATGACTCGGGAACAAATATTTGTGCTTATCACAAAATTTGGCCCTACCAGGATTCGAACCCGGGACCTCTTGGCCAATACCCAGCAATCTGAGCATTCGACCAAGGCCGTCATATACTTACTCCGTTCAAACATTTATTTTTTCGATGACAGTTCTTATAGTGTTGTGACCAAAAGTGATTAGTATATAGGATATAAATAATACAAATTCTCTTTAACTGCCGAAAACAGGGATAACATTGTTAGAAGAACCCAAAATACTATAATTTCGGATTGGAAAATTAATGTGGCCTTAGAAAATTGACAACATTTCAAAAATGACAACCTCCCAAAATAAAAATACCGTTTCTTTATTTACCAATCCTGACTTCGAAAATATTTTTATAAATTTTTTTTATTACTTAATTACAGAGAAAAAAAATAAATGTAAAAATCATGCGATGACGACGCGGATGTATGAATTAAAACGTTTGCCTTCCTAGATGGAAGAATAAAAAAGTTAGCATAGACATGATGACAGACGTCAGTCATAAATCAAATCCAATGTTATTAATTGTCATCGTCGAAATAAACAATATAACTTGCGGCACGGTGCCACCGTGCAACACTCATAGTAGGGACCTCTTACTGCCGCACTCTGACTGCCGCACTCAGAGACGTCAATTAACTTTAATGAGTATTTAATGTCAAAATTTTTCATTCAAATCTAGACCATAGACCTGGCAAGAATAGCGACTAGTTTTGAATTGTCATTTTTTGACGTTAAGTACTCATTGTCGTTATTTGACGTCTCTGAGTACGGCAGTTAGAGTAGCAATAAATTTAAATCCTTCATAAACTTTAAAAACGTATTTGACTTTGGAATTAATTTCAAACATTTCAGCTAAAATGTTTTTATTTTCGACACCGGAAACGCCAGTTCGTCGATTTTGACAAGTGATATTTTTATTTTTCGAGTCAAGAGTAATTTCGCCATTCGTCCATGACAGTGACGTCATTTGGCACTTACGTCGGTTTAGAATGACCGGTATTTCAATCATGATTTTTGTATGAAAACGACGGAAATCAGAAGAAATAAAAAATAAGGGTGTCTTCATTTTCGGTTTAATTTCATATAAAAAAAGGTATATTGAAAAAATTTAATGTTGTCAATTTAGAGGAACAAGAACTGAACGGAACGTGCACGAGTGAAAGGGTTGAATGAGGTTGAATGAACGGGTGAATGAGAGAGATGATTATGACGGGGAGTTGGTTAATGGCGGTGTGAGAAGACGGACGGAAAGTGAAGACGTGATTTTAGAAGATTTATTAAAGAACTCCTTGCCGAAGAAAACCTGGATTCCCTGTTCCCACTTAAATGTTGATGAGAGTTCTTCGAGTGACAGTGAAGATTCATCAGATATTGATTTAAAACATTAAAGTTACATGTCACTATTATAAATGTATAATTGTTTTACTTCATGTCGACCTACTACTTTTTTTGCTTTTATTACATTGAATGCTGCATTTTACCTATACCTGAGTAACTATAAAAATTAACAAAGTTAGCGTGTGGGTTTTAATTGACCTCTATCTGCTCCTTCAAAGATAGGCGTAATTTAGTAGTTATTATGTATGTATGAAAGAGGTAAACCCCCAGTACTTAAGTACAGTACAGTAGTACTTAACTTAGATATGTTTATGTAAGATGAGGAATCACTACGAGGATTAGGACATTAAAATCCAAAATTCGGTAAAAAAAATATTTATTCAATAATTATTATACATTATTCTACTATTGCTACATAATTATGACACACTACGCTTTCTTCGGCAGCTTGCTCTTCTCCAAAGGTTGGCCGTCGTAGTAGTTTTCACTGAAAAGATACATTAATTTTAATCGAATTCGTTTTACGCTAGTTTCAATATCTTCCGTGTCACAATTATAATTTATCTCCCTAAGTGTCCTGTGGGTATTGTATAGTATAATGCCACTATGGGTTGGAAGAATGGGCAGCGTTCCTGATCAACGTGCGCGGTAGATGGCAATAGGCTCTCTCTACAAAAATTGAGTCTCCTAATATTATTCGAGAAATGTGGGTGTTGATACCCCTCAGCTAGTTCCTTAGGGGCATAAGCGTGAATATGGAATTATGAATGTATATTCTCTATAGATAGAAGTTAGCTTCTATGGTTGTCTAATTTTTATTTTTATTTGGTACAAGCAAATTTTGTCATTCCTCGAATATAAATAATTGTAGTTTCGTACACGAGCCAAAGAGGTTACGGTAAAAAAAAATCGAAATATTGACGTCCTTCGCAATCCGGGCGGCTGCCTATACAACTCCGCCACACAAGGCGTTCCTATTGCTGACCTCTTTTTTCTTTTGTAATATATTATTTATTTATGGTGTAAAAAATGCGGTACGTAATATTTAAGGAGGTTATTCAGGACATCAATATGAACCAAATCAAATCAAATCAGTCGCTTTTGGTCCCGTAGTCAAGGTTGTTCAGTTTGATGGCCCGAATCATTTATTTAAATATCACTGCACATTTCTGTTACACTATAATATAAGTATAAAATATAACGTAATAATTAATTAGATTCATTTTTCAAATTATCTTACCATCCAGACACTTTCTCCGGATTGTCGCACATGAAAGTGTCCTCGTTGTAGACCTTCCCTGAAGGGCAGCTGCCTTTCTGGGGCTGGAGACCGTTGCGGCAGATGTAGAACTTCTGACAGTCCTCTGGGTGAGGGAAAGTTGGGTGGGGGAGCGCTCGGCCGTTGGGTCCCATCACCTCGCCGTCAGGGCAAGAGAAACCATCGTCGAGGACATCTGTGCAATAAGAAAAAAAAAGTAATTAGAGTACATTATATTATCTAGGGTAGTAAAGCAAGGAATGTCTCAGAAGGCAAGTATTTGACGCCCGAACTGAAAACGAGGGCGATTAATCTGAGGCTTTCCTTTTTACTGCCCGTGGTAAGTACTAAAATTGTATGTCACCCCCTGACCAGGAAGTGGTCGGAAAAGTCCATTTTATGGTCAGGTGTAACATGCCGTGTGGTGATGGCAGAGCAGATTAGAATAATAATTGTTACCAACCCCAATCTGTCCTGCGTGTGTCCTATTACATGGGATCTAACATAATTGTCGATACATGGCTGTTAAGACGTGACAATTAATGTGTCGTAAAATTTAAACACAGGAATTTCAAACTTATTAATTTTATTTTACGATTGTAGGAGCCAAGTCATTTCAAATTTTATCTATTTATTTAATAATTATAACAAACCACTCAAAACTGCCATAATATCCCCTACAATTTTTTAACAGCAAATGTTTGAGCTGTTTTCGCGATTTATTGCATTTATATTTAGACAAGTAAAGTTTGTGATGTAGCTGGCCTGGTGCAACCATCATTAATCAAAATAATAATTAAAGCTATTTTTTTTGTTAAATTTTTTTATTATATTGGTTGTTTTCTGATTTGAAACGTTACTCTGTTAAAGTATTGTGGTGGAATCAACAGCCTAGCCTCTTTATTAATTCTATAATAAGCACAAATTACTGACTGTTCCATGGTTCATATACTTACCTAACCAACATACTAACCCATGTCGGTAAATAGTAAGATTTTTGCCTGGCTGTATGCTGTATATCATTCAGGCCGATAGTTGAACGGCGATGTTTAATAAAGAGACTAGGCTGTTGATTGAACGGCTAATTAAGCTAGTTAGCTGCGACATAGACACCAAATATTGATTTTCATTCTATTATTATTTAATATTGTGAAGTGTGTTTTTATACAATATGTTTCATACTGTGAACCGATATGAAATTCGATTTGCACCTTTGGTGATCTGGTCGCAGCGGCGGTTGACCACCTCCTTCCAGTCGCAGTTGGAGGTCTCCTCGTCGAAGTAAAGGCCGGGGGGGCAGGGCAGCTCGTTGGGCAGTCCGTCAGAGCAGTAGTAGAACTTGTCGCAGGCCTGAAGTAGTGAAATGTACAAGGTAAGTAATTAGAAAACTAATAAAAAATAAAACTAATAATAATAATGCCCACATTAAAAATCATTATTCGCCACACACTGCACTTACTCAGTAAGTGTGTAATGTACTTGTGTAATGTACTTTTACATACATACATACATAAATCACGGTAGGCAGAGATGAACTAGCACCCACATTTCGCCAATTATGTTAGGTCCCATGTAATAGGTGGCGAGCCTATTGCCATATATCGGCAACAAAAGTGTCGCAGTACATTGCTAGGTGGTATAAGAGGAACGCTACTGCCCATTCCTCATCACTGATTTATCCTTAGTCGCCTTGTACAACACCCACGGGAGAGATTTGGGGTGGTGACAATTGTACTCTACTCTGCCGTCACCACACGGCAATGTACTTTTAGACCAGCATTAAGTTGGTTAAACTATTATTTGCTTTGTTTTTTTAATTGAAATATAAATATTTAATTTGACTTCGAAAAAGGAGGAGCTTCTAAGTTCTATTGTATAATTTTTTTTGTTTTGTTTATCTGCAAATTGTTAACAGATTTTCAAAATTCTTTTTTTATTTGATAGAGTATTTATATCCGAGGTGGTCTTATTGTCACCAAGCCAGGATCTGTAGGCCTATTCGCTAACTTTTTTTGACACTTGAAAGTGATAATCACTGAACTATTTACTGATCTGTTACTACTTTACTATAACACTATTGTGACACTTGTCCTGTAAAAACAGTAATGGATAAGTAAATAGTTCGGATCATCACTTTCAACTGCCAAAAAAAGATGGCGAATAGGCCTACTGATGGTGGGTTCCCAGGGAACTCGAGGGCAACCTTCAAATTTTATTGGCACGGTATTACGTGTTTCATATTTCTTTTAAACATGCCTGTATTTCGTCTGCTAGAACTAGAACTTTTATTTACCTGTGGGTCTGGATGCTTGAAATATCCGTTCTGTCTTGGGCAACCTTTTGTGGGCTTCGGCTCCTCTGGAATCAAAATAGGTACATATTTACTTATGTATTTTATGCGAAAGCGTGTAAATGGCATAATTATAGCATTCAAGTAGTGTATCGTTGAATTTCACTGTTTTTCAAATACAAAATACCGAATTTGCGTTATAATTATTAATATTTAAGAAATATTCGTAATTATGTTATAAATAGTAAGAACTGTAAGTAACACATTTTTTTTATATTAAAAAACACGGTTATATTATTTTAAATTTTATTAATTGTATGCAGTATCACCATTATTATTTTGAGTATTGGCAAAACTCCGAATTCTGTTTCAATTTAATGTTTTTATTCAAGGCATTGCCAAGTTAATTTTGCTTATTATGTTTTTTAATAAATATATTATAAATTAAAAATTATTACAAAGAAAATTGTGGTAAGAAAAAGTTCTAAAGAGTTATTAAACTCTCTATTGTTTTTGTGTGGCATCAGTTATTCTCCCGCGCCAAGACTAAATTTTTTCGAACTTGTCTAGCCACAATTTTCTCTTTCTCAAATTTTCTGATCTCTTTTTCTGTATTCTACTCTCTAGAATACAATTGTCACCACCCCAAATCTCTCCCGTGGGTGTCGTACAAGGCGACTAAGGTTAAATAAGTGACGGGGAATGGGCAGCAGCGTTCCTCTTATACCACCTAGCAATGTACCTGCTGCGACTTCTTTGCCCGATAAATGGCAATAGGCTCGCCACCTATTACATGGGATCTTACATAATTGGCGAAACGCGGGTGCTAGTTCACCTCTGCCTCCTTCAGGGATATAGGCGTGATTTATGTATGTATGTATGTTTTTCTGTTTTTGAAAAGAAAAAAGAAAATCAGGCCAGAAAAATATTGCTATATGTAATAATATTGATGTCAACTCACGCAGCTCTTTCCTATCGGCACAGTCGACGTTGGATGGGATGTCGCATCGTTCCTTGTTTGGGTTGTCATCTACGAACACTAAACCGTCCGGACACAGCTTGGCTTCCGCTTTTCCTGTAAGAAAAAGTAATTTAAATAACATGAATAAACGGTGGTGACGGCAGAGTAGAATACAATTGTCACCACCCCAAATCTCTCCCGTGGGTGTCGTACAAGGCGACTAAGGATAAATCAGTGATGAGGAATGGGCAGCAGCGTTCCTCTTATACCACCTAGCAATGTACTGCGACACTTTTGTGCCCGATATATGACAATTGGCTGACATGGGACCTAACATAATTGGCGAAACGTGGGTGCTAGTTCACCTCTGCCGACCCTTTCGGGGATATAGGCGTAATTTATGTATGTATGTATGTATAAATAAATAAATATTTTTTTACACTCTCACCTATCCGTCTAACCCAAAGTAAGTAGCTTTAGCACTTGTCTGGTCTGGATACTAGATGACGGACAAATTTAAATATTCATAATACATCACTCTGTCTATATCTTAGTGTGTGTTAATTACACAAATATTTACCAGGATTCGAACCCTGGATCTCCTTGCCAATATGCAGCGATCTGATCATTCTATCGAACCAGTCGTCCGTAAAAATAACTTAAGTTTAACCGTAGAACAAAACAAACACATTTTATACACTTACTTAGGTTAACTGTCTTGCTTATGTTATGAACGTAAGTAAGGTAAATTATATTTGTAATCTAATAAGTGCCTTTATCTAAAGAGAAGAAGGTTAACAACATGTGGAACCTTCGGCGATTGAAATACTAGATGACTCAGTAAATCTATACTTACAAGGTTTTGATAAATAGAGAAATAAACAGAGTTATCATTAGATCTTATTATTTTACTAACAATATTATCAGAGAATCTAGCACAGAATAATATGTGTACCTTTAATTTATTTCAAATATATAACAATGATAATTGTATCGTGTTCCTTCAGATATGATATGCACTTTTTATTATAGTTTGATGTATCTTAATTGATAGCATTTAGTTTTTACACATATCATATACAACGGTAACAGGAAATAAGGATAATTATAACTAAAAATAGGTAGTCCATATCGACATAAGAGAGGATTGAGTAATTGAATTTTGTAGAATAAATTAAATCGGAATTATTCATTGAATTTGGTGACCAGGAAATGTCAAACACTAGCGTGCACTTGACATTAATTATATAAAAGGCATTCGCTAACAGAACTTACACATTACCCAACGCGGGTAATTGCGAGTTATTCGGCAATTCAACATTCTTGTTGAGAAAAGAAAATGTTACCCTTTTAATATTCAAAACCGCTCGTACTACCGTTCACTTTGAGACATATTCTGTTTACAAATAGCCACGACTTCTAGGCTTTCCAATATCTAACATATAAAAATCTCTTGTCACATTATTTGTTATCGAACTCCAAATCATCTTGATCGATTTTTATGTATATTTGGTAGATCTGAAAATAGGTTGTAGGCTATTTTTTATACCCCAGGTGATAAATATATGTTTCTCTATCAATAAAAAATAAATCGCCTGAGATATGTGCTACGAACTTTTTAAACTATTAAGCTGGTATAGTTTATTATTCGCCTCCTTCTGACGAAAGCATTTATTCAGAGACCCGTTTTTTCACAGCAGCAGAATCAAAATAATCCTTGTATTCATAAGCTAGTGATAAACTATCTAGATTTCGAGTAATAATATAAGTATTAAAATAAGCCATAGCACAACAAAAGTCCGTTAATGCAACGCCGTTAATAAGTTTTTAAACAAGCCGCCATTAAAATTGTTTTACGGCACTTAAACTTAAAATTGCGCATTGTACACCAATTTGTGTGTAGCCAGAATATTTCACTGGCACGGCTGGTGTTCAAACCTGAGAAATTCACAGTCTATTTGCTTTCATAACAGCTGTGACCCGTCTCGGTAAAATAAATCCAGCTAATTGGTCGATTGCAACTATTAAATTCATAACGGTTTTCACGATAATTTGTTCTATAACATTCATGATGTAGCCGGTAAAGACCGGTAAACAGTTATAGGCGATACTTTATAATACACGCGAATCAAAACTAATTATCAATGATCGAATAAGAAGTAATTTTACACATAAACCCTGGTCTAAAACACGCTTTTTTCTTTATTAGTCGGGATAACGATACAATTTATGAAAAAAGGAAAGAAAGAAGTACAGAAACAGGTAAGAATTTTGCGTGGAGAAATTTCAAATAAATAGTTGCAGTGCTTAAATATATGACCGCGGTCAGCGCAACTCGGTTTATAGTAATGAAACGCGAAAGTTTAAAAGTAATCATTCTTTGGATATCAGTGAAAGTTATTTACTTTAACTAGAACCACCTCCAAGAAGGATAATAAGTTTTTGATTGAATTTTTTCTTTAGCAATCACTTTTAAAGAGGTGATTGTCTAAAGTTAAAAAGGTTAAAAGCAATGTGTCAGGTTTTGTTCAGTAGGTACACAGTGAAGAAATCGACACTCAAATAGCTACCCACTTTTAAAGGTTAATCAACCGTGTCTAATTTCTCTTGCAGTCACCAAGAGGTCTTGATATTTCCTACTCACGTGCAAATAGAATGGCGTTGCATCATCTTCACATGCAAAACTCAAGTGATACTAACCTTTGGAGCACTTGTAATAGAGGTCACATTGGTACGGGTCTGGGAAGAAGCCCGTCTTATCTGGACATTCGTATTCTTGAGCTGAAACTAAAAGATTTAAAAGTTAGGTTTTTTAATGAAAATGCATTACATAGCGCGGCAATAAATATTGGACGTGCAATATTTATTGCCGCTCCGCAGCTTTGGAAAGATAAAATTCAGATCACATACAACATTTTGGTCCAAATTTAATAATAATTATATTCGCGGAAATATCGCGGGAAAGGCAAATTTCTCGCACGCCATAGCGGTGTTAACGACAGATCGAAAACTAGGCCTAAACCCATTGGGCAACCATACAAGTATCGTGGTCTTACAATCGATCGCAATTTGCTCTTGACCGCTTACGTCAGAACCAACCACAGTAATGGACTTTTCAAGTGAACTGGCCCAGATTTTTAGGTGAAAATTTCAATTGTTGTGTGAAATGACAAGATTTCATATTTTCAACATACTTTTCTTATAAAGTTATATGAAATAAGACCGAAAATGAAGACACCCATAATATGTTTTCTCTTTTTACGTATGTTGTTTTCATATAAAAAAGTCATGATTAAACATCCGGCGATACTGAACGGACGTGTCAAATGACGTCATAACTACGGGTGAATAGCAAAATGACTCTTCGTCTTCGTTCTGTCGTTAAAATAAGATTGTTTGTCAAAATTACTAATAAACTAATTTTCAAGTAATTTTTTTATGTTCTCCCATGCAGGAAAGCAAAGTCTTTAACTTAATCTGCCGCAGTTGTGACGTCTTTACACATTTAATTTACTTTTTCGTTGCAATTATGAAATGAAATACTGTTTCTATGAAATGAAAGACATGGTATTTTTGTTACATTTTTTAAACGTTGTCGATGCTATACCATGACCAGTTCGAAGGCGCGGTTTCCTTAATATCAAGTATCATGTTTTGCCGCAAATGAAAGTAGTCTGGGCAAGATTTAAATTAAGATTGGCGCTCTTATCAAGCTGCGCGAAATTGTCAATCTTTCACCAATTTATTTTCAACATCGACATTTATGACGTGCCTACTAATAAAATAAATTTTGACATAGACTTATAAAAAATGGGATCGATTTGTGGCAATATAAGCAACAGTTTTAAAGCTTTTACTACGTGAGTTATAATGTTAATCCGCAAGGTGTAATAACTACATTAATTCTATTACAAATCCCTGTATGAGTATGCACATTTTGGTTTCGCTATCTTGGTTGTACGTTAAAAATATTTAATTTTATACATTTACAAATACTTACAATGTTTTGTTTAGTAATCGTGTGGTAACGACAGGTACCATATACAATATACAATTGTAGCCGATAATGATATCAAAAAGCAAATTTTCCATATGAGGATGAGATGTTGGTCAAGGAAGGACCTATAAGCGTTACTGGGGCAACAGACCTTTCCTAATGAATGGAATAATATAGGAAGAGTGGGCGTCCTGTGCGGATTGGTAAGTATTTAACGACTGCAGAAGCAGCCAAGGGCTTAACGTGCCTTCCGAAACACGGAGTAAGTCTAGTTAAAATGTTTTTGGTCACCCATCCAATTAATGACACAATCATCATCATCATCACCAGCCTTTAAATATCCACACTGCTGGGGCATAGCCATTCCTATGGAAGTATATAGGGAGAATGGGCCATAACAGACAACGCTGGCCCAGTGCGGATCAGTGGATATTAACGGCTGAAGTAGCAGCCTGGACTAACGGCTTAACGTGCCTTCCAAGTCACACAGGAAATCGAGATAATGTATTTTTGCCACCCATCTAATGACCGGCCTTAGTGAACATAGCTTTGTTTACGCAATCGCAGACGTAGTGCGGTAACCATAGCGCCATCGACCTCCTTGTATACTGTAACATCTACACTAATCAATTAACTTTCCAGGTGAATAGTAAAAGTAGCACTGATGGTCACACTAGAAGCTTACATAAAATGACGAAATGAGGGTATTACGCGTGCGTCTGAATGCACTTCAGTCATTAGTCCCGGCTGCTATGCATCTGCAGTCCTTAATATCCACGAAACCGAGGAGCTCGATGACGCAGTGGCTTGCGCCCTAGACCTGCGCGATTGCGTAAACTAAGCTATGTTCGCTTAGGCCGGTCATTGTATGGGTGACCAAAAATATGGTACCTCAAGTTCCACCAGACTTCGGAAGGCAGGTTAAGCCGTTGGTCCCGGCTGCATCTGCACTCGTTAATACCCACCAATACGGGTGGGGCTAGCTTAGTGGGTTATGGCCCGTTCGCCCGATATTCTCCCATAAGGAAGGGCTGTGCCGCAGCAGTAGGGATATTAAAGGGCAAGTGATGATGTGTACAGGGGGCCTACCGCCTAACTCTATTGCTGATGATAGCTTTAAAGCAATGCAATGCTAACGGCTATAGCAGACATCCTGAATTTTTAGGCGGTACGGATTTTGTGCCAAATTCATACAAAATCATTCGGTGATCATTCGTTCAAAGCTATCGCTAATAGTTTAGGTAAATTTGGTGCAAAAAGACAGCATGACGTCATAAACTATAGCTTTTGCTTAAGCAATCGAGTTAGGCGGTAGGCCCCCTGGTCTCACGTGGACTGTTTTGGCTGCCTTCTTTCCTTCTACACTCTTTCATTATTCGCACAAAGAAGATTACCACATAATCACAACTTTACTTCACTCTCCTTGGAATATGCAAATGAACTAGTGTCAAGACAAAATCAATAAATATGGCAAGCGTATAATTTCAAGATGCAACCGTGACTTCAATAAATATCACAAAACAACTTTCACGGATTCAACTCGAGGTGTGTTATGTTTAGCTGTTTATATTATTTTAAAGTCTTTTGATTTATTATTCTTTTGTTAGTGCTGACGAAAATTGACATTGGATAGCTGTGTATGCAAAGAAGATTACCATGCTGATAAATTATATATGGTATACCTATAGAGTAGTAAAATAGCTGCCATCATAATGTGAACCTTAGAGATATTTAATAGAGTTTAAAAGCAATGAAAAAAATTGGCCGTGTGGTGACGGCAGAGTAGAATACAATTGTCACCACCCCAAATCTCTCCCGTGGGTGTCGTACAAGGCGACTAAGGATAAATCAGTCATGAGGAATGGGCAGCAGCGTTCCTCTTATACCACCTAGGTACTGCGACTTTTGTGCCTGATAAATGGCAATAGGCTCGCCACCTATTACATGGGACCTAATATAATCGGGGAAACGTGGGTGCTAGTTCACCTCTGCCTACCCCTTCGGGGATATAGGCGTGATTTATGTATGTAAGTACGTATGTTTAAAAGCAATGAAAAAAAATTGCATACATTTGCCCTGTAAAGGATTAATGCAAGAGACACGCAACTCAAAAACTTGTGACACATTGTGTGTTCTAAATCTATGTCAGTAAGACCTATTGTTGCAATTTCAAGTGTGTCTCATAATGTTCTTTTATATTTGCACGATAACTAAGAGTTTGAAATTGAACAACTGCCAGGACTAGACTTGCGGATATTTAGGTGTTTGGCATTTTAGTAATGCATAACTACCATAAAAATATATTAGGTGGTCCAATATAGACAAACAGAACTCAAAGTGTCTAGGGTTTCGGCTCACCGTCTGTGACGGTTTTTATTTATTCTGATCACTCAAGCAGTATATTATTCACTATATAATATACTTATTATTATATACACCTATTGTTTGGGATGTAAACGAGAATCGAATCCGTAAAAGTTGTTTTATTTAAAATTTTATCTCCCTTATAATTAAGAAGCGTTATGATAGAGAATTAAGTTGTTAAGCTGTTTACGTGGCCAACTGTACACTATCTATAGAAAAGGAACGGCGATAGTTGCCTTTATTAATAGCCAAAGGTCAACTGGTCACGAAACAAAAGTAGTGTGCGTAAATGTCGCAGATAAATAGTCAAAATGGGCGTTTCGGTAAACGACAGTTTCTTTACTACACAGCTACAAAATCATTATTTTCATTTCAAGCGATTATTACTAAAACAGCTTATATTACCAAGAAAAACTTGAGATTTGTTAAAAAAAACGAAATAGATGTTTTAAATTAAATTAAACTGATGAAAAGAAGAATACAATAATAATTGTCACCACCGTAGCTAGTTCGAGCGATGAAAGGTTAGATTAGGTTAGTTGATGCTTAGTTCAGTAATAAAAAGCCTTAGTCAAAACTGATTTTGCCTAAAATGAGCCTAAGTTTTGACTTGGTAAGAAAATCAGGATAAAAAGGTTTTGACGGGCTAAAATATTTGATTAATATTACACATCAATCATAAATCACGCTTATACCCCCGAAGGGGTAGGCAGAGGTGACCTAGCACCCACGGTTCGCCAGTTATTTTAAGTCCCATGTAATAGGTGGCGAGCCTATTGCCATTTATCGGGCACAAAAGTCGCAGTACATTGTTAGGTGGTATAAGAGGAACGCTGCTGCCCATTCCTCATCACTGATTTATCCTTAATCGCCTTGTACGACACCCGCGGGAGAGATTGGGGGTGGTGACAATTGTATTCTACTCTGCCGTCTCCACACGGCCACATTATAATATTTACACAATAATATTTATTTATTTATATCTCTTTTCATATTTGTAATATTCACAGATTCAATTCTCGGGTGTTTAGTACCTACTTAATTTATTATTTAACAATCAGCTCTAGTAATCAACGTGTTGATTACTAGAGCGCTCATTTATTATATTTAATTCGTATTTCTGTAGTTTTTTTATTTAATTCTTTTCTTATCTTTAATTCGTATTTCTGCCATTTAATATCAAAGGGAATGTAACGGTCGTGTTAATAAACGAATTTGGTAAGGCATACGCGAGTTGAAGTCATTATCCGGTTATCTGTTATATTATATAGGTATAGGTTTATTGTATTGCAGCAAGACTCCTTTGCTCGATCAATGACCCAGGGTAACAAACAAATATGGAAGTGCATCCGTGAACACTCACATTTCCGTCTGTTGAAATATCATTCATTACATTTGATTGAAATAAAACTAATACGTTTCCTAATTAATAATTCATAACAAACAAATCTAACAAGTTTTTCTAACATAACTTGATAGAAAAAGTTGTTTGTATTTGATTAAAAAAAACAAATGTTAATGATTAAAGGGATTTGTTGCGATTATGGCGGACAAAAAAAAAAGTTTTTTGATACTGCCGGCCTTAACGAACGTTGCTTAGTTAACGAAATCGCACGGGGAAGTACCCACCAATCCGCATACCCATCAGTCCGCACGGGGCCAGCGTGATGGGTTATGGCTCCAATCTCCCTATTTTCTTCCATTCTTAAGGCCCGTGCCACAGCAGTGCGGACGTTAAAGGGCTGGTGATGATAATGACGGGAAAATATGTGAGCCACTGCACCATGGAGCTTCTTTTACATTTCAGAAGCAACGAGATCAAAAGCTCACCTTAAACGATGAAGCGTCAAAAGCAAAACGGACGGTATTGGCGCTTCACCTATTACGGTGAAGTTTTGATCTCCTTTCACTCATGCATCCCAGCGTTGCTCCAGTGGATCCGCTAAGTGCATGACTGTTTTGCAAGGCCAATCAAGCTGTTGAACTCTGTCACGGATAATGGTCCAAGCATTTTCGAAACGACCCCACGACTCGTTTAATGGCCGTGCGTGGTGGTGTCGCAAAAAACCGATAACTACAAAAGGCCGCCGGTTGAATTGCGACTGCAATTATTTACCGTTTAATCAAGTTCTCGTGTGCTATACACCTTAAGCGCTCACATACTGTACACACATACAGCTTAAGTTCTCCTTAAAGAGTTTGCTCTTACTGCCGCACTCAGAGACGTCAAATAACGTTAATGAGTACTTAACGTCAAAAAATGACAATTCAAAACTAGTCGCTATCCTTGTCGGGTCTATGGTCTAGTTTTGAATGAAAATGTTTGACATTAAATACTCATTAAAGTGACTGAGTGCTGCAGTTAAGGAATATGTTCCAAATACTAACAACATTTTCGCTTCCAGGGACAAGTGGCTAACCTACTGTCATTTCCTTGGCACGTTCATCGCAAGGTTACATATAAACAGATAATGTTCATACAACACACGAATACTATTGGTTGAGATTGGCGGATAAGAAAACAAAACAATTAAAATTGTTCTCGAAAGAACTTTGAGACAACGTAATAAATTTCACGTTTATAAAACTGGTTTGTTTTTTCTATGATCTAGTTTTTAGATTAGGTATTTAAGTACCTACCTAAATTATTGAGCTTCGAAATAATTTATTCACATTTAGAGAAACGAAATGATACAAGGTAATCTTAGGTATTTTTAATGAAAATTCTACTAGTGTAGAATCAGTCAGTCAAGCAATTGACTGAACACTCATTGGCACTATAAATGCTTCAACCGATATAGCTTGAGACAAAATGTATGCAATCTTCATTATGTATTTTAATATAATTTACAAAAATAGAAATGTCTAATACCTACTTATTTTAATAAGCAGATCTAATTTGATGGATGATGAAAAAAAATATGGTAAAAGTATGTAAAATACAAATTGCTTATTTTTTATATATCAAAATATTAAAGTAGGTTCGAAATAAAACACACAAGGGGACACCGCGGCTATGGTCTTTGCAAAGTGATCGAAACGTCGGATTAAATAAAAACAATGCCACACACCTAAATATACGCGAGTTGAATCAGTAAATTTTGTTTTTTCAAATGCTTGGTGTTCGTGCATATTCAAAAGTACGTTAATCAAGTACATACATTCTAAATAAAGTTTGAAAGACGTGGTTGATATTTTTATACTATTATACTAAAAATTATCCCAAAATTAATACGTCATACGAATCATCGCTCAGACTACAATTAAAAAGTTTCAAAATAATATGATGAATTCATCACAAAGCAAATTTCACAATATACTCGCAAAATTATAAAATCTCCCAAAAGATTTACTCTAAGAAAACGTTTGGTTCCAACTTAAAATACCGACAAATCTTAAATTACCGACATTATTATCAAAAACTGTAACTGTAAACGAAAGAAGAAACGTATTAAAAAAATAAACTCACCCAAGGCACAGCCTAAACCAACTATGAGTAGTAAAGTCTTCATGTTTCCTATGTGAATAATGAAATTAATTGTAAATTCGAACTACGGTACGTGCGGCTCCTTCCGAAGGTTGCTCCGTATTGCGGCTGCGCCCATTGTGGCCGGCGCAAGCGCAAGTCACCATTATACGCACGGCGGAAGAGTGTGCGATGAATGTAATTTTGCATTTGTAAATAGCGGATAGGATAGGATATAAAAATGTTACTACATCTATACTAATATTATAAAGCTGAAGAGTTTGTTTGTTTGGTTGAACGCGCTAATCTCAGGAACTACTGTCACTGCTTTTGTGTTGGATAGTCTATTTATCAAGGAAGGCTATAGGCTATATAATAACCGATATTAATTCGAGCGAAACCGCGGGCGACCACTAGTAAATACATAAATCACGCTTGTTATCCCCGAAGGGATAGGCACATCTGTATTAACACCCCTGTTTCGCCAAGTTTTCACAAACAGTAGCATAAATAATCTTAACGATGCTTTTTGCACTCAGCACCTATGCTTTGTGGTGACATCATCGGCGCCAGGTCCAAACTTATAATAAACGGGTAGTCCGTCAACGGCACTTCAGACTACCCAAAACTGTCAAAATTCTTTAATCGATTGTCAATCTTAACTTGTTTGAAGTAAAGCACAAAGACGATTGAGAAAGTGTACATTTTGACACGTAACGTGCTGTTGACTGCACAATTTACCCATAGATCTATAGTGGGCTAATAATAATGTTTTTATATATTTAGACTAGATGAGAAAATTTTCTCACTGACATCGTTGAGCCTCTGGATCAACCATGTGATAGATAACTATTCTTTATGATTATCTTTGAGTTAGCATAGAAGCAGAACTTAACCGACAGCAAAGATAAAGTTGCACAAAAAAGTCGCACATAAACTTATTGAACGGGCTGTAACAAAAGCCAACCAGAAAAGTAACAGCGTGACATGTCATACGAGTTGGCACCCTTACTATGAGACAAAATTATTATTACTAACATTACTAGTTTTTGGTGGTAATTTCCTCATACATACATAAATAAATCACGCCTATATCCCTGAAGGGGTAGGCAGAGGTGAACAAGCACCCACGATTCGCCAATTATGTTAGGTCCCATGTAATAGGTGGCGAGCCTATTGCCATTTATCGGGCACAGAAGTTGCAGTACATTACTAGGTGGTATGAGAGGAATGCTGCTGCCCATTACTCATCGCTGTCTTTACCCTTAGTCGCCTTGTACGACACCCACGGGAGAGATAGGGTGGTGACATTAATTTGTATTCTACTCTTCCGTCTCCACACGGCTGATTTTTGGATTTACTAATACCATTAACTCAGAATAGGATAGGATAGGATTATTCAATTTATTTGGGTAGCTTAATGGTTTTTATATTTTTTTATTTTTGGTTAATATAAGTAAGCCAGTGATTAGTACACATATTTTGTTAAGTGCCCAACAATAATCCTGTATATTACGATTAGGTAATTAGATGTCTCTCTCTCTGCCACTGTAAAGTGATCGGAACGTCGAGTTAATTAATAACAATATCAAACACTTATATATAAGCGAGTATAATTCATAAAAGTTGTTTTATTTCAAAAGATTAATAGTAATAATCCAAATAATAATATAATAATGTACTGCAGTAATCCTGCATAGAAATACGAATCCAATATTTAGTCACTACCTTACCTATCCTTAAGTCTTTTATGAACCGCGATCAGCTGGGATTCAATGGGGCTGAGATTGGGCAAAGTATTATTTTCAGTGTGAGTTTTTACACACATCTGCTTACTTGACTTGCCATACAAACAGTAAAAAACATAGATCCTAAAAAATTAGAACCCGTTGGTATTCGACATTAACTCACTCGTCGACAAGAGGAAAATTTACCTGAAATGGAAAAAAATATACCTAGCGATTTCTTTCTTTTCAATTTTAATTTTGTTGGCCAACAAAAATAAAATTTTAATGTTTTTTTAATTTAAAAAAATGCAGAGATATAATTTGGAAATGTTTTCACTGATGACACAATGCATTCGAGTATCGCTTGCGTAGTAGTGGCACGTATGCATACTTACACTTACCGAGGTCCAAAGAGGATCACCTCGGGTCTACATGGTCAATTTCATGGCTCAAAAGTGCCCGGAATGCGCTCCGCTTACCGGCAGTCGAATCCTGAAAAACAGTTGAAAAACGTTGAAGTGAATGTAGGTGAATGTTTTTGAAGTTCATAAGACCCAAAGTTTTTGGGCTCTGGCAAATGAAAAAGTAAAAAAAATATATTCATTGCTGTTGTATTCTGTTAATTATTAGTTTGATTTTTATTATACCATGTGGTGACGGCAGAGTAGAATACAATTGTCACCATCCCAAATCTCTCCCGTGGGTGTCGTACAAGGCGACTAAGGATAAATCATTCATGAGGAATGGGCAGCAGCGTTCCTCTTATATCACTTTGAAATGTACTGCGACTTTTGTGCCCGATAAATGGCAATAGGCTCGCCACCTATTACATGGTACCTAACATAATTGGCGAAACGTGGGTGCTAATTCACCTCTGCCTACCCTTTCGGGGATATAGGCGTGATTTATGTATATATGTATGTATTGAGCATTTCTGACGCTTTAACTAATAACACTGCAGTAAACATGCCCAATAGATGATATTAGGGTGGCCTGCTTTTGTGACAGGACCTAACCAGAATTCATTGATAATTGATTGATATAATTCATTGAATTATGTTGATGATTGGTTTTGGAAGGTATAAAGACTAACCGAATGGGATGTATTGAGTGAAAGATGTTAAGAATGATTAATAAAACTAACTACCTGACCCTGACTCCACATAACCTGGGAACTAGACTAGCCAGGCGTACGATGATGATTAAAAAATTACAAAGAAAACATATTAAAGAACCGACTAAAGTCTAACAACTGTTAAAGGTTACAGTGAACTTTCTAAACGATTCAACGTATAATTTGATCAAGGAGCGATTCAGTTGAGATGTGAAAGATATTACGTCACAACATCTTATAGGTGGCTGCCTCATTACGAAATAGTTCACTAATTGTCCCGCCACGACAGACAATAGAAATGTTTGGCGCGTTTTCAAGTTCGACACATCAAAATTAAGCAACTAGCAGAGTAATTATAATAGCGTTGTGTAATGCTTCGTCGAGAACTGGTCTAGCGGTGACTGGATTAAGGACTAGGCGGGCAACTGTCGAACAATAGACATGATAACGCTCCTTAGAAACAAAAGAGACACTACTCAATATTGCATTCGGGCAACAGTAACTCTTACCGCTATAGATTTAGAACACACAATGTTTCCGTTATTATTTAAGGATGCGTCTCTCTTGAGAGAGTGAATCGCGTTCGACATTTCGTGAAAAAACCGTTATTATATTGGATCTGTTTATGATATCGCACACCTTAACAAAGGATATCAAAACTGTGAATAATCCAAAATCGATTATTGGAAAATGCGCCGAAAAATACCTAAACTCCAAATAAGACTTCTGTGTTAAAGTCTTTAATCAAGTAATTAGTAGATTCTGTAAGTTAGTCTTACATCAAACACCCACGTTTCGCCATCTTATTTCCTCACTCCATGTAATAGGAGTTCCTCCTCCATCCATATGTTGGTGATCAATAAATAAATAAATAGGGTATATAAGCAGGCAGCCCCTCACGAGGTGGACCGACGATCTGGTGAAGGTCGCGCGAAGCCGATGGATGCGAGCAGCGCAGGACCAATCGGTTTGGAAATCCTTGGGGGAGGCATTTGCCCAACAGTAGGTGTCTCTCGGCTAACTGACTGATGTAATAGGGTGCGAGCCTATAGTCATTCACCGGGTACTCGCAGTAATTTGCTAGAGGATGCACCAGGGACGCTGCTTGCTGCCCATTCTTCGTTAAGTTATTACTTTTAGTAGCCTTGTACGATACCTAGTCACGAGAGAGGTATGGTTGGTAATAATTGTATTACTCTCTGCCGTTACCACACTGCAACTTTTTACTATAAATTGTATTTACTAGCAAGCAGCAACCCTAGTCAAGGTACGACAAAAATTCGGACAAAAAAATTTACAAAAGTCTTACGATTATTTTTTAATGATACATTTTTATTGTTATTTTATGCCCATAGTTGCATGGTCGGCGCAGTAATAAACTTATTGACGCAACGCTTCAAGGGCCTTAAAATTTTAGTTGTGAATTAGAGTTTCGTAAATTTTGTTTATCACACTTTACACTCCAATTCATGTGTTCTATTTACGCAAAAAAATAGTTTGAAACAAAACAATAACGGTGTTAGTATTAAATCCAAATCTAACAGTCATCGTTCAGTAATGCCGGGCTTCTGAAAAATGGATTAGGCTTCAAGAAAAATATCTTAATTCAATGCCTCATAAGCAAAACCATTCGTAAATACCTACATATATGTAAAAATCACACCTTTTCCCCTATATGGGTAAGGCGGAGGTGTTTTAACACCCACATTTCGACAGCTTATTTCAGGTTTAATGTAATAAATAAATAAATAAAATTATGGTTGAAGCATCTTAGATACACTCATGAATCGTAAAAGAAATTCGTTACACATTGGAAATGTGTGTCAAAGGCAAAATTTAACGTGAAAAGCTACGCCATCCGTTCGTAAACACTAACTAGGTACTAAGAAAATCAGTCAAAAGTGATTTTAACTGGCTAAGAGTTTTGACTGTAACATAAGCACCAATAACAGGCACACACGCACAGTCTACATTATTACAGGGAGCAAAAGGAAAGTTGTGTGCTAACAATTTCTTTTCAAATATAATGCATCATGCAAAAGATTCGCTGTGCCCAACACTCTGTTTACTGTTAGCTGCTAAGAACCCACGCTGAGACGTGACTAAGAACACTTTCTTCGCGAATTGCAAAACCAATTACTGAACCAAGCAAGCCTAGTCTGTACCCTTGACGCCGTTTAAAGCAATAAGCCAAACGAGATCAACCAGTTCTATTAGATCAACTACTATAATAGAAATGTAACGACAGCGAATTGTATGTCTGTAACTGTACAATCAATCAATTAAAAATTCATTCAAGACTGCTCTCTATTGCGCAATAGTTAGATTCTATATTTACATTACATTACATAAATTACGCCTATATCCCCGGAGGAGCAGGCAAAGGTGAACTTGCACCCGCGATCCGCCAATTATGTTAGGTCCCATGTAATAGGTGGCGAGCCTATCGCCATTTATCGGGCACAAAAGTCGCAGTACATTGCTAGGTGGTTTAAGAAGAACGCTGCTGCCCATTCTTCATCAATTTTATATTTGCTATCATTTTAATATCAGTAGTCCTATAATGTCTGCTGGGGCACGGGCCTTCTCAATGGATGGAAGAATTGGGCTTGGAATTGGCTGGGAACGGAGATTGGGCTTTAATCCACGGCGTTGGAACATTTCGGGTTGGTGGGTATTAACGACTGCAGATGCAGCCGGGAACAACGGCTTAACGTGCCTACCGTCGCACCGAGGAACTCGAGAAAATTGGTCACCCTTTCAATAGAGCATACCCGCGTGTGTCGTACTAGGCGACTAAGGGCTAAGACAGCAATGAGTAATGGGCAGCAGCGTTTCTCATATGCCACCTAGCATTTTTCTGCGTCGAATTCCATGACCGATAGATGGCTTGCCCCCTATTACATGTAACCTAACCTAATTGGCGAAACCTCTGCCTACCCTTTCGGAGATATGTGCGTGATTTATGTATGGATGTATGTATTTATCCCCGAAGGGAGATACATATATGTACCGTCGGTTTTAAATTGCGTGCCATGTAATAGGGAGCGAATGTGTTATTGTGTCGTTCCGTGTCCCAATGTGATTATTGATATATTGCAATCTCCAAACGAGCATGGAAGGCAACATCTTAAATAAAATAAACCTAGAAAAGAAATAGCAACATTAAAGATGACAGAAACAAATGAAGATTTCAACAGACGAAATAATAGATAATAAGTCAGTATGCCGTTTAGTAATTATGTTTGCAGATAACTACAGACATCTAGATAGTGAATGATGATCCTAACCTTCCTTTCACCAAATCATAACTATCTAAATCTATCACTCGCGGTTATATACAATTATACACAACCAAACTTTCATTACTGGTTACATGAATAGTAAATAAACACTTCTTACATTCACACCTATCCTCTAGTCTAAAGCTAGCATCATAAAACTTGCTTACTTTTGTTATAGAAATGAGATGACGGACAAAGATACACTGGGATCAATATCAGAACACTGGGATCGTTAATACCTAACTATTGAAAATCTACTACATAAACATAACAACAACTATGAAACGAGAATAATTAAAAAAAAAACGAAAAGAGTAAAAGGCAATAAAATACATTACTCTAAGTTAAAGAAAGTAGAAATCTTACCAACATGTTATTATATGGTCATGTATGAGAGATTTCACAAAAATTCCTATCAACTAAAACATTTGGGCTCATATAAAGAAATATAAGATATATTTGAAAAAAAATCCGATAATTTTCGGGCATCAATCCCAATCCGAGAGACTGCCGAGTGGTATAGATTTAGAGGGATGACCGATCTGCTCAGGATATACGACGCAACGAAAAAATTCTGGATCTCACTAATTGTAGACCAATAATTCCCCTGATATTAATTAACTAACTCGTTAACCTCAGAAAATAATTTAAAACCAAAAGTGTCGTCGACCTCAAAATTAAACCCACGTCATGAAAAGCTGATACTGAAAGTAATATTGACCGCCAAAAATTTACCTTGAAAACTGGGAGACCTCAAGAGATTGTCTTTTATTCTCAGAAAGGAGTGGAATAGTTGGATGAATGGACAAAAAGCGAATGAACCTAATTACGATATCCTGTGACATAGTTGGGTAACCTTTAATCAAGGTTATGTTGATGACTTTTTTGGGAAAGAGGAAGGGGAACCTTGTTGGCTCCTAAAGGTGGATCCTGTTTTGTCGCCAGGGTGTCACATAGTCGTGTTCAAGTCACAGAAGTTATAATTTAATTTTGTTAATAATAGATACATGTAAAAACTAGGAATTATATTAAATTCGTTCAATATTGAAAGTCCTTAAATAAAATCTATATTGTGACAAAAATATTATAAAAACATTATGTTTAACAATTCCAACTGGTGGTCCACCTAGATCCTGGACCCAGCCCGGGGGTGTCATTACCCCAATGACCCACCCCTGAATCTGTCCTTGGTGGTTCCTTAAGCCTTGTACTCGAGCATTCCCTGGAGGATTTCTCACCAGCAGGCATCTTCCGAATTCTAGTGCCATATAGAGTCTTGCAGAGAGCTATGAATCGGAGTGGAAGGTGGCAGGACTAAGGGCTTCTAAAGGCACAGATCACGAGAATATGACAATAATTAAGGGACTAGATCCAGGCATAGTTCAGTGTACCCGTCTTATATTTATAGTTTATTCATTTAATTTATAAATGAATAGCAAAGATCCACTGCAGATATTTATTTAGTTATTTTACATCAATTTAACGTAATATTGAGTTTTATAACAAATGAATTTAAAATAATTTAATTAATTCTGCTAGTTATTTCAGTAAACTAACTTGACAAAATTTATAAGATCTAAAACCGAAGTTAATAAAAGATAAAGAGAGAAATACTTATTTCTAACAATATTCAATCATGAATAATAAATTAAAATCATGAGTATAATAAGTATTATAATGTCTACAACTATAAGTTAACAGATCATCTTTACAATATCAAAGGCAGCTATAATAAAATTTTTTTTGTTGAAAATTTTTCCACTTGATGCATTATTCAATTTATTCCAAGATATTAAAGTGCCATTCCCAATGACATCTGCAACAGTAAGTCTAACTAAAGTTAAACTTTATGATCGCACATCGGCGAAATAAATCCTGCCAAAGGTCAAATAAATGCCACATTTTCGAAGCTCAGTACGTGGGAATATGAGCATCGAAAGTCTGCATTGACTGACATAGTTACATGTTAATGTGAAGCGGCTAGACAAAAGATTCACGCCTATCAAATGTGGCAACTGATTTCAATAAGTTATTGTATATATTCATGTTTTTTTTTATTCAAGACTAGCCAATGACGTGGAATAAAGTTGGGAAGTGGCGGAATAAAAAGATTATGTATTAAAGATGATATATAATATTAAAGTTATTGATATAATTGAGGCAGTGGAGTTTGTTGAGCACAGGACAAAATAGACATGCATAGTTGTCACTCCTTTCACATCCCATGACTCCTTGGGAATGAAGAATGCATTACGTTGAAGTATTTACATACATAAATTACGCCTATATCCCCGAAGGTGGCGAGCCTATTGCCATCTATCGGGCACATAAAATCACAATATATTGTTAGGTGGTATAAGAGGAATGCTGATACCCATTACTCATCGCTGTCTTTAACCTTAGTCGCCTTGTACGACACCCATGGGAGAGATGGGGGTGGTGACAATTGTGTTTTTCTCTGGCGTCACCACACGGCCTTATGGAATTAAATCTCAATAAACCCAATAATTGAGTTATTGAAAAAAATTTTTCCTAGTCATTTATTATTACAGTCCTTACCATACCACCAATCCGCACTGTGCCAGCGTGGCCAATTCTCCCTATATTCTTACATCCATAAGAAAGGCTTGGCCCAGCAAAAGGAAAACTAAAGAGATGATGTTTGTTACTTTTCTGTAACATTGTGTATAAATATCAATGTACTTTGATAATTAAATGAACATTGTTTTACTATATTTTATTTCTGAAGTTTTATGTCATGTGGTAGTATACAAGTGGTGCAGCAGAATACTATTGACAAAACTCCGCATCAACAAGGCGATTCGGGTAGTAAATATGATGAGAAATGAGCTGCAGCATTCCTGGTACACTATTTATATTATATCTCGCAATTTATAGTGATGAGAGATTCAGACGGGATAATAAATTAACAGTAAGGCTACGTACGAATTTATGAATAACATCAATAAATTCGTATGAGAACAAGTTAATCTAGTTTTGTCGGTGGATTATATTGCATCTGAAGGCCCAACTGAATGCTACGACTTAGTTAAAGAAGCGCTCAAGGCTTTAAGTAAGTTATTTTAGGAAAGTTTTGCAAGGTCAATATCAGACAGTGTATTGTATCTACGGCGATTAGTCCACGCCGTAAAACTGCATCAAGGTATACTTCAAGTTTGCACGATACTCTGAAAAATTGATAGCAAATTTTTCTATTGCGCGTCTTCGTTTCTGCTCCATCCCTATCGTCCAACAATGCTCGCAAATTATTTGGGATCGGTACAGTATGCATACATCTGTTTTGTGGTATGCCTACTGTCATAAAGTGATCTAGAATATAGCCAAGTTAGCTGTTTAGTATATTGATTCGCCCATTTTTCTATAAAGTAATTTTGCTAGCAAACATTATATAATGTTGTTATGTTAAAAAATGATGTACCGGCCGGTTTTCTTTGCCAAATATTGTTTTCCCAAAAGACGCGGGTTCTTTTCTCGCACCAAGACAAAATTTTCCGATATTCTGCTGAACTATTTTTCCGTGTAGTTATTATTATATTAAAATAAAAAATAAAAACTAGGTTAGTTCTAACTGCTGAACAACTACTTGAAATAAAATAACAATATCCCACTTGGTTGGTGGTAGGACTTTTTTCAAGTCCGCATGGTTAGCTACCACCATCTTATTGAAATCTGTCGTCATAATAATAATATTAACAGCATTATTATGTTCCGAGAATTAGTGATAAGATAGCCAGCCTTTTATTCTTAGCCTTCGGCCTTTATCGTCACTTACCATCCGGTGAGATGAAGGCCAAGAGGTTCCCTTTATAGCATAAAAAAATGCTTGCATCGTGCAAGGAAGGCCTCGAATGCACTTTATTCTTTAGCGTCGATAAAATCTTTGAAATCAATGATTAAAATAAGATTCATAGTAGAGGTGGTAATTTAAGCCATGCCTTTTGACTATCCAAACAGAGAACATTCATAGTCAGATTCTTCTAATTTTAACGTACCTGACCATTGTATCTCCACTATGTAACAGTAGTATAGCTTTTTTGGAAGAGCTCGATGGCTCAGTAGCTTAACGCGCTCGGCCTGCGATTGCATAACCTAAACAATAGTTACTGAGGCCCATCATTGGATGGGTGACCAACAATATATTTTCTCGTGTGTGTGTTCGTAGCAGGAACAGTGTCTAAAAATTATACGTAGGTACTATTGAAATACCAATCAGATATGATTGTTATGGTAACACACTGCGAACGTATGTGTGTGACCGTGTTATTTTATATAAAAATATGTCATTCAAATGAAAATATAACTATGTTTAATCGAATAATGAGCGTGGTTTTTGCTCAGGGTGTTATCACATCAACCGATCAATTTTCGATCGACGTCATCTATCGACGAATAATTGTAAACGTGCGTTGACCAATATCTTTTACTTTAACAATTCTGAACCATATCAATCGACCGACGTCGAATAAAAGTATCGACCGACGATCAATCGATTGGTGTGGTTACACCCTCAGGTAGCTACAAGGAAATAATAAAACAGTCAAGTTTAATTGTTTAACTTATGTATTAACTAATTAAGTCTTATAAGTACACTATAACAATAGGTATCACTAGAGACGTTTAGGATCTCGCTTTGGGAGCGGGGGCGGGCCCGTCTTCAGAATCCTTGTACCAGTCCTCACTGAAACAATGAAAAAAAAAACATTACTTAAACAATAGGGCTGGAACTGATGTTACACTTCATAGTTAACGGAAATAAGCACCGATTTTTCATTCCAATTACTCTTTGCTTGAATCATTCATTCATTCATCATCATCATCATCATCAGCCTATGAGAACTCCACAGTCAACAGGCCTCTCCTATGGATAAACCAGCTAAGAAAATCATACTACTATACCCTGGCCGATAGTTGGAAAATTTCCATCTGCATCCCTGAAGAATGTTGAGAGAAGGAATAATTAAAAATTTATTTTTATATGGCCTAGAGCCAGTTTCATACATCTAGTCGGGGTCACTCTCTACATACATACATAAATCGCGCCTATGAGGAACGCTGCTGTCCATTCCTTACACAGTTTTATCCTGAGTCGCCATGTACGACACCCGAGGGAGAGATTTGAGGTGGTGACCACCACACCACACGGGGCTCTCTCTAGCATACAATAACATAATGAAGAAAAGAGACAGAACACTCACCATCCGCGCACGTTCTCAGGCGCGTCACACCTTTGCGACTCCTCGTTGTAGACCTCGCCGACCTGGCAGCCGAGGTCGCGGGGCTCGACTCCGTTCAGGCACACGTAGAACCTCTGGCAGTCGGTGGGGTGGGCGAACTTGGGGTGGGCGACAGCCTGCCCCTGGGGGTCAGTCTGCTGATCTTTGGGGCACTCGAAGCCGTCCTTGGTCTTCTCTGCAACAATCAAATTGAAATTAGGCTAATCATCTTCATCATAACCAGCCTCTTAATGTCCTCACTGAGGGGGGCCTTACCTATGGGTGGAAGAGCATAGAGAGAATGCTACCGGGCTTAACGTGCCTTCCGAAGCACGGAGGAACTCGAGGTAATATATTTTTGGCCATCCATCCAGTGATCGGCCTTAGCGAACATTGCTTAGTTTACGCAATCAAAATGGTTGGTACTGGCAAAAGCGCATACCTATGTGGAAACTTAAGTTTGCACCAGGCCTCTGAAGGGAGCAGACAATAAAGCTTATAGGAATATATCGAGTCAATTATTTCACACGAGCAAGGATTACTCGTCGAAGTGCAGACCAGCGGTGCACTTAACCTCATTTATTCAGTTCTGAGAGTAACAAAGACAACTTACTTTCTTGCGCATTGCATCCCTGTCTGCCGGCCAGTCGGGCCAGACGCAAGTGCCGGAGTACTCGTCGAAGTGCAAACCAGCGGTGCACTTGACCTCATTTGTTCTGTTCTAAGAGTAACAAGGACTACTTACTTTCTTTCGCATTGTATCCCTGTCTGCCGGCCAGTCGGGCCAGACGCAAGTGCCGGAGTACTCGTCGAAGTGCAAACCAGCGGTGCACTTGACCTCATTTGTTCTGTTCTAAGAGTAACAAGGACCACTTACTTTCTTGCGCATTGCATCTCTGTCTGCCGGCGGAGTCGGAACAGACGCAAGTGCCGGAGTACTCGTCGAAGTGCAAACCAGCGGTGCACTTGACCTCATTTATTCAGTTCTAAGAGTAACAAGGACCACTTACTTTCTTGCGCATTGCATCCCTGTCTGCCGGCGGAGTCGGGCCAGACGCAAGTGCCGGAGTACTCGTCGAAGTGCAGGCCAGCGGTGCACTTGACCTCCGTGGCGTCACCCTCGATGCAGTTGTAGAAGATGTTGCACACGGACGGGTCGGGGTGGGCGAAGAACCCGTTACGGCGGGGGCACTGCTGGTTGGGCTTCGGGGGTTCTACGGAGACAAGCATACGATCAGCACCGGCCTTTTAATGTCCCCACTGGGGCACAAGGCTTCGTTAACAGTCAGCCGAGAAAAAAAATAGTATTAGTTTTAATAGTTATGAGAAAAACGGGCAAGACACCCACTGTTGAGCATAGGCCACCCCTAACCGATCGGTCCTGCCTGATTTTACTTATTTAGTTAGGTAACTATTAAATAAATTGGAGTCATTTGTAGTACCATAATGCGCGCAACACTCAGTATTAAGATAAATACCTACTAAATTGAAAAGATTCACAAAATATAGGCTTATTAATACTCGTATATAATTGGTTACAAAAATAAAGCAAGACTTATGGTGCTAACGTATATTTAGTGACAAAGTTCACACAAGCCTTGTGAGGAAAAGTTGCTCGAATAAATCTCGGTCACCTTGAACTCAGGTGGCATTAACTCGACACGTCCTCAAGCCAATATTAACCATAAAAAAACTTTAAAATCCTTTTTGTCATTGACAATAATAAAGCTAACAATTGTAGTGAGTTTTATTCTGTATTTACAGTGTGAGGAGATCAAAGGCGCACGAGTGAAAGTACCTACGAATGCGAAAACTAAGCCTAAAATTTAAGACAGAAAAGAAGGAGGAGTAAAGCAATATTTATCTTTCGATTTCAGATTCGGCCCTATAGTGTATCACATTCAGAGTATCAAGCAGATACTTGTAGATAATTTCAAAATCCTTGACCAACACTCGAGACAGTTCCTAGGAAATGGCAGCAACCTGTCCAGTTCAGGAAGTTGATCTTGTGAACGAATTGCGAAAAGCGGCTCGCCGAGAATTTGCATTCCGCTATTTATAGCTTTTTTCCGTTCGCTATTTATTCGTTCACCTTGGAAACGGAAAGTTTTGTATATTGTCAATAAAATTACCTACGTAGTACAAAAAACACGTATCGGATTTCGCACTCTAAATATTCCGCAAAGTGTTGCCAAATAATGGTCAGTTTCTATAAGAAAAAACAAACTTTGCAAGCTCTCTTACACAGTAATGTAACAATATATTTAATTATTTTCTATTCAAAAGTCGAGTCACGAACTGGTTGTTGCATTCCAGCTAAAGCGTGTGCAAGAATATTAAAACGTGTCTCTTCAAAGGTTCGAGCTGAGAGCTACAATAAAAGACTCATTCTACAAAGTGGATTTTGACAACTGCCTATTTCGTCTCACATCGGTGACCAATGCACTCCGGTTGACCTAGAAAGCTGTTCACGTGTGTCCATCGCGGTCTCTAGCAGACACTTACTTGCACAGAATATCTTGGTATGTGAATAAATAGCTTGCCTGTCACGAATTAAATCAAACGTGACAAGTTTGTCTTTAAAATATTTTCATAATCTTTTTTTTATAAATCAAAGTTCTGGCGCAGGAATTAAATTCGAACGTTTCCTGCATCAAAACGTATTTTTAAGTCGGTAATGAGTGTTGATATAACATACAAATATAATACCCTTCCAATCGATTCATTTATACTTCGATGAATGTAAATGAATCGATTGTTAGGGAGATGGGCATTGAACCTTTAAACCCAATCTTTTTAAAAAAAAAAATACAATAAATTTTTTGTAAAAACCGGAATCAATAAAGCGCGCTTGTTGGTCTCTTCTTTGTGTCGATAATGGTGACCTATGCAAATTTTTTTTTGTTGAACAACATCAACCTATCAAATGCTCATAAATACTGCAGATGCAACTAAGTCCAACGGCTGAACTTGTCTACAGAATCACTGAAGAGCTGAAGATATGTTTTCCATCACCTATCCAATGATCAACCTTTGCGAACATTTAAAGAGACGACAACTCTTCGCATTCCATGGATTCACCGTGCGGGTGCCGGATCCATAGTGTGGCAGAGGGGGAAGTAAGTGGCAGCGCTTGAGACTTGTGACCCAGGTGTAGGTTTACGGGATCCGTTCACAACATGTCAACACTCACTTTCGCCACACCGAGTTCCCTCTCTGGCCAGCAATATTTGGATCTTTAGATTCCGTGAGAGCTGTCTTTTTTTAACCGCTTTAAATTCTAGAAATTCGACTCACGGAGTTCAGTCCTGTCTCCGCAGTCAACGTTGAAGGGCTGGTCGCATTTGTTGATCTTCCTGATGAGCTGGTCGAAGACCAGGCCGTCTGGGCACAGCTTGGTGGTCGCGACGCCGTCTACGCATTCGTAGAACTTGTCGCACTGTCTGTCGTCCTCGTACTGCCCGTCCTTGGCTGGGCATTTGAATTGCTGGGCACCTGGAGAAGATAGAAACGTTGTTTTTTATATAAGAATAGTAGCTTACAAGCAGATTCTAAGAATTGTAGATACCAATAGTAGATAATACAATAGTATATTATAAAGGAGTAGATACCAAGGGCAAAGATAACAAAGAATGTCCCAGATTGCAAGTATTTAACTCCCGAACTGAAGGCGAGGGCGTTAAAATGCGATCTGAGGCTTCTTTTTTATCGCTAGAGGTAAGATCATAGTTATGTCACTAGTTTCATATCTTCACTGATTATGGTTGAATAATACATTATAAATGCGTCCATACTCTCAATATATATAATTAATCTAAATCACAAGATTTCAAAATTACATACTATTACATAAATCATGCCCGTTTTAACTGCACATAATAATGGCAGATATACAATGTATAATATTAGAATATTCAAGGTTTATTTTAAATTATTCACATGTGACCTTATGAATATTTTCCTTTTATTCAATAAATAATTAAATCTTTATTATATGTATATTTATAAACTAAATTCATCATTATTAACCTGTCTTCTTATTCGGCATCTAAATAATTTTCATGGACTTCGGTTGAAGTTTCATTTAATTTCCAATATCCTTTTCAAAAACCAATCTCAAAACGTTGTTGCAAGCCGTATTATAGTGTAATTAATAATCAACCCTTCAAAATTCAGTTAAATACATAATTATGTTGCAGTGAAAGTGTTGAATTCTCATTTGTCAGTCTGTCGAGTTGAGAGCAGGGCGTATCAGGTTTTTTCTTGCTCAACAACAGATTACGTAACAGTGAACGCGGATATCATGTACTACTGACACGTATTTGCATGCAATGTAACCAGCGGGTGGAGTCCTCAGCTAATTATTATCCTACGTGAAACAATTCTTCAGCAGATTTGATTTGCTACTATGCGCACATGGGCTATTTGATATACACAAACGATTTTGGAAGACTATAGTATGATTTTTTTTCCTTTCCCATTGTTTTTTATTACTAAAACAAAGTTAATAGCAGATGTTCCACAGACAAAAATAAAAAGCCATGGAATTCGCTTAAGATTGTGAATCAAATAATTTATTGACTCTATGTAATAGGAGATTTTGGTACCTAATAACTAGGCCGTAATATTTCATAGTTGGTAGTTAACTATGAAGAATGTTGCAGCTACTAATGAACTTAACAACACACTCACCACATAACAGTAAAATAGTTTATTCGTATTTTATTAGGTGTTAAATATTAAATATTCCAAACATTTAATTATTATAGGCGAGTTCGTGCAAATATAAGAGAACATTATGATGACGGAAAGTCTTTTGATGAATCAAGCATTGGCTAGCACTGCCGTGTTTTAGGAAATTGATCTAAGGATAAAATTTGTACCTTCACTGTGACTATTGCAAGAGCGATGTTCGATAACCTATGAGTGTCTGAAAATTTACTCTACTGCGAACTTTAGATTTTCATATAAATATGATTCACATAGAGGCCCATGTTCGATTGGAGATATTGCCGAGATATTCGTTTTTAAATACCAGCTTTTGCAATTTAAATAGTAATAAAATTTTCAAGGGCGGCATCTTTTACTTAAAGTAGGTATCATCGAGGTGTTCCGGTTTTCCTAAATTTTGTTAGTCTTAACGTGTTTTTTAATATGCTGCTAATTAGTGAATAAATTATATAATAAGATGTAAGTCAATAACAACCACCATGTTAGAGAGAAAAAAATTTATTGATTTTATCATTTTAGCCCACGACGACAAAGATAGTTTAGGGTAAGAACTGAATAATGCCCTTAACCCTCAAACCGCCAAGGTCAGATTTTCTTTTAAATAATAGGTAGGTCATAAATGCGCAAAAATATGACAAGCCAGGTATACCATAGTTGTCACTGGGTATTTTAGCGGTTGGTGGTAAGTCAAATGCTACTCTGCCGCCACCACACGGCATACGAAAGTGTTACCGAAGATTTTTAGTCGAGTTGTCAACTAATCAATCGAACATGATAGCGGGTGTAGGGTTACAGTTTAATTAATCAATTAAACAAATTCCGAACGTGGGATCAGCAACTACGACTAGATCGTCAGCGGAGGCGGCAACTATCGCAACAGGCTGTGCTTGCGCAACGAAGTGAAAGTGAGGTGCACCTTGCGACACGATGCATCGACTGATGCATCTGAGGTCACCCCAAAATTGGGATGAGATTAGCGTCTTTAAGGCCCGAGTTCGCTAACACTAAAACAACCGATTATTATTAACCGTCGGATTTTGACATTTTATCTAACCACCAAAATCTTTGTATAGAAGAACTGTCAAAAACTGGCAGTTATCTTTTAATCGCATGTTTTACGTGTTGGTAAACTTGGGGCTAAATTAATTAATTTCGTTAATTCGCCAGATGATTCGATTATAATAGTCGTACGAAATTGTCTCAAGGGAACTTCGATTCATTATTGTGAACAGGTTAAGAACTTACCGCGATCAAAAACTGATGCGTTTGTTAATGTACAATTAGAATGTTGTGCTAGCATTTGAATGTTTTGTTGTGTGTTTATTTTAAAACATTTTTTTTTATTATTATTATATTATAAATTATAAATAACTTCATGGTGATTGGCGTTTCACTGTGCCAATTCCGAACATCAAATGCCTTGGTCTTTTTATAATTATATCATTTGCAAGTCGAACAGTACGAGTATCTTTAACTGCATTAGAAGGCTTTTGCCAAACATGGCTAAGCAGACAAGGTAACGAGGTGGATGTGAGCAGAAATATGCAAAGTACCCATTTAATTTATTCTCCCAACATTGGTCTGTCTGGATTCGTAACCAATGGTCTACTTGACAGTTAACTTAAACAATGGAACTTGGTTTATTTCTCACCAATGAATTGATAAACTTTGTCCTAAACTAAACTTAGGCCCAAGTTCAACACGTAAAACAAGCGGCGGTTATCTTTTAATCGCCTTTTTAAGTGTTGGTGAACTCCAGCCTAAGTGTAGTAACTTGTTTGGTAATAAAACAAATGCCAACATCAGTACACTAATACTAACTTGACTATAATTACACCAGTCTGTAGCTAATGAAGTCTCGATTCCTCAAATGTCAAATAACTCCCAGTTTAAACAAATTGGACAGACCGACAACAGCGATTACAATTGCAACATCTTAATGACAATGTTAGTGGAGACATTAGCATCAGATTGTATTTAACAGAGGAAGTTACATTTTAGCTAGGAACTTGTTTTGTTACAAAACTTGATGGGCATAAAGATGGAGGAAAGAATTTACGAAACGTGTATATGGCAACTCTGACATGTTTTATTCATTAAAGATACCATATTTTTTAAATGGAATGTGTCATCTAAAGATACCGAAAAATAAACATAACCAATTGTAATACAGTGGAACTGCCTGCGTGCAATTCTTAATATAATTCGTGTCAACACAGTTCTGCAAATTGTAGGCCGTAAAATTTCTTTGCGGTTGCATTTGTTTCGTAATAAAAAAAAATACCCGCGAATGTCAAAGTCGATTGCTGTAAATTCACTGGAGTGAAAAGCCGGGCTGCCCGCGCCTACCTCTTTCTTATCGTATTGTTAGTTGATTAGAATAGTTTTTTCAAGTAGCCCTTCCATCGCTTTTCTGAGGCCAGCTGGTTGACAATGTACAGGAAATAGGCTTTTTAATATAACATACATAATTATAACGCCTATAATACGAGTATATCCCCGAACTCCGAGTCAGAGGTTTAGCACCCGCGTTTAAAAGGGGACAAGCCTATTACCATCTACCGGGTACGTAAATCGCAGTATATTACATACATACATAAATCACGCCTATATCCCCGAAGGGGTAGGCAGAGGTGAACTAGCACCCACGTTTTGCCAATTATGTCAGGTCCCATGTAATAGGTGGCGAGCCTATTGCCTTTTATCGGGCTCAAAAGTCGCAGTATATTGCTAGGTGGATAATTGGTGGTATAAGAGGAACGCTGCTGCCCATTCCTCATCACTGATTTATCCTTAGTCGCCTTGTACGACACCCACGGGAGAGATTTGGGGTGGTGACAATTGTATTCTACTCAGCCGTTACCACACTGTATAAATAATAATATACCGTATATTTTTATTTCTTGACTATTTATTTCACTTTCTCGAGAGCTGAGGGTGTGTGTAGTAGATACTGACATAGGTACACCCTTACAAATACGACTGAAATGGTGATTTCGATCAAAATGTGCTCTGTTATCGCCACATGGCAACTTACTAACCAATGCCTGTTAAAATGTCCATAGCAAAAACAAATGAATGCCTAAAAAAGCATACAACGAAAAAAGGTTGTGACATGTGTAAACGAAGGTTGCTAACTAAACATAGACAACTAGTAGAGTTCCATCGACGACGCCTGCGCATCATTCCCTTTCATTACTTTCCTTGACATCTTGCGTGTACAGACGAGGTTAGCGAACAATTACAATTAGTGATGCGTGCATTAATCACGATAGCTCAAATCGCTGTCCGACCTAATTCATAACCACTCGATCCCCATTATATGAGACGTCAGTAATAGACGTCGTAATTCTTTTGCAATAACTATGAGAGGCTGCCACATAACGCCAGTAATTCTCCCTTATTAGCCTAAATATGGTTAATTGCGGCATTTTTAATGAACACTGAATTTAACTACAATACTGGTAGTTTTAAAAAGTATTTCAAAAGCTAAAATCACAATTATTATATCAATATTTATTTTGAATAGTGCCATAAAGCTTCTTCAAGTTAGCACTGTCGTTCTCTTGCCATAATGTCACGCGTTGATGTCTTTTAAACTTGACGAAGGCACTAAAACGCCTGATGCGCCATTTTAGTGATTTCAACGGAAATAATTTACTTTAAAAATATAATTTCCTTGTGGTGACGGCAGAGAGGAATACAATTGTCACCACCCCCATCTTTCCCGCGGGTGTCGTACAAGGCGACTAAGGGTAAGACAGCAATGAGTAATAGACATGCAGCGTTCCTCTAGAAATATATTTCGATTTCTGTGCAATAGGATCGCTACCTATTAATAGGACCTAATCTTAATGGCGAAACGTGGGTGTTAATTCACCTCTGCCTACCCCTTCGGGGATATAGGCGTGATTTATGTATGTATGTAAAATATAACTCTACTATTCACACCTACAGATTTTCACATGAACATTTTACATCATATTAAACATTAAAATACCTACATAAACCTTTTCACGGTCTTATTATCTATAAAGAAATTGCTATTTTTTTATTAATTCATAAGCACTCGATCTCAAATACGAGCAGTGCTACGTCGTAATTCTTTTGCAATAACAGTATGGCTGTGAGAGGCTGTCACATAACGCCAGTAATTCTGCCTTATTAGCTTAAGTTACATAAGTATTGAGACCTACTTTGACGATAACGTCGATTGATTTTACGCTCATGACTTCACGCGATAAATTAACTCAATTTCACAGTTAACACATTACAACATTTTTTTAAATAAAAAATGTTCAGCTAAATTATAGAATCATTGTAAAATGCCTTCTACTTATCATATAGCAATATAAATTCGCATTTTTTCGTCACCTCCACTACAGCTTAAATTCATACTGGCTTTCGTGGGTTGACTGGAAGAGATCTCTTTTAGAGATAAGTCCGCCGTTGCAAACTATGTATTTATTGTGTGTGCATTTGATGTAGTTTTAATTGCAATAAAGAGTATTATTATTATTATAATAGCCCACAGTCCCAGAATGCAGCGAAATATGGGTGTTAATACACCTCAAACTTCTGGGATAGACAGGCATGATTTATTGTATGCGTGTACCGATGTGACAAGCAATAAACAATTTGAAATTGAAGAAGGAATGTACTGCTAATTTATTGTTAATTTCCTTATTATAAGGCGATTGTCATAATGTAAAATTGTGCTGCTGTATTCTGTGAATAATCAATGTAATTGAGAAAGTTACATTACGATTACTGTATAAGGGCATAATTTTTGATAATGTCGTTTCTCAGTGTATTTGCTTTCACATGTGGGCTGGAAGAGATTTCTTTAGAAATAAGCGTCATCTTTTGGTTGACTGGTTTCTGGTTTAAGATACTAAAATGGCCCAAATAGCGCAATGATGTCACAAGCCACGTCAATGCTCTCGTAACAACAAATTCTTTTACTTGGATAACCGTTTGTCTAAATAATTGAGAAAGTGTACCGTAGTTAAACGTTTAAGGAAAGAAGTAAACTCGCTAAATGGAATGCGTTATGATGTTTAGTTAGCAGTTTGTGCTTTTTGTTCTGGTTTTAAGTTGAAATAAATAAATGTTAAGTACACCATAATTTGAATCTCAGTGATACTTGTAACAAGGTTTAAAATAAAAGCCCTCGAAAAAAATGCATGCATTGTAATATGGGGTTCATTGCGATGTTATTTCAAGGGCACTTCACTACAATAAGAATAATTTTTTTTTTTTTTAAATATATTTTTTAATATTGTATCGAATTTGTAGTTGGTGTCAAAAAGCTTATTTCTTTAAGCATTGTTGTTTTCTTGCCATAATGTCACGCGTTGATGTCTTTTATGTTTACATTACTTTAAATCACTATTTTATTTTTATGTATTAACCATTAAAATACAACATAAACCTCTTAATGCACAGTCTTATTAGCAATTTCAATTGAATGACTCTAGCCGGTAACCTTATACAACATGTTATAAAAATCACCGAAAAAATAAATTATTTAAAAAATAATTAAAAGTCTATCTGTTACGGCATAGACTATTTCAACAGAAAGGTACATACTTTAATAATGATTTTGAATTTCGTCTTTATGATTCTTGATGTCTCTCCGGGAACATTTGGTTTTACTAAAATAGGGTTGTACTTCCATATTAATTTTTTGGACATTTTAGTAACACGCTGTATAGGTAGGTAATAAATAGGATGATGAGTGTTATATGCTGTAAATTTTAATTTGTATTACAATCGTTAATAAATAATTAATCCAGTACTTACTCGCAAGAGCGGCGACCGCCGCCAGAATGATGAACACTTTCATGATGACCTTCCGTTTACAAAAAAAATATTATGATATAAATTTAATGACTAGATAGCGGTCCGACCCCTGTGGCGACCCTGGCGAGACTGACGGACTCGGCGGTCGCGCGCGCCTTTTCTTTCTGACCTGCGCACACGCACCTAGAACCGGTACGAAAACTTAGCTGTGATTCAACAAAGTTCGCCACTTCGAAACAATACTAATTTGCCCGTTTCGCGGCTACACAGACCTCCAATCAGGGGTGGTCATTAGCTCTGGAATTTTGTGCAAAAATATATGACGAATTTAGCGAATTGAAACGAAGCGCGATTGACGTCACGTTTGCACGCTTGTCCGGGGATTAGCCAAGAACCAGGTCTGTTGCAGTGGCTCGTAACTTAATAATGCATGCGACTAATGCTTAACAAGTTGATAATTTAAGTTTCAAGTGATCACTATACTACCATTAAAGGATGGGAGCGGCAAAACAAAGCGATTTTCTTAATCTGTTGTTAGGGATTTTTATCTAATTGACTTATTCTTTCCTACTTTCTGAAGAAGGGAGGAAAGTAATGAGCGATAGCCAAATCCTAGAATGGTATCACACAATATATATTACGTAGACTGCACTGCATTCCAAGTCATTTAGAAGCAGATTGTAAAAAGAAAAAAACATTCCTCATTCCGCACAGATCACCATCCCTCTAATGTCCCTAAAGGGCACAGGAAGAATAAATAGAGTAGAACAAAAAAAAAATTAAAAGAATAAAGCCGTGTGGTGTAAAATACAATTGTCACCATCCCCTTCTCTCTCGTGGGTATCTTACACGGCGAATAAGGTTAGTAATCGGCAGCAGAGTTTATTTTATACCACCTAGCAAAATACTCAATTTACGTGCCCGATAGATGTTAATAGGCTCGCCACCAATTAGATGGGACTCAAACTAATCGGCGGAAAATGGGTTTTAATTCACCTCTGCCTACCCCTTCGAGGGTATAGGTGTGATTTAGTTAAGTATGTTTATTCAATAGTGTTTATTCCAAAGAGGAGCTCGCTAGCGCAGTGGCACAGCGCGCTTGGCCTGCGATTGCGTAAACTAATTAATTTCGCTAAGGCTGGTCATTGGATGGGTGACCAAAAATTTATTATCACGAGTTCCTCCATGCTTCGGAAGGCACGTTAAGCCGTTGGTCCTGGCTGCATCTGCAGTCGTTAATACCCACCAACCCGCACTGGGCCAGCTTGGTGGGTTATGACCCAATCTCCCTATATTCTTCCATCCATAGGGAAGGCCCGTGCCCCAGCAGTGGGGACATTAAAAGGGCTGGTGATGATGATTCAATAATAAATAATAACAAAAACTCAACTTAACACACCGCGAGTTAAATCCATGAAAGTTGTTTCATTTAAAATCTCGGTACATACATACATAAATCACGCCTATATCCCCGAAGGGGTAGGCAGAGGTGAATTAAACACCCACTTTTCGCCAATTATGTTCGGTCCCATGTAACAGGTGGCGAGCCTATTGCCTTATATCGGGCACATAAATCGCAGTACAAATTCATATTGCTAGGTGGTATGAGAGAAATGTTGCTGCCCATTAATCATTCCTGTGTTTACCCTTAGTCGCCTTGTACGACACCCACGGGAGAGATGGGGGTGGTGACAATTGTATTCTGCTCTGCCGTCACCACACGGCAAAAATATCATATATATAATCTAGCAAAGAATTTCAAGATGCACGAAATCTCGGTGGCATCTTCAAATTCTATGCTAGACATATTAATCGATATTGTCTTGACCCTTGTTCATTTGCATAGTCCAAGGAGAGCAAAGAAACAGAACTGAACATAAAATTAGTTTGTAGCAAACTTCCTTGTGCGAAATTAGCATTGCATCAACCCTGAGTCTAGAACATTCTCATTTTGGCTTAACTTTTAATTACGCCCTATTATCAATCTAGTTCTAGTTAATAGTTAAAGATATACTATTAAGATATTCGATATTACACTGATATTAATAAATAATAAACATGCTTTTTTTGGCTAGATAAATAGGTCTAGTAGACGTTCTATGTCTAGATAATTATGGACGTTTCCGTTTCATTTGGAGATATTAATGGAAGAGAAAACATACAGCGCCGATCCCAGATTTATTTTATTTTATTTATTTATTTATTTTCAAGGGAAACTTAATAAATAATAATAAATATATATTTTTTACACTCACACCTATCATCTAGCCCAAAGTAAGTAGCCTAAGCATTTGTGTTATGGACACTAGATGACGGACATATTTTTAATATAATTATGTATTTAAATGTTGAAAATATACTACGTAAACATATACACAACCATGACTCGGAAACAAACATAGGTCATCACAAAGTTTGCCGCTAGCAGGATTCGAACCCGGGACCTCTTGGCCAATACCCAGCAATCTGAGCATTCGACCAAGGCGTCCGTCGGCGGGTTGATAATAGGGCATAATTAAACATACATTGAATATTTTCTTATAAATAATTAACACTAATTAAACATGACACAATTAAGTTTCCACAGATACAAGATGAACTGAGAATACGACAGGAAGAAGGTTATTTTGTTACATAGAATATCTCTTTAGCTTGAAGTCAAAAGACCTGTCAGAAAAATATAGTTTTATTCAACCATTAGCACCATTTACCACAAAATTGTAATGTAAAACTGACATTTGGGTTAACAGTACGTATACCTAGTAGTTGCCTAAATTATCTTCTCTACAAAGAATCCTTCAACAGCCTTTAAATGTACTCAATAAATGTACTCACTGCTGCTAAAATACAAACCATCTAAATGGATGAAAAAATTGGGCAGTTAGCTCAAAACGTAATTCACCACCCAGTAATAACAACGGGCAAGGCTACCGACTTAACGTGTCTTCAAGATGTATTGGTGGCTACCTACCGATCCAATGGTTGGTCTGGTCTCGGGACATAGACCCAGGGGTATGTGGGGCTCACCGACGTGTAAAGAGCGTCGGGACCACCCACTAAAATATCCCCAGGTTCTCTTCTGTTAAACGAGGGGAAAAGGGTACTACCCAACCAATAATAAGCCATAGCGAACGTTACTTGGCTTACCTATGCTAGCGGGCTAGCGTGTTAGGCGCACCGATACCAGGGAGCCTACCGCCTAACTCGATTGCTGATGATAGCACTATTGCAATGCACTGCTTACGGCTATAGCAGCCATCCTGAATTTTTAGGCTGCACGGGTTTTGTGCCAAATTCATACAAAATCATTCGGTGATCATTCGTTCAAAGCTATCGCTAATAGTTTAGGTACATTTGGTGCGAAATGACAGCATGACGTCATAAACTATAGCTTTTGCTTTAGCAATCGAGTTAGGCGGTAGGCCCCCAGGTTCTCCTTTCCTTAATTGTTATGTATAATTAATTGCTTTTGAATCGTCATAAATAGCAACCATATTTTGTAATTAAAACAACTTAATTGTTAATGAGATCTGGTTCATAGGGCAAGAATGCTGCTAAAAATTTCCTTTGCCTAAAGGGGAAAATATTAACGTTTCTAGTCAGGTCATAATAACAGTACGTTCTCAAAAGAAGGCGCGAGCCGTGTGTTGGGCATATAAATTAACTCTTTATGAGGAAATGGGACAGAGCAAACTGACAATATTCAATTGAATTTGAAAATTTTAGAACAGTCTATAAACACCAACAGTATTGAAATGATGAAATGAATACGAATGAAGAAATAATAAATTAACGACAATTTACATTCTTCTTATTTTATGAATGGTAGACAAATTACATTAATACTATCTAAACAATACACAAGAGAGATTGTCAGAAAGCTTTGTTTTATTGTTAGTTTAATTCAGCATAATAGGTACGAAAACAACAGTAAACATTGAATATGAAATTGTTTTGTACTCTGGAATGACGTTTAATCCCATTGCCTTTTTGGTCACCATCGAATCGAGGTGACAGGCATTGAACTACTATTACTATGTTGACAGGTAACAAAAGGGTAGATCTGGGGGCCTACCGCCTAACTCGATTGCTAAAGCAAAAGCTATAGTTTATGACGTCATGCCGTCATTTCGCACCAAATGTACTGTTGCCGACTGAGTTTTGTATCAATCCTTTTTGATATGTTTTCTGTTTACTTTTTAATATTTTTTGATACTCGTTTTGTTTTTGATACTTGTCAGTTGTATTTTGTTACGTCGATGGTGAATACAGTCCGCTGCTACAAAAAGGGTGTTTCTCTGTAGCTTTTGCCACCAGCCCCGTCTACATCGTTTACATGTACCTAAACTATTAGCGATAGCTTTGAACGAATGATCACCGAATGATTTTGCATGAATTTGGCACAAAATCCGTGCCGCCTAAAAATCCAGGATGGCTGCAATAGCCGTAAGCAGTGCATTGCAATATAGCTATCATCAGCAATCGAGTTAGGCGGTAGGCCCCCTGCACTAAAATTGCGTACACTTTTCTCGATTTTACCAATTACCTTACGGTTGTATTTTAGCTATAAAGTTGACCAAATAGGACTATTAAGACAAGAACGGGCTATAGTAATTTGGATTTGATATAAAAATTACACTGTGTGCTATAGCGAATACCGATCTTGATTTATTACCCGGAAACCGGATTCCAAAACTGATCTTTAAGCGTACGGGTCTTAAAAACCAATTCTAGTTGGTGCCTCACATTATAATTAGAAAACTGAAAGTAATGTATGTTACACAACATTCCGTTTGCAATTTACGTGTTACTGTGTGCTTACCTGTTCTGCTCTCTTTTATTCATATGCTGAGGCAGTCGCATTGAATACCTTTAAGACGAAAAACGAATATATGTACATACATACATAAATCACGCCTACATCCCCAGTGGGATAGACAGAGGTGAATCAAACGAATAAGTATATATTGATCAGATAAGTTATTTTTATTTATTATCTGATGATAATTAATTTTAAAAGGGTTTATTAAATACAGCCTATTTATACAATACTGTCGCCCCCCGCTTATGTGTAATACAAGGAAATATTCTAAATATTATTAGGAATCTCTCCTTGGCACACTATGACACTACCTAGCAGTCTTGCTACTATTGTACATCATAGATGGAGTTATAAAATTATATTCCAAAGACACATTTAACTCACGCCTAAATCCCCGAAGGGGTAAGCAGAGGTGACTTTTCGCCAATTAGGTTAGGTCCCATGTCATTGGTGCCATTATATTATATTGATTTCATTAAAGGCATATTGTTTTACTTCGTCACCAAATTATGTTATCAGATGTAGCACGAAATATTTTAGATATCAGAACCCGGGGGAAACGGGAGTCAAAAATATACATCATAGTTTATAACTACAGCGTGTGGTGGTTTGTTGTATAAAACATTATAGTATCGTATATCAATAAATAGCCATGTGGTGACGGCAGAGTAGAATACAATTGTCACCATCCCAAATCTCTCCCGTGGGTGTCGTACAAGGCGACTAAGGATAAATCAGTGATGAGGAATGGGCAGCAGCGTTCCTCTTATACTACCGTCCTGACAATGTACTGCGACTTTTGTGCCCGATAAATGGCAATAGGCTCGCCACCTATTACATGGGACTTAACATAATTGGCGAAACGCGGGTGAGAATTCACCTCTGCCTACCCCTTCGGGGATATGGGCGTGATTTATGTATGTATGTATGTATATCAATAAATAATATAGTTACGTATTTATGGGGCTTATTATAATATTCCTTAGCTGCCGATGCGAAGGTGTTAATTTTGTCTAAACCTTCGGGGATAAACATGCATAATTTAACCTCTGTCTGGGTCAGAGGTTAAATTATAGCATAGAGACAATACGATAGAGCAATTAAAAGTACATTCTACTAATGAACGCTTTTTTGTGATTCATTAATTTATTATTTACATGCCTATTCAATCCAAGAAACTAGTCGACCAAGTGATTGGAGGTAAATGCAACAACTTATTAAATGTTTCAAATGGCAGAGACGCTTAACAGGAAAGAGTCATTGTTAGGATTGCGCAATTGTTATAGCAATACGCGTAGGGCAGATTTATTACGTGTTGAATTAGACATAGCTCCGAGTTGATATTTCGTCAGTGGCGCGCGCGACACGCGTCTCTTACTAAAGTGCGCGCCAGATAAGTCCGCGCGTGATCAAAATTGGAACTAAAATGTCGTCTACTATTTTGTTTGTCTAGGAGTGTCAATGTTAGCGAGCAGCGCCACCCCTCGCACGCAGGCATCTATATTACACTCAAAACCGGCTTTACAGATTAGAAAGATAGATTACCAGACAATAGTCTGACTGACAATACTTATACTTTCACCTTTGAGTGCCTGTAATGACTAATGAATGATGCATTTCAATTTTATTAACAAATCGTTCTAGGAGAAAGGATTTTTTACAATGATTTCATTGTAATAACGACAATGCTTTCCTACCTACGATATGCCGTGTGGTGACTACAGAGCTGGGGGCCTACCGCCTAACTCGATTGCTAAAGCAAATGCTATAGTTTATGACGTCATGCTGTAATTTCGCACCTAATGTACCTAAACTTCAGCGATAGCTTTGAACAAATGATCACCGAATGATTTTGTGTGAATTTGGAAGAAAATCCGTACCACCTAAACATTCAAGATGGTTGCTAGCTGAATTGATAGCTGTAAGCAATGCATTGTTTTAAAGCTATCATCAGTTATCGAGTTAGGCGGTAGGCCCCCTGAATAGAATTACAAAGAATATTGTTGTGAGAAAAAGTTCCTAAAAGAGTGTTTTTGTACAACCACCCGAAGAATTGAGTTCACAGTTCGTCCCAAATGTGTTACTTTCTTCTTTTTTTACAGAACTTTGCGTTCAATAGGTACTCCCTGATTTAAACTAGTTCTATTTTGTTCATCTAAGAAATTAAGTCGTGGAGCTTTATAGCTACTAGCTATAGCTATAGCGACCCTGCATAGGCTCAAAGCAGCTAGGTGGAGCAATTAGAAACCGAAATGAATTGTCAAATTAATTATTATGATTCCGGCGATCAAAAGTATAAAAGTACGATTAAGTTACTCACGATTACATCAAATGTTGTTTCGTAAACTCCCAAATGCAGACTGCGACTGCGGAATGTGCACTGTGTTAGCACAGTGTTAGTCTCAGCACTTAAATTCCACTAAATAAATGTATGTATTGTGTGTGTATTTTAATGTGTGTATTAACTTGGCCGTGTGGTGACGGCAGAGTAGAATACAATTGTCACCACCCCAAGTCTCTCCCGGTGGGTGTCGTACAAAGCGACTAAGGATAAATCAGTGATGAGGAATGGGAATGGGCAGCAGCGTTCCCTCTTATACCACCTAGCAATGTACTGCGACTTTTGTGCCCGATAAATGGCAATAGCCTCGCCACCTATTTACACACTTACATACGCCACCTATTTATATTACATGGGACCTGCCATAGTTAGCGAAACGTGGGTACTAGTTTACCTCTGCCTACCCCTTCGGGGATATAGGCGATGTGATTTATGTATGTATGTATTAGCTATTACCCTCACAAATTTTAGACTTTTTCTACCTAGGACCAAGCACAAAATATATTGGCTTATAGATGGACCAAGTATTTTTGTACATTCCATCTATCCTTAGCAGCAAAGAGAATACAATACTACGATGCAACATTTAAATTATCGCGCCAAAAATTCATTTGAATTTTTTATAATTCACCTATATTGTAGGGAAGGCAAAGTATCTAGCCCATACAGCCATGTCTTTAGTGTATATTTTATCTGTAGTCTTATTAATAATGAGTGGGTGAAATAAATGAATTTTACGTTAAAATATAGGTGTCACATATTTTAACGCATCTAGGGAGTGCTTGGCGCGAATTGAATGGTAACAGAGTTCATGATGATGACTGATGAAGTCAACATCAAACACATCACAAGATTCATTTTTAATGATTCTGCATAATTGCACATCAAGACGGATGCTTGTGCATCAAAATAACACTTTCAATGCACAAAATCCACTGTGATTTTTGAATAAGCAAAAATAAATCCGACTGACAACTTTGAAACGCGGCAAACACTCAACTTTAAATTCTCCCTGTATTTTTAGGGAAGGCAAAGGGCCCATACAGCCATGTCTTTGTATATTTATTTTATAAAAATATAAATAAATGAGTGACTGCATGAATATTACGTTAAATTATAGGTGTCACAGATTTAAACGCATCTAGGGAGTGCTTGGCGCAAATTGAATGGTAGAACAACAGAGTTCATGATGGCGACTGATGAGGTGGTGAAAACCACTATAAAATTCTTAACCCCTCCACAGTCGCCGCCATTTTGTGCAATTTCGCACTAATGTTACCTGACGCCCCCCCCACCCCTTGCAAAAACAGCGTCTCTTTAAAATGAAAATATCTCTAAAATGTTCTATGAAAGCTATTTTATGAATGTTGTGTTTCTGAAACCGTTATGAAACAAGCTGTCTATGACAGACAAGCGGTTAACATCAAACACATTACAAGACTTATTTTTAATGATTCTGCATAATTGTACATCAACATGATGCTGAAATTTGATGCACAACATCAAATTTCAGCATCACTTTCTTTGCAAAAACCAAACCTGAAACAATTTTTTAAACAAATCTGATACCATTGAAACGCGCCAAGACTTTTAAACACTTTTTTTTAATTCTTCCTATATTTTAGGGAAGGCAAAGGGTCTCGCCCATACAGCCATGTCTTTAGTGTATATTTTATCTGTAGTCATATGAAATAATGAGTGTTTGGCGGGAGTGCTTGGCGGGCTTTCAATGGCGTCAGTCAAATTTTTTTTTCAATAATTCAAAAATTGTTTCAGAGTGGACTTTGTGTAGTAAAAGTGGCGTTATTTTGATGCATAAGGATCCGTGTTGATGTTCAATTATGAAGAATCATTGAAATAAAAGTGTTGTGCCGTGTTTGACGTTGAGAATTTTATAGTGGTTTTCACCACCTCATCGGTCACCGTCATGAACTGTTACCATTTGACTCGTGCCAAGCACTCCTTAGATGCGTTAACATGTGTTTCACCCATATTTTAATGTAAAATTCATTTCATGCATTAAGATCATTCATTCATTTTATACATTATTTTCATTCATTTATTTATCATTCATTCAAAAAATGAAAAGTAAACGAAAGTATACAAAGACAGTTCCTAAAAGACTTGTATCCAGGAACGTTAAACCAATTTAAAAAAAAAAGAGTGTTTGGTGCGTCTCGTGGTGTCAGTCAGATTTATTTTCGATTATTCAAAAATTGTTTCAGAGTGGATTTTGTGCAGTGACAGTGTTATTAGATGCACAAGCATCCGTGTTGATATGCAATTAAGCAAAATTATTGAAAATAAGTCTTGTGATGTGTTTGATGATTTCGTGAATACCACTTTAAAAAGTGGTTTTATACATTTCATCAGTCACCATCATGAACTCTGTTACCATTCAATTCGCGCCAAGAACTCCCTAGGTCGTGAACTCTGTTACAATCTAGTTGCGTTAAACTCAAAATGTGTGACATACAATAAACTACAAATCCCTTGGTGTCACCAATATTTTAATGTAAAATTAAAAAATAAAATGACAGCCGCTGCTGTATGGGCTAGATTATTTTAAACACAATAGAGGTCAGTGGCTAGATTCCTTTGCTTTCCCTAAAAAGTGAGAATTTAAAATTAACTGATTTGTTTATAAACTTCCTTGACGTTGACTTGGATGAAAAACATTTGAACATCTATCAATTGCTTGTTTGTCGAATTTCTTCGGAAATGTTTGTTCAAAAGGTCTAAAATCTACAGTTCAGGATGATTATTGCTCTGCAGACATTGGTTTTCTTCCGGGAGTCACTATTCGCTGTAATCGATCGCTTTTTACGTCCGTACTACAGACATTTTTCGCTAACGTTTCACAAACCGGCCAATGTTCCTGATGATGATGAGTCTGAAGACCATGTATTTGCTGAGTATGACGATGAGAAGGGTGTTGTGTTCTATCCGCCGGTCTATTTACAGCGATATGCAGCAGTCACTGATTGTTTGATGGACGAGCGGTGGATTGGCAAACTTGAAAAGGTTAGTAAATGTAAAGTGTATCAATGATCATGTTATAAAGCAATTTCATTTAAAATTCTAACAGCTAACATTCATTAACTTAACATCAGCTAGGTCTTTGCTAATGGGATACAGATTTTCATATCATACCCTCTGATTATGACAATATTATCAAGCCTAATGGTAATTTACAGGTTATTGATTTTGGGTATCATGACACAAGCTTCATAAAGTATCTAAAAGAAATACCAGGTATTAAGACTATATATGGCATTGATATTGAAAGTATACCACTGCGATGCTCATCTGGTCTTCTTGCATGTGATGATTATGTACCTAAATCAGAAACTCCATTGAAACTTACTGTAAGTATATTTTAATAGTTATAAAATATTGGTGAAACAATCGGAGCTGTAGGGATGAAAATTGTTTATCCCCCAAATACTGAAATGCTCCTCAAAGTTTTGAGGAGCACCCAAATACTGAAATGGTCCTCAAAGTTTTGAGGAGCATTTCAGTATTTGAGCCCTGCTTATCATTTAAATATTGTCAAACTTGACATTTTTCTTATGTATTGTCCATTCTAACAGGTATTGTCCATTTTACTTTACGAGCAGTGCTCAAAATTTTAATAGCTTTTCAGTATTCCGTGGTATGGCCTTTTACAAGTATTCTTTTCATCAAGAACTAAAAGTCCTACTAAAAAAATCCTCTAAAGCACCAAACAATATATGGAATAGTTAGTAGACAGTCTGCTTGAGTGTTCTAACTTGCAAGTTCCTGGTACAGACAACAGCACGTCAGCCTGCCACAAAATGTTAAATTCTCAGTCGACTTTTGGCTCTACTGCCAACAAGATATAGTTGAAAATCATACATACATAAATCACGCCTATATTCCTGAAGGGGTAGGCAGAGGTGAATTAACACCCACTTTTCGCCAATTATGTTCAGTCCCATGTAACATGTGGCGAGCCTACTGCCATATATCGAGCACATAAATCGCAGTACAAATTTATATTGCTAGGTGGTATGAGAGAAATGCTGCTGCCCATTACTCATTGCTGTCTTTACCCTTAGTCGCCTTGTACGACACCCACGGGAGACGTGGTGACAATTGTATTCTGCTCTGCCGTTAGCACACGGCCTTCATCAGCACACGGCCTTCATCAGCACACGGCCTTCATCAGCACACGGCCTTCATCAGCACACGGGTTGAAAATCGATTGAAGAAATATGTCAGTTTTGGGTAGTCTGAAGAGCTGTTAACTGTACTATAATATGTACTATATTAATTATATAATATAATATAATATATAATTAATTGTATAATTCAGCTCTCCAAATCTAATTTACTGATCAGGAAACCTATTGAATTTTGTATATTACAATTGGTGATTCTGTTAATAAATATATCTTGTTTATATTTCAGTTGTTTCAAGGTAATGCTGCAGATCCAGACTATAGATTAATAGGATGTGATGCAGTAGTAGCTATAGAGATGATTGAACACATGCTTCCCCACGATCTTGAGAGATTAATTCACACCATTTTTGGTTTTATTAAACCGTGGATAGCTGTAATTACTACTCCTAATGGTGATTTTAATCCTTTATTCAAGAGACTAGAAAAGAATGGCTTGAGACGCCTGGATCACTTCTTTGAATGGTCTAGAGAACAGTTTCATGATTGGTGAGTGTTGGCATTCAGAGCGGTATGTGATCATATTATTACATACAGACATAAATCACGCCTATATCCCCGAAGGGGTAGGCAGAGGTGAACTAGCACCCACGTTTCGCCAGTTATGCTAGGTCCTATGTAATATGTGGCGAGCCTATTGCCATTTATCGGGCACAAATTCGCAGTAGGTACATAGCTAGATGCCCATTCCTCATCACTGATTTATCCTTAGTCTCCTTGTACAACACCCACGGGAGAGATTTGGGGTGGTGACATTTGTATTCTACTCTGCCGTCACCACACAGCACATATCATATTATTAACTACATATTTTGTTTGTTGTTGTGAAGGTGGGATTCCAGCAGTGTGCTTAACTGTGTGGCAAAGCTTAAAATCAAACAAATTATTTGTGCTACACAGTTCAGCACACTGCTGGAATCCCAACTAGATATATGCTAAAAAGTATTTTTTTTTTTTTACTTTATTAGACAAAAAACAGAGTACAGCTAGGAAAGAACAAAGATAATATACAAATATGTGAGTACTAAACTGCACTCCAAAAGCATGCATCCTTAATGAATTAATTTTCTATGAGAAAAACATAAACTTAAAAGAAAATTACAAGTTTTACATACAAGCAATCTAAGCAACAAAGCAATACATAAACTTATTTAAGAATATTATTAAGACACCTCCTGAAAGCACTCGGACTAGAATTCATGACATCAATATCAGGATGTTCCTTAGTCACGTCATTGTAAAGGCGGCACATGCGTACCACCGGGTTGTAATAAGAGGTATCATTTCGGTACACTTGAAGGAAAAATAATTTAGGGTTATGGTCCCGGGACCTAAAACTAATTATAATGTTAATTGAAGCTAATAGAGATGGGGAGTCGATTATAGAGTGAAGAATCTTGTGAAGATAAACTAGCTCAAAGCGTTGACGTCTGATTACTAGTGTAATCATATGATATTTATTTAACCTGTCTGTGTAGGCAGTTAACTTGCGAGACAGTCCCTGACGAAATGAAAGGCATCTTAAGAATTTTCCTTGAATACTTTCTATGTGGTTTGTGTGAACGGCATAGAAAGGTGACCAAATAACTGTGCCATATTCTAAAACACTGCGAACTAAATAATTATATAAGTATATAAGACTGTGAGAATTCCTAAAGTGTTTGGTGTTTCGAAGGACGAATCCTAACATTTTAGAAGCTTTATTATAAATATGGTCGTATTGAACACGAAAAGACAATTTTGCATCAAATATAATAACCTAAGTCCTTAGCACGATCTTGACGATTAAGCCTACGTCCATTTAGAGTATAGTCATAACAAATCTTGTTAATGTTCCTTGTAAAAGTTAAAACAAAACATTTGTTGTTATTTAGGGACATGTGGTTATCAACACACCACCTAGCTACAGTATTGAGATTATGTTGTAAATTTTTTTGTCAACACACCACCTAGCTACAGTATTGAGATCATGCTGCATCATTGAGATTGGCTATCTCGGTGAATATTTTTAGGTCATCCGCATATAGTACGCTTGGGCAATTAAGTCTTTGAACGAGGTCATTAATAAATATAATAAAAGATAAAGGTCCCAGTATGGATCCTTGTGGGACACCAGATGTGACAAAAACCGGCTCAGATAATTCCCACTTATAAGCTACTAACTGACTCCTTCGACTTAGGTAAGATTCAACCCATCGAATCAAGGATCCATGCACACCCACATCACAAAGCTTTCGACAAAGAAGGGAATAGTCAACCCTGTCGAAAGCCTTAGAGAAATCGGTGTAAATGGAGTCCACTTGCCTATTTTTAGCGAAAGCACTACATAAATAATTCTTATATTCTAACAGGTTGGTGATAGTTGATTTATTTTTAAACAAAACCATGTTGGTTGGGTGACAGTATGGGCTTAACATGAAAGTAAATAGACTCCGAAACAATCGACTCAAATAATTTGGCCATGAAAGGTCAGCAGAATAGAACATAAATTTATTATGCCATGAAAGGTCAGCAGAGTAGAACATAATTCTCACTAGCTCTGCCTCTTGTGGGTGTTCTACAAGGTGACTAACTGCCGCACTCAGAGACGTCAAATAACGATAATGAGTACCTAATGTCAAAAAATGACAATTCAAAACTAGTCGTCTTATTCTTGCCAAGTCTATGGTCTAGATTTGAATGAAAATTTTTGGCATTAAATACTCATCAAGTTAATTGACGTCTCTGAGTGCGGCAGTTAGAGTTATAATATAACAAGGAATTGGCAGTGACGTCTCTGGTACGCCGTTTAACAAATGACGGAGATTAAGGTTCTCGGTGAATAGCAATGAATTTAGTAGTACTAATGAAATCTCAGCTTACTGCTCACAATTAAGGCTCAATATCATTTATATAAACAATTCATTACTAACATATTTTTTTTAATAAGAACATACATACTCAATTGCTAACTTGATATATTGTCCCATAGAGTAAATAAATTATAAAGTATTTAAATTTATAAAAAAGTATTTATCACATTTATTTATGTAAACTCAATAAATGTTTTTGTTTTACAGGTGCAGTAACATTGTGACACGGTACCCTCAGTATACAGTCTCATGTAGAGGAATTGGCCCCGGTCCACCAGACACTGTGCTGCTTGGCTGCTGCAGCCAGCTAGCTTTGTTTGTGTCTAAGGAGTATCATAAACAACAAGACCTGAATTTAAATAGTTTAGCTTTAATTCCAAGTAAGTATATTTTTTGATTATTACTAGTGGTTTTGCCTTAATCACCTAGTGATAACAGTATAAAAAATTGCCTACGAACTATTTTTGACTGTAACATGATATTAATTATCTCTATTAAAAAGAAAAATTATAATAATCACTATCTATTTTCAGAAGTGCCTTCTATAAACAATTGTGAAGTTGAATATTTGGATAGTACAGACAATATTATGGAAAACAATTTGATCTGCTTACCAAACGAGTAAGATCATTATTTGTAACTAATTCTATTTTTATTTTCATACATACATAAATCACGCCTATATCCCCGAAGGGGTAGGCAGAGGTGAACTAGCACCCACGTTTCGCCAATTATGTTAGGTCCCATGTAATAGGTGGCGAGCCTATTGCCATATATCGGGCACAAAAGTGTCGCAGTACATTGCTAGGTGGTATAAGAGGCTGCTGCCCATTCCTCGTCACTGATTTATCCTTAGTCGCCTTGTACGACACCCACGGGAGAGATTTGGGGTGGTGACAATTGTATTCTACTCTGCCGTCACCACACGGCGGATTTTCAAGTAATAAAATAAATATTCAGCAACAAGTTGAAGAAAAAATACTTTATTTAGGAATTTCTTGAAGAATATAAGGGAAGATATTATAGACATTTGTGTCAGATGGTTAATTATAATATAATAAAACACTGCCCAGCACTGTATAAACACAAATATATTTGACTCTGCTTGCCCTTTATGTGATTTATTTAGTATGTGATATTATTATTGTACTAATCAATTTTCAGTATTGAATCTTACACAGAACTAGTATTTTCCAACAAGCAGTCATGTGTAACGGTGGTCTTATCCCCTACATTTTCTCTTGAGACCCTGGAGTATTGCGATAAGACAGCGCAGTGTAACCTCGACACAGAAGTGGGCAAAAACTTCCTAATGTTTGACGAAGAACACATGTTCAATATTGTTGTGCCCCGTCGGAGGGTTGACCATAGGGTTTACGTGATAGAAGACGTTAATAGCAGGTCTTCGTTGATATTAAGTCATTATTAAGGACAGTAATTCTATATACAGGGTTACAGGAAAAGTCGACCTAGACCCGTTAAAGGCGTGTAGTACACATCATTTCCGAATGATTTCACTATCGAACCCCCCATCCTAAACTTAACCGTTTTCGAGATATTCGAGTTTTAATTTTTTTATGAAAATGCCCAATTTTTCGACTATTCAATTGAATATTTTGATTTTTTTTTATTCTAATGATTATTTTTTTGGTTTTTTACATGAAGAATGAGATGGTTAATGACCTCAATGACTAAAATTGCATGTAAGTTAAGTAAATAGGTCATTGCAGACGATCGAATCTTAAGAAAATAAGTACAAATTATAAAAAATATTTTTCTTTTCTGGATATCTCAAAAAAATATTATGGCATTTGCTATCCAACGAGGTATAACAACCTAGGGTTGTATTTAAACTCATGGAAAAAAACATAGTTGAAAAGGTTCAGGTAGTAGGTATAACGGGTCCCTCGGCTATTGTCCTTCAAGTTAATCCGGTGCGTGTGAGCGAGACAACTTACAATTTATGCAGGTGAGAGTGAGAAAAATAATGTGCAAAAACAAGTTTGGGGATACAACATGCCGACTGTTTTGTATTTGGTCGTTTGTTTGCTTGCCATCCATTTTAGTCTGCTCATGCGATTCGTCCATGTTAGATGCGAATTATTGTGCTTTCGGATTCCCACACGACTTGGCTTTGTTTCTAGACTGATTTTTCTAACTGTGACTACTGTGCTTGTTTACTGGACTCTGATTTGTGCTTGTGATACTGGACTCTTGAAAATGGCAACATACTCGAACGAAGAATATGCGGATATGTTTATCTGCTACGGATACTGCAATTGCGTGTCCGCACAAGCTCGGACTGAGTACATACGACGCTATCCCGACCATCGAGTACCTGATGTGAGCGTTTTCGACGGAGTTTACCGACGACTTCGTGAAACTGGCTCTGTTTTGAACGACGTACGGACTTAGGAAGACCACGTGTCATTGATGACGACGAGGAACAAGACAATGAAATCGTAGAACGGTTCAGATCAGATCATACTGGCCAAAAAATTATTGTTGAATATCAAAATGTTCATATACCTAAAAAGTATTTATTTATAGTAATATTTCGGCCAATAACACAAAAGCAGTTGCAGTTATTTGGAAATAATATTACTACTAGACTTACCCCCGAATACAGAAACGCTAATCAAATTTGGGGGACTGCTTAAAAAGTTAAGTGGACATTGCCTGTCAGAATTAGTATGGAAAAACGTCAATTTTGACAACATTTAAATGTTAAGCAAGACTCAAACTTTGAATAGCGTTTCTGTATTCGGGGGCTAATTATCTAATAAATGACACCGATGACAGTCCTGATTTAATGTACAATAATATGTTTAATTCTATTAAAGACGAATATCATAAGATTTTTAAACAAAAATCCTTAACATTACACTCTAAAAAGGAATTCAGTGACTGGGCTACCCCAGGAAATTATATAAGTAGAAGGAAACTTTATGACTTATATAGCCAAAAATATACGTCTGTTGATTCAAAATTTATAGACTACGTCAGGAACTATTCTAAAATATTCAAGAAAGTCTGCAACACTGCGAAATCGATCTTTATTAGCAATAAAATAAAGAAAATTATTAATTCAGAAAACGGAAAGCTTAAAAGCAGCGACAGGTCGTTTAATTTAAACATAGATAATAAGGTTATAGAATCCGATGATGCAGTTGCAAATGCCTTTGAAACTTTTTTCATCGACATCCCTGCTCGAATAACTAGCAAGCTTAACTCTTGCACCAAAAGAGCTCTGGCTCTACTAGAATCAAGTACAGTCAAATCCAATATATATTTTGATTTTCACAAAATTAATGCTGACACAATTATTAAAACTTACAAAACCTTGAACATGAAGAATACTGAAGATTTGTGGGGTCTATCAGTCAGTATTTTGAATTCCATTATTAATATCGCCCCTCAATTGACAACAATATTTAATAAATGTATAGATGACGGCTGTTTTCCAAATTTAATGAAGCACAGTAAACTTATACCCTTGTTTAAATCTGGAGACAAATGTGAACCCAATAATTTTCGTCCCATTTCTATATTACCGTCCCTTAGTAAAATCTTTGAAAAAATTATGCTAAACCAGCTACTTTCTCACTTTACATCTAATAAACTTTTACATGTTAAACAGTTCGGGTTCACGAGAGGTAAATCCACCACTGACGCTGGCATAACTCTCATTAAACACATATTTGATGCTTGGGAAAATCAGCAGGATTCTTTAGGTATTTTTTGTGATCTGTCAAAGGCATTTGATTGTGTTTCACATCAAACATTATTAGCTAAATTACAACATTACGGTGTATCTACTACCTCATTGAAACTGGTAAAGTCATACCTGAGTGACAGGACTCAAAAGGTAGTGATTAATAAAGCCGAGTCCTCGGGTTCACCAATGCGAATGGGTGTTCCTCAAGGATCAATACTAGGACCATTACTATTCATAATATATATAAATGACCTTCCCTTCTATACAGAATCTCTATGTGACAACGTGCTATTTGCAGATGATACATCATTAATTTTCAAAATACAGGTAAAGATAATTATGATGACATCAATATAGCAATTTCCAAGGCCCTAGATTGGTTTCCAAATAACAACTTGCTACTCAATTCTAAAAAGACCAAATGTATTAAATTCTCTTTACCAAATGTAAGGCAAGCTAGTAGTCAGATTGCAATTAATAATGAAACAATTGAATGTGTCAATTCTACAGTGTTCCTAGGAATAAGGTTAAACTCAAGATTGCAATGGTATCCCCATATTTCAACTCTATCCGAGAGATTAAGTTCAGCAGTATACGCCGTAAAAAATACGGCTATTAACTGATGTTCAAACAGCCAGACTTGTATATTTCATTTACTTTCATAGTGTTATGTCGTATAGTTTACTGCTTAGGGGCACAGCTGCTGATATTCAATATATATTTATTCTACAAAAAAGAGCTATACGTGCTATCTATCAATTAAAACCTCGCGACTCACTAAAAAATCTATTTAAAGACATTAATATCCCAACTCTTGCTTCACAGTACATATACGATTGCATTCTATACGTCTACAAATCTCTAAACACATTTGCAAAAATTAGTGATATTTATAAATGCAATACTAGAAATAAAAACAAACTTTCCTTTCCTAGACTAAGATTACACAAAGTAGCTAATACTTTTGTAGGTAAATGTATACTTTTTTATAATAGGATTCCAGATTCTGTGACTGAACTGCCTTTACACAAATTTGAGCCCTATATAAAAAATATACTCCTGAAAAAGGGTACTATAAAATTCAGGACTATTTAGATGACAAAGATGCTTGGAATCAATAACTTTTACATACATAATATATAAATACTAAATATCTTTATCCAGTATGATTAAACGATTGCCTTTGAGTGTTCTTTATTTAAAATAGATATTGTGTTTGTTGTAATGAAGGATGTTGATAACTTCAGAATTTGTATCTTTATTGATATACTATTACTTGACGTTGTAAGTTATTGACATCTTTCAATTTCCAATTATTAATTAATTGAAATTACTTTTATATAAAGGGAGGAAAAACCCTGACTGAGTTTCTTGCCCGTTCTTCTCAGGACAGGGCCTCCTGGTAGTTTGCGAACGGATGGCGTAAATTTCTTGTCTTGACGATTCGTGAGTGTAATGTAATCATACCAGATATGAATAAACGAATTTTGATTTGATTTGAGACCCAACCACTTCGACCAATATTGTTGCCCGTGAACTGGGCCTAACTCAGTGGAAAGTGTGGTTTACGGTTCATACGGCAGGCCTGTATCCATACCACTACACGCCGGTACATGTAATTGAAGAAGGAGATCCCGCGAGACGCATGGACTTCTGCAGATTCAATGCAATTTCCTAAAATTAATATTGTGGACAGATGAATCCAAATTCGATAAGGACGGGATTACTAATTACCATAACGCACACCATTGGGCTCCTAAAGAACGAGGCAATCCAAATAAGAAAAGGGTAAAGGGGTCACAACGACGATTTAGTGTAAATGTGTGGATGGGCATCATTTCCAACCATTTGATTGGGCCTTACTTTCTTCCAGACAACCTCAATGGTTAAACTTATGAAAATTTCTTAAGAGGTGACTTAGGTGACCTACTAGATGATCTCCCATTACAATTACTGCGGCACATGTGGTTTCAACATGATGGCTGCCCTGCTCATTTCAGAAGAAGCGTTAGGGAATGGTTGGACACTAACTATCCTAACAAATGGATTGGACGAGGTGGGCCTTTACCCTGGCCAGCCAGATGTCCCGACCTGACCCCCATGGATTTTTATGTATGGGGGCACATGAAGAGCCTCGTTTACAGTGAGCTCAACCCCATATCGTCAGTGGAAGTTCTCAAAGAAAGGATAATCAATGCTGCTAACGACATAAGAAGAACATTAACCACTGGTGTAGTGAAAAGTGGACTACGTGAAAGAATGAGAAAATCTGTGCGAAATAGAGGGTGGACACGTAGAACATGAACTATAAAATTTTATTCAAAAGGACGGACAATAGCTGAGGGACCCGTTAGACCTACTACCTGAACCTTTTCAACTATGTTTTTTTCTATGAGTTTAAATACAACCCTAGGTTGTTATACCTCGTTAGATAGCTGATAAAATGTAGATGTTTTTAAGCACATCTGCAGAGCAAGTGCCATGATAATTTTAATATCCAGAAAAGAAAATTATTTTTTAATAATTTGTACTTATTTTCTTAAGCTATTTGATTTTAATTTTAACATTATATAAATGTTAGAAAAATTAGTATTAGTACAATTTCTAACCACCAAAATCTTTGTACTAATTTTTCTAACATTTTTATAATGTTAAAATTAAAATCAAATAGTTTATAAAGCAAACCCAAGCTTAACCGAACGCACGGTATTTGTAAAAATATCTGCTTTGCAATGTTTGAAATTTATTTCTACATTGCGAGGGTACCCGTTGGCTTACAACGTGAAGTGTAAAGGTTAGAAGAATTTCGGCAAGTTAATTAGTGTCTTTGGTGGCCGAGCGGTCAGGCACCTGCCCGGATAGCAGCGGACGCGGGTTCGATTCCAGCCTCAAGATCATAATTTTTCGAAATTCTTTTTCTAACCACCAAAATCTTTGTTATTTTCTTAAGTTTCGATCGTCTACAATGACCTATTTACTTAACTTACGTGCAATTTTAGTCATTGAGGTCATTAACAATCTCATTCTTTATGTAAAAAACCGAAAAAATAATCATTAGAATCAAAAAAATTCAAAATATTCAATTGAATAGCCGAAAAATTGAGCATTTTCATAAAAAAAATTAAAACACGAATATCTCGAAAACGGTTAAGCTTAGGATGGGGGGTTCGATAGTGAAATCATTCAGAAATGATGTGTACTACACGCCCTTAACGGATCTAGGTCGACTTTTCCTGTAACCCTGTATATATATTTCTTACAAATGGAAATTCCATGTCTGCCATAGTATTAATTAATTACTTTAGTGTAGTTTGGAAAATTCTGAAAAAGAACATGAACATGAATTTGTGTCTACCTAGATTGTCTACTTATGATAGCTTAGTTAATATGTCAGAGTTTTGCCCTATTAGACAATCATTCATATTACTGTCGGTTATAATATCCATTATTTTTAGACGTTATTTTGTGTAGACATAGAAATTTGTAAATTTTTTAACAATTATAATCTCAGTTGTATATTTTCTTATTAACATTTTTTTTTATTTTGCCCTTTATGTTTCTTCAGATTGAACTGCACTACGTTTCAAGTGACGAAATTCACCAAGAGAACACAAAATATGTTGGCCGAAAACAAGATGGACGCTATGGTCCATTCAAAGGAGGTTGTGGACGAAATCCGGCATTTGACAAAGATGTTGAACTTCAACAATAATTCGCAGCCCGTCGCGGGTGAACGCGTCGTGTGGCAGAATTTCAACTGGGGTACAAACGCGCCATATTGGAACCAGTACTATAAGACTGTGCGCGAGTTCACTTATCCCTTTGAGGTGAGCTTAGGTCATTAGTAATTTTTTGATTGATTGGTGTAAACGTCAATGTAAGATTTTTCGGTTATTTTAAAAGTTGTGGCGTTATTGTAATTTATAACATATTATAGTGGTTTTTTTTAATAATGGCAAAGGTAATTAACATGGTCTCCATTTAGACAATAACTGCCGCACTCAGAGACGTCAATTAACTTTAATGAATATTTAATGTCAAAAATGTTCATCCAAATCTAGACCATCGACCCGGCTAGAATAGCGACTAGTTTTGAATTGTCATTTTTTGACGTTAAGTACTCATTAACGGTTTTTGACGTCTCTGAGTGCGGCAGTAAGTAACAGAAATCACGGATATCGAAAAATACTATGGTATTAATAAAACATAGAAATCATATAATTTTGTTTCTTATCCCATACAAATTGTTCCATTAGCCAAGCAACATGTATGGAAATATCGAAAATAAATTTTATAATTTAATTTTTTTTATTTTCTATGTCTAAGTTAGCATAGATAGCGTTCAGGGTGTGTGTTATTTCTGTTACATGTTGTATAAGAGAATGTCGTGGTTTGCAGAATAAGTCGGAAGAGTGTCGTATACTCGACATCATAACCGACGAGATCAACAGGCTTGTCGATACGCAATACGTGGACTTCTCTCTGGAGGCAGACAAACTTGAGATACCTGTCGAGCACCTGATGTGGCTAGTTCAACATATCACCGATGACGTAAACATGGTCAAGTGAGTACATACATACATAAATCACGCCTATATCCCAGAAGGGGTAGGCAGAGGTGAACTAGCACCCATGTTTCGCCAACTATGTTAGGTCCCATGTAATAGGTGGCGACACTATTGCCATATATCGGGCACAAAAGTCGCAGTACATTGCTATTGCTAGGTGGTATTAGAGGAACGCTGCTGCCCATTCCTCATCATTGAGTTATCCTTAGTCGCCTTGTACGACACTCACAGGAGAGATTTGGGGTGGTGACAATTGTATTCTACTCTGCCGTCACCACACGGCTTTGTCAAGTGAGTATTATTAATAATTTTTGATTTTTATTTTAACATTTTTTAACCGTGGTGCGACGGCACAATTGTCAACCAATTGCAATACAATTGTCACCACCCGAAATCCCTCACGCAGGTCGTACAATGGTTAAAACTGCTGAGTAATTGGCAATAGCGTTCCACTTATACCACCTATCAATATACAAATACCGTGCAAGCTTGGGTTTGCTTTAATGCATCAAGACAATAATTTTTCCGATTTTTCGAAGGTGACTTGTGACAAAGACTATCTGGTTTATATGTCGTACATTTAATACAAGATAAACGCAACTCAAACAAATACTTAGAAATATAGTGTGTTCTAAATTTAAGGAAATAAGATTTGAAGTTGCATGAGCGCAACTGTGAGTTGTCTCTTTTATACTTATGATGCGATTCTCTTCTTTTCTCTTCCAGAGATTTGCTGGAGTGGAACGGGTACACAGTGGTTGGCGATGTGGTGATTCATTCTCGACTGGTTGTCGACGCGTTGCCTGCATCTTCACCGGACGAATTTCGAGAGAACGGAACTCCATCTGATGTAAAAACATAGTATCTTATTATTGGGGTAGTATGTGCTATTATTGATACAGATATTGATTTCTGAAACTTCTCTGGAAGCTCTTACTGTGATCTCTTGCCTTTTAATTTTAAATTCAAGATAACGCCACAAATACCCAGGCGAATCGTACCTAATTATATATAATATAAATTATTATTAAAATGCCCCATTAAATATCATACGTATTTAGCTAAGTAGGCGCCAAGCTATGTTTTCTAAGGCATAGCAATGGGATGGGTGACCAAAATACATAATCTCGGAATGTACTGGTCAACATAGCTGGCATAGTCGCATAGGCATAGCATAGTCGGTCCCGGCATATGCAAAAGTTTTAGCCAAATTTTCATAGGATAGGATGCTGATATGCTTCCAAATAAAATTTTACGAAGATTTGCATTGCAAAACTTTTCTCGGTTGAACTGTATCGAAAAGCTGAATTTTCATTGAGCAACAACTGGTTTCTATATTGACGTTCCTTATTTTATTTTTTAGATTGTCATTTTCAAGGGAAACATAGATTGCTTGTTCAGCTATAAAGCTGATTTTAGTTTTTAGTTGTAAGTGTAAAAGTGCCTTACTCGATATGACAAATATTTTGTTATTGTATTACATTTTAAGCAAGTAGGTTAAGAAAGAAAGTTTTATGGATTGTTATTAAAGTTTGTTGTATTAAAAAATGAAGCTTAAACTATTAAAACCTCGTTTTCATGTCATTAACTGAACCTTCCGTTTTGCAGTGGGATACTGATGTTCGTTCCGCGTCAATGTCAGAGGGCAGCACTGTAGTGCCAGACTATAATGGTTACCTATTTTTTTTGTAATATTATTATTTTCGCATATACATAGTATCATCCAACAACTCTGGTCTCGAATATTTCTGACGACCGGTTTGGTCGAGTGGCCAGATGGGTTGTCTATCGGTCAAGAGGTCCCGGGTTCAGATCCGGACAAGATGTTTGTACCATGAACAAGGCCGTTGGTTCTCGAGCTAAGGCTGTTTATGTAGACTTTTTCAATATTTATATTATATTGTGCCGCGTGGTGACGGCAGAGTAGAATACAATTGTCACCACCCCAAATCTCTCACGTGGGTGTCGTATAAGGCGACTAAGGATAAATCAATGATGAGGAATGGGCAGCAGCGTACCTCTTATACCACCTAGCAATGTACTGCGACTTTTATGCCCGATAAATGGCAATAGGCTCGCCACCTATTAAATGGGACCTAACATAATATTGGCGAAACGTGGGTGCTAGTTCACCTCTGCCTACCCCTTCGGGGATATAGGCGTGATATGTAGGTATATATTAATGCTAGAAAACTTATTACGAACAAAAATAATAGGCCAGAATAATAAAAAAAGTCTCTTAGTATTTCAATATTTTTTCCGCATTGCGGAATTCGCGGGTTGCCTTGCCAGTCGCACACGCCAAGAAAAATTTTTATCATCACTGTTTATTATTTATATCATCACTGTTTTAACGCTTACTGCCGCACTCAGACACGTCAAATAACTTTAATGAATCAAAAATTTTCATTTAAATTTAGACCAAATACCAGATAAGAATAGAGACAATATTTGAATTGTAATTTTTTGACATTCAGTACTAATTATCGTTAATTGACGTCTCTGGGTGCGGCAGTTAGTGGCCTAGTATGACACCCGCGGGAGAGATTTGGGGTGGTGACAATTGTATTCTGCTCTGTCGTCACCACACGGCACTCGAGCATGTATATAATACATACATAAATTACGCCTATATCCCCGAAGGGGTAGGCAGAGGTGAACTAGCACCCACGCTTCCCCAATTATGTTAGGTCCCATGTAATAGGTGGCGAGCCTATTGCCATTTATCGGGCACAAAATTCGCAGTACATTGCTATTCCTGGATGGTATAAGAGGAACGCTGCTGCCCTTCCTCATCATTGATTTATCCTTAGTCGCCTTGTACGACACCCACGGGAGAGATTTGGGGTGGTGACAATTGTATTCTACTCTGCCGTCACCACACGGCAAGTATATAATGTTGAAGTAATACTAGGTTGTTGTCTCTACCGAGCTCTCGACCAAAAAGTTCGCAAGCTAAAGACCATGGTCTCAGCTGATCAGGAGTTGGACACAGTGGTCTGTCGCCTTCTGAAGTTAGCCCTGAGAACTGCCGACAAGCGCCAGCAACCGCTTCTTAATACATGGATGCAATTCAAGCTGTTTGACCTGCTCACTCTTACCGAAAACGCCTTAGTGAAAAAGAGACAGCATGCCCTGAAAGCCATATGCTATGGTGAGTGAAGTTAGAGGGTAGTTGTAATTTTCAAGTGAATTAGGACATTAGTATTGAAATAGTTTAAACTACCCCCGTATTATGTAACCCGATTTCAGTTGCTTTGGTCTGAAATCCGCTTACTTATATTAATATGGGGGCCGGTAAGCAATATGAATTTAACTGTAATATTGAATTAAATAAGAGTTGGTGTGAAAGATAAATGCATATATTTGACATGAATGGTGAGTTCCTTTACGTGTTGTTTTGCACATGCTATGAAACAGGATATCTATAGTATAGTATATCATAACCAGCCACTTACTGCCGCACTCAGAGACGTCAAATAACGTTAATGAGTACTTAACGTCAAAAAATGACAATTTAAAACTAGTCGCTATTCTTGCCGGGTCTATGGTCTAGATTTGAAAGAAAATTTTTGACATTAAATACTCATTAAAGTTAATTGACGTCTCTGAGTGCGGCAGTTAATGTCCCACTACTAGGGCACAGGTCCCTAGGTACCATGGATGAAATAATATAGGGATCAGGGCCCATAACCCACGACGCTGGCCCATTGTGCATTGGTAACTGCAGACCTACGCATCCAGACCCAATGGCGTTCAGATGAATCGTGTGAGTCATGACCACAGATATATATCTATATCGACTTTCGCTGCAGCTGCCTGCATTTTTGCTGTTGTTTACACACACAGCTGCATAAAGCTTCTCTTGTCGTGATAATTAGTACGGGGGTTTTAAATCTGTGTGCGTTAGTTGAGATTGCGACACTCGGACTCCCTATAAACGCAGCGTTTCGATGGCCGATCTCCTTAAATTGATATATCTGTGGTTATGACCGTCATGACGTCGATTAGTGTAGATGAGATGAGAGTGTTAGAAAATAGAGAAAGATGTGATAGTGATTTGAGCACCAAACCACAAATGATAATTTGGAAGAGAGTTCTTAGGGTACAATAGGCTTTGTTTGTAGAATTTTTTAATAGATCACAATACTTGTTTTGTCTTTGTATGTACGGCAGGGTGGGGCTTACTGACTGATCGTAGACGGACAGACGTAGTCGTCTGCGTAAAAATGACACATGTACCTACCATACATAATGCCATTGTTAACTTGGCATCTACTTTACAGTCTATAGGCAGTGTATGAATAAGGTAGATGCCCTAAGTGATAAAACTGCAGTGCTATACACATAGACATTATTGCTTATGAGTATGAATGTAGCAGTAGAATACATAAGTGATAAAACTGCTATATTCATAGACCGTAATTTCTGTGTGTATATAAGTTTTATCACTTATATTTATGTTCGATGCGCTGGGTACAAATTAAACCCACAATATAGTTCATAGTCATAGCATGCCCGGCCTATGAAATAGCGTATAATGTAGTCACTCATTAACTTAAACGTATTATATAGTTCAAATGTTTGTTAAGACTCCGGGTGTAAGGGTGTTTAGGTATACCTATATTCGCTTTTCAGATCAACAATATTCCAACCATGCGCCAAAAATATTGAGCAAACCGGAAGATGAAACGGCGTGAGTATTTTTGCAAAAATTACCTACACACTGCAATGACGTAAAATAACTTATCAAGACACAATAATGCCTGTCAACACGTTGGCCGTGTGGTGACGGCAGATTAGAATACAATTGTCACCACCCCAAATCTCTCCCGTGGGTGTCGTACAAGGCGACTAAGGATAAATCAATGATGAGGAATGGGCAGCAGCGTTCCTCTTATACCACCTAGCAATAGCAATGTACTGCGATTTTTGTGCCCGATAAATGGCAATAGGCTCGCCACCTATTACTTGGGACCTAACATAATTGGCGAAACGTGGGTGCTAGTTCACCTCTGCCTACCCCTTCGGGGATATAGGCGTGATTTATGTATGTATGTATGTAACACGTTCAAAACTATCACATTTTATCCAATGTCTTCAATCTTAAATTGTTCAGGCAAAGTTCATAATTCCCTAATCTCTCCCGTGGGTGTCATACAAGCCGACTAAGGGTGAAGACGATGAGTAACGGGTAGCAGCATTGCTCTTATACCTCCTATACCTATAAACATGCCTACTGTTGTTTACGTGCCCGTTAGATGGCAATGTGCTCGCCCCTCGCTGTGCAATTACATGGGACTTAACATAATTGGCGAAACGTGGGTTCACCACTGCCTACCCATTCGGGTGCGAATAGGCGTCATTTATATATGTAAAGTTCAAAATTAAAAGAGTATTTGGCAGTCTGTGCTAGTCCGACTTGCTCTTGACTGTACCTCGGCGAAGTTAAACCTTTTGATAATGTTTTTGCAGAAACGAAATATTGAACAAGTATCGACATTTAGTCCATTCGTCAGGTAAATGATTGTGTTTTGCGTATGATGTGTAATATTTGCAAGTAGCACAAGTACCAACCTACTTATATTAATTTAAAATATACGTAATATTTATGAGACCGCTTACATGTAGTAGTAACTGGTTTTAGATTGTTCAATTAAATAAAGATTTTAAGTCTTTATGTATAACATAAAGGTGAGAAAATTTGCGAGTTTAATAATTGTAACTACATGTATTTACTTACATAATATACTTACATAGTATAATCTCAGCTGTCACCGGATCTCTTCTATTATCCATATTGACACATAATTTATATACGTAGTAGTTATAACCCACTTAACCCATATAGTTATGGGTTATATGGGTTAAGTGGTTTAAATGGGTATGGATAGTGGTATACTAAGATTTTTGCATTCAAAATCTATTAGATTAATTATTGCTTATTGTGGATTCAAATTAACATAAATTTAATGTTATTTTGCAGAAAAAACATCCAATAGTCAGTATATCGAAATATTAGAAGATGATTCACTAAGTAAAGGCTTACTTAACGACAGTGTTAGCGAATTAAGTATGTTGCTGAAATACCTAACGTCTAAATAGGCTTTCAAGATCTTGCATGTTGATGTTCAAATATCTCACTTTCAGATTTCAATGATATTATCCACTCGCCATCTTTGGTTGATAATGAACCATTAAACACAAAAAATAAAAATAGTGGGGAAATATATTTATATGAAAATGAGAGCTCGCTAACAAGAACTAGAGTGTGGGTTGAAGAGGATGTAAAGATCATAGAATCGTCTAACCCAAATGCTTATTGTAAAAGCTCTGATCATATTTTAAACAATAACGTTTCTAATAAAAACAACTTAGAATACAAACATAATAAAATTAAAAGCAAAAATAAGGATATCGACAGACATAAGATTAAAGAGAAAAAAGGACTCAAGGCTAAAAAGCTATTGAAAAACAAACAGAGTTACAATATTTTAACCAAACCCTTCAGCAGCATTGTATCGACCACAACCTTGAATAAGTTTTCGTCCAAATCTAGAAGAAAATGCAAGCGTCAAATGCTGTACAAGCCTGATGTGATACCTGTATGTATGTAACTAATTTATTATATTTACGACATAAAACTTGCTTATATATAACAATTATGTTTTAGCAGATCTCCAATACACTTACAAATGTATGTGATCCAGTTTTACAACAAACTGAGAATCTCATTTGTGATAATAGTAATGAAAAATCGGATTCAGCTAGTGAAATCAATGTTAAAACGTGGGATATGGATAATAGTATTGCTGTAACGAAAAATAGTCAATTTATTGATATTATTTCCGAAGACAACAGAGAGACTGTAGCTTTACGAAGAACTATAGGGACTGATGTTAATGAATCCATGGAATTTGAACAAGAAACTATTATTGGAAGTTTGACTAACATCATGAATATTGATAGCTTCTGTGATAAATGCAATAATTATACTGATTATGGCTATTCGGAATCGTTGTATTTACTGGGTAAGGAGCAAATATTATTAAATAGTAAACACATCAGTCGAAAGTATAAATTGATAAACAAGAATATTAGTAAAAAGAATCCACTTTTTTTAGATATGAATGAACCTAGCACATCCAAAGGGATTCGCCACGTCAGTATGGATGCACAATGTGGTCCAGATAATACCTGCACCGAATACTCACCTCTAACTGCAACTAAATCGTTTACAAAAACAAATAATATTATTAACACTTTGATAAAAATCGACGATTCGTCCTCAAATGTTAAAATTGGGTTGAAAAATAACGATTTTGGTACGTCTACTGACGACAATGCTTACTGTACTAAATCTGCAAGCCTAAGAACAAATATTGGAATTAAAATAAAAGATTCCGACCCGTCAATCGCAGATAGAATAGATGAAGAAAATAACAATAATAATGTTGACGCCCTACGTTCAGAGTCACCAATTGAAAATACTTATAATTTTACAATGTTTTTAAAATCCGTTTCAAATCACCTTAAGGTAGATGACTCTGGATCAGAACTTTGTAACAGTGTAACAAGTTCCCACAAAAGCCCTTTAACTTTTACAAATTTATATAAAAATAATAGTGATTCTCTAATAAAGTCTTCTGTAAGTAGGAATATTGGAAAATCTAGAAGCTCATCTAATAAACATTATTCTAAATTGTCCTGTGGTGCTGTGTACATACATAGCTACAGAGATAGGAAAGCTTATGAAGATGTAGTGTTCCAGGGAGAATGGCAAAAATATATGCCAAAATCCACAAGGAAAAAAAGAGGATACAGCACTCTTCTGCCGAAAAGAATTTTAGAAGAATCAAAAAATGAAAATAAAGAGAATATGAATAACGTGAACATGAAAGACAATTCATACAGTGATAAAGAGAAACAACCAACAAAACAAATCAAACGTTTGCCAATACCAAATACTAACATTAGAAGTTTGAAAGGTGATAGGAAACGACCTCAGATCAAAATCATACGCCAGTCCACAAAACAAACTGAGGCACCCAAGTGCAATAGGAAACCTTTATCGGTAATTATCAGTTGAATAATTGAAGGCTATGTGCTTATCAGTTGGCGCCACTATCGAGTAATATAATTTTCAAAGTATTTGCGACAGCCTTGAAAATATAATTTACTTTTTAATCATACACTTAGGGTTACTTAAAACCGCACCGTATTATTGTATATATAAACAAACTAGCCGCTACGTTAGCTCTACTAAATTTTCCACTTCTTTTTCTTAGCTCCACTTCTAAAGTACTAAAATTCGTTACTTGTATTTGACAAAATTATTTCTAAGACCTTACGCTATCTAGCGCCTCTACTGACGAATAGCCCTCATTAAGTGCTGTATGCTTTAATGAGCTTTATTTTTGTTCCAGGAACCCGCAAAATTGACAAATAAGTAAGATATCTTACTTAACTTTTATTGTGTAATTTTCCTCCGCCATGATAATTGTCTTACTGCCGCACTCAGAGACGTCAAATAACGCTAATGATTACTTAATGTCAAAAAATGACAATTCAAAACTAGTCTCTATTCTTGCCGGGTCTATGGTCTAGATTTGAATGAAAATTTTTGACATTAAATACTCATTAAAGTTAATTGACGTCTCTGAGTGCGGCAGTTATTGTTCTATGTTCCCTAAGAAGAAACTTCCCAAGTTTGTTGTAGTTCGGTTATGAGACAAGACGGAATTTTGAAAGAATCTAGGTAACTGGTTCCATAACACAGTCCCTATGGTGGCCGCGCTATTGTATCTATTGATTTATTTCCATATTTATCACTTCCTTTTTCAGCTCAGTTTTATCCAAAAGTATAAAACCCTTATACTTAACGAAAAAACCTTCAGTAACATTTAGTTTTAATAAAAATGAGAGTAACACACAAAGAACTAACAGAAAGAGTTATATTCCGTTGTATTTGAAAAGAAAATTAGCCAAGAATGAAATTATTCATACATGTCCACAAAGTGATTCGGCGAAAATATTAAAAATAAATCAAGAAATACCATGTGGCTTAGAGGGCGGCTCAAAATTTGCCGATGGTAATTTTGTGAATATTGATTTTAAAGCACCTGAAAATGTTAGCTATATTGTTTTTCGAAATGAGATTGAAGTAGCGAAGCAATGCTCTACTGATTGTGAAAGTCGCTCAGTAAATATCTGTCAAAGACTTGATGACTCAAATAAGCTACCTTCTAGTTCAGAATCATTAATCAGCTCAGCGGATTCTTCTCCCAACAGTATAGCTACTGTAAGAGCTCATATAGACATAAACACTTCTCCTGATATAAGTAATTGTCAAGTAAATAGTTCTAAAGAGAAAAATAAGAAATATACCAAAAAATGTAAAAGTGCAAATAAACCTAAAGATAAAAACACTGACAATAAGGAAAATAAGCCTGAATCTTCAAATAAATTCAAGGAATCTGAAAGATTTAATAAACCTGTATTTATCAAAAATAAAAATGTATTCCGGGCGCATATATCTAATGAAAGTTCATCAAAATTTGTCAATAGTAATGTATCAAAACATAAATCAAAAACAACAAAAGCAAATAGTAAAATTACATCTATTCCAACAACAAGTGCCAAAAATCCAGTTGATTGTGTTGGTTCTTCCAGGCGTGATATTTCGATGGATGCTATCGAATCCAGGCCGTTAATGCTAGACAAAATAGGGGAAAGTACTTATGGCCCTGGTGAGGTCAACATGCCAATAAATCCTGAAGAAATCTTTACATCAAATCAAGACATGGTAAAAGAAAGTATTATTAATAGTATTGTCGACAATATCTCACTGTCTGAATGGAACAATCATTCAATGATGCCGACACACAAGAGTTCTGCTGATACTCACACTAGCGATACATTTGGTTTTATGAGACAAATAATCGATGAGAGGTTGAATTTTGCTATTGAAGAATCTCATACTGGTCGAGAAATTGATTCTGAGACATTAATATTGGGCAGTGAAAAATTACACAGCATACAAAATAGCAGAGACACTAGTTATTATGATGTTATTTCTTTGAATGGAACACATAGTGATGAAATAGAAATCAAATATTTTGAGAATTATGAGATGATGGATCACGATAATACGCTTTCCGATTCAGTTGTGTCTAATCAGTACGACCATATAATTGGTGATGATTCTGTTATAACAATATCTAATTCAAAACCTACGATTACAGATTTAGAGATGCTTTCATTTAAATCATTGACCTCAACTCCCAAATTATCTGAATTTTTTTTGGCTGAAAGCATGGTTTCAGACACGAATGTTGTCACTATTCCAGATACCCCACTTACTACATCTGTCCGTGACTTATTTGAAAGAAAACCTTCACTACAAATACAAGTATAATGAATAATACTTATGTTTTAATTATTCTTAAATATATTACGAACTAAATATCAAATGTTTACCACAGGGTCCAGCCGGTGCCTTAGCTATGCAGGCATTCAGTGGCTTTTCTATGAATGCGGAACCGATAACGGGAGATCAACCTGATCGTGTAAACCTTATTGACTCTGAAACTGGTAGTATAGCCGCTGATTGTGGAAGAAAAACTGTAATGCCATAATCCGTATTAAGCTAATAATGTGTTTGGTGATATCCGTTATATAATAATTGTATTTATTATTACATTGCTACAGACTTCAGAAGAATTATTGATATCTGGCAGGTCGTCGCAAAGCTACGAGTCTTGTCTAGTTGATGACGATGCAGTTGTTCCGAATTGGCTATTTCAAATTATTAGCCAACAACAGTCGGTTAGCAAATTTTATTTGTTAATGAATCGACTCTGTATACTCGTTTGCTATCTTGAATAATTCAACAAGGCACTATTCCTAGATAATTTTTTGACACATTTCTCTTTGTTGACATTGGGCATATTACCCATTCTCCCTATAATCTTCCATTCATGGGGAACACCATGGCAGTAAGTACAGATCTGATGATGATGATAACAGTAATCAAAAATATATAGTGTTAAAGATTTTGATCAAGTAAAAATTCCTAATATTACAGACACTATCAGCGACATAATTTTAGAGTAAAGGGTTCCTTATCACATTAACGACAGGTAGTTGAAGAAACTGAAGAAGACTCAGATGATTTTCTGCCCATGCCATTGACTGATCCAGAATCTATCTATGACGCAAACGGTAATCCTATAGAACAGGGAATGAGTGCGGGTGCAGGCGCCGGTGACGGGCGTGGAATTCACAGTGATAACTCCGAAGATAGTTCCGGTCGAGGTACGTCACTTAGTTCAAGTGACACTTCATCTGGTCCTCAAAGTGAGGTAAGTATTTGGAATTTTCTTTCCGTATAGCATTTTAAGGGTTTCTCAGTCAACCAACCGTAAGAGCGGTTACTTACGCACTACGTCCTATCCGAATCCGAGAAAATATGGAATACTTGATTTGACCGAAAGAAATCGGATGACGGATATCGAGTGCGTAAGTTACCATAAAAATAGTTCTACGGCTCCCACGGACAATATTCACACGGATTCGGATCGGACGTAGTGCGTAACCGCTCTAACACGTGGATTTTACGGACTAATGAGTGACAAAAGTGGGAGAATGACATGTTTTTTTGCTTAGTGATTGATGAATTTTTGTATAATGTTTTATTAGTGTCTATCACAGATCACTAAGAGAGACTACGTCTGTGTCTATGTAGACTATAAATTTTATCATGCCTGGAAAGACATCTGAGATTTATCTCTATATTTGTATAAAATGAAGGCGACTGTGTTGCAGGCAATATTAATAGATCCCACAGCATTCACTGCCCAGCAGTATGAACTACCGGTGGTACCAAATGGGGGTTCTGCGTCAGCTGTGCCGTTTCTAACAGTTACATCGGACACTGCAGATACTTCGCGAGCCGCAGTTGCAGGTAAATCTCATAATTTTATAGCCATTTTCTAGCCAAATATTAATGTTTTGTATACATTCCTCACAAGTAGGTCCAGAATGTCAAATTCCCAAAATTTCAAGCGGTTCCAAAATGTCAAATTCCCGGAAAGTCAAGTTTTCAGTTAGTCTATGAAGATAAGGTAGTTCTCGTTCAATAACAAAAAAATCCATAAATCAACATTTTTTTAATTAGATTTATATGTAACAATCAACATTTAAACTTACTATGTAAAAAAAACATATTTTAATAGAAAATATTAGTACGCAGTATTATCTAAATAACTTTAATCGCAAAAAAAATTTTTTTTGGTTTAATCTATGAGAGAATACCACGCAATCGTGCAGAAAAATGTAAGTCGCCAATGTGGCTTTTGCAATATTATTTCGAATTATATACCAGCTGCGTGGCACTACATATTAGAAACAAGTTCAAGCTCAGATGAAATGCATAAACTTCGTCAAAATTTTGAATCCACGTGGAGTCGCCAGCGTTGTGCTGGTCAACGTCACCGGACAACAAACTCTTTAGAAGCATGGCACAGGTAATTAAATGGGTGGATACCGAAGAAACCAAATTTTTATTTGTTTCTGTATAAATTAAAAAAAGAAAGCAAGTACTGGGATAGTCGATTAAGGGTTTCTCTGTTTAAAAATATGAGAAATAAAAGACGAGTCTGAGACATTATGATTGATAAAAATTACAAGATCTAATTAATCTAATTAGAAAACAAAGAACTAAATAAGCAGCAATTAAAAAAAAAATGATTTTTTCGCGACTTCGATTATTCAAATAGTTTTCTTAAAACTATGTTTTTTTACATTGTAAATTTAAATGTTGAATGTGAAGTTAAAAACATATGTTCTTTTAACATAGTAAATTAAAATGTTGAATTTTAGATTTAAATGTAATAAAAAAGATGTTGATTTATGGATTTTTTGTTATTGAACGAGAACTACCTTATCTTCATAGACTAACTGAATACTTGACTATCCGGGAACTTGACTTTTCGGGAATTTGACATTCTGGACTGAAAGGATATTAATTTCGTATCTGTCTGTCCCTATTATTATTAAAGATCCATTTTCTAATAATTTTTGGCCTACATCTATCATTAGTATTTTTAATTTATGGTTTTACTATTGCATTAATTTTAAATGTCAGGTAACTATTTACACTTTGGTTTAACAGATAATCTTCGAAACATCGACGTGATCAATTCTAGCGGAGATCCACAAATACTCTTTTTGCCCCTTCAAGCCACAAGTGACGTGGATGCTGATATAAGTTCCCTAGACACGGATGTACCAGATTCTGATAATTGATGTAATAAATAAATATCTCAGATTATTCAGAATCAAGAAGCTCTTACAGTTTCCAAGTAAATTTGAAGTCTGCAGAACTGTGAATGTAGTTTCCCTTGAATTGTAAATGCTACCGAACGTGCCGTAATATTTATAAATTGTAAAAGTGAACTCTGATAGAATGCCTGTGTGAATTATTTTAGAAATAAACATAAATTATTGTCATTATATATTGTTTTTTTGAACAGACTGCCTGCAGGGCCATGCCTGATTCTGCTAATGTTATCGTGAAAATTGTATCTCAGTGGGGCGTTGCAATATTTAATTCAATAGTTAACCTTTTTAACACAGTTTCTGTTGCCTTGGAAATTATGTAAATGCCTTGTTATTGTAATAAGGCGTGGGCTTTCATGATTAAGTTGTTTCGACATTTTTCCGACTTCTTTATCTTTGGGTTTATAAAATACAGGAACAGTGCGGATTGGTAGATGCTTGTCAAAGCCCATAATATTAAGCAGGGGCCAACATCTTTTATAAAAAACGTGAATAATTATGTTATGGGACATTGAAACGGAATGTTTTTTTTTGTGCTAGACAGCACCTCTTGCCCTTTATCTCACCTGATGGTAAGTGAATGTCAGTTTAATTAACAGTTTTTTTATTTGCGGGGACAAATACTTTGCCAATGGAAGGAAGCATAGCATGTAGGGTGAGCATATTTTATCTTATGTATAAAAGATTTGGAAGAACACAAGGAGCATGATGTATAATTGCCAAAACAAATGAGATAATTCAAAGCGGATCACTTGTTTATTTGACAAAGATAAGGGGTTAACGACATTAGTTAATGAACACACAGTATCGAGGAAATGTCTTTTTTGCATTTATTCATATTGTACAATCTTATAATATGATCCATTCTGCAAAAATTTTACAGGCGAGCAAGAATTCATATATAAAACAGTAGCTCTTTCGTATTGTACATAACCATTTTACCAGTAGGTATAGTGAAAACATGCGTATAGTTTTTAGTTTTAGGATAATAAATTACTTAAATACTAATTTTAAACTTGGTTCTTTATTAATACAATATCAGTAGGATTGCACTATCCTGTAAAGTTATTTGGAACGTACCAAAAACATACTATGGTGCTCTCTCGACGCCGATGGACTTTCTATGCTAAATATACAGTAATAATAACCTTTTAATATAAAAACATGATCGTCGAAAAGCGTTTACTTTATTAGATACAAGGCAGGCATGACAATAATGGCTGTTACTTCCTCGTCTCACTTCAGTGCCCCATGCACGAACTTTTCGAAGATTCGAGTCGTAATCGTATCGAGAATGCACTCTAAAACCAAAACTAATAAATTCTAAATTTTAAATCGAAAAATAATTAATATTTCTTAGGTAATTAAGTATATTACATTAATATTAACATTATAAACATGTATTGAATACTTTTAATCACAATACAATCAACTTTATAAACTAATGAAAATAAATAAATATTTCTTGATAATAATAAATATTTGTTTGGTTTATGAATGCTTTCCATGGCTCTTTTGGTTTTGACGTTTGGCATTGAAACTAGTGAATGATGGCTAAAGAGGAATGTGGTAACATCCACATGTCACGTAAAATTTTTTGGAGAGAAAATTTGCGATGAATAAAAAAAAATAGTGCTTTGTCGATACGATTACGTTCCGAGGTTTCGAAAAGTTCGTGTTAGACGCACAGTACAATGAAGTCAGTAATGATAATTGCCGTAAAGAATTCACCATAAACACTTAGACAATCGGCGGCCCTACTGACCGCTAACTTCGAAGCCAAGAAGTGAGCTAAGGAAGCCAATGCATTGTCATTATTATTTAATAATTTCGATTATTTGCTTATGTCGTTTGAGTGAACGTGATCGTACTGTGACGATTTAAAGCAGTATGACTTAGTTCAACAACTCAAACCGCTACTGACGAGTGTATCGAATGAATGAAAAAACGTATAATAACAATAGAAATGCCACTTATTTGTATTATTAAAGGTACTGTTACATCAATCTCATATTTCTTTAAGGCAGTGAAACACCCAACTTAAATTCAAGGACAGTTGGGGGAGATTACCTAGCTAACATTAAGATAACTAGTAACATATCACTAGACATTTTCACAGGCGACCTCTACACAACGGTCGCGTTATATTTTACAATATTTACACGTCTTATACTCGTAGTTTGGTGAAACATTAATTTAACGAGGGAGCCACAAACACGAAAGCAACCCACTCCGCGGGTACCTCTATACCACTCAGTCATTGAAAGTCCATCGGCTTATTGTATCATCCTAACACCCCAATTACAAATGACAAAACGAAAGTACTCATACGTCTATACAATAACAATATAAATATTTTTCATGAGTCAATATCGATAAATAATAATAAATCTACTATTGAAGAAATCTAACACTCTGGGATTGAGGGTAACAATTTATATATTGGGGACGCGAATTCTGTCGTGAAAACTTTCAAACAATCAAATTCCGAAGTACGACTAGATACAGCACGGTATTTAGGTACTTAAGTATTAGTAATATCGGGTGTTCTAAAACAATCATTCAATATTGCATCGTTAAACTGCACTATACCGTGTGCATATAATTCTGTAGTCCCTTGTAGCATATAATTTGTACTAGTAACTATAACAGAGGTAATCAATATAAAAGCTATACAACCAGCTCCCTCTCATCGCAACAACAATCAAAATATAAGAAGAGTAATATCCAATGCGACTAAAGGTTCTACAATGTTCCGCGCCTCTAGGAATATCTAGCCTTCAGACTTTGAGTTGTTACTATAAGTTACGTATGTTCCGCCTTAAAATACTTGTTTTAACATTACGGTATTTCCTATTGTAGTAATATTTTGACAAACTTTACAAACTAAGATTCAATTATAAAACTTTTATTATTTGGAAATTAAGTTGACAGTCGCTGCTGGTCATGTGACGCGAACAAAGTCCAAGACATTATTTCCCAAAAGCACGGAGTCTCTTAGAAAAATGAATGGCTTCCCTAGGCAATCGCACAGTTCTAATAATAATATACTCATTTTATCCACGTTATCACAGAAAATCATCTATTTACAATTTTGTCGTACTAAGTGTCATACATCCGTAACCTACTTGCCTTGCAACAAATGTGTTTGATGGTGTTGAACGATTTTGCTTTCTACGCCCACTGTTGTAACCATTTTTAGTTCACAAAGGCTCCAGCAAATTAATTTATGACATTATACTTTTGACTTTTTCGTATTAACTAAATATATGAATAAATTTACTTAAAATTTAATTCAAAAATAGGTTTATCCTTGACAAATGATAGAAAATAGAAAACAATAAATTCATTTATCTATAAATTTGTCTAGTTTATATAGTACAACAGCGGCGTGTAATGCAACCACTAACAGGTGACTAAAATGAGGATGTTCCAAATTATCTTCATCAGAAGTAGGACCATGGATCAATATTTTAATTAGCTCATTCAGTCGCAGAATTGGTTCGCCACTTTGATATTATTATATACCTAACAACAAAATATAACAACCAATAAAATTATACATTTTAATAACAATACTATTTTCATTAGACTATCGGAAACACGTGTATAATATTAAAGCTGTAAACCGATTCTGTTGCTGAGAACGGTGTGGTAGTATAAAATCCATTGATTTTGTGCCTGGTAATGTTTTGCTTATTGTACATACTCATCGACTCGTTGATTTTAAGTTCCATAATGCACATGACGGCATTGATTTCCTTGCTTAAGTTTTGTTTCCTTACTTTAAGTTCAGAATCAAATTTCAATTTTCACTTGCTACTGTAACAGTTACTTCGACAAAGTTTGAACGTCGATGAGTAAGTTTTGCTGATAAAATCAATGTAAGAATATCCGGAGCATATTTTAATGGTCTACAATTATTAAAGTGTAAATCTAGCAACGTTACCTTTGCTCTGAATTCATTTACATATGTTATTTGTTTTTTATCATACTATTTATGTTTCAGTTACTTTAGCGATTGCTAAGCATTAGACATTCTTACTTTGATCCTTGGTAACTTACATCTATGGTTTGTCACTTCATAATACTAAACGTATTACAATAGTACACACATGCAGTAAACCAGGCGGCAAAATCTCTATAAACAATATCAGTACACGATTTAACAATTTAGGTAATTTAATGCTGAAATATATCTTCAAAGTTACATACAATTCATATTTATTTAGTTTTAATCGTATTTAAATAACGTAGGTATAAAGCACTTGGGGGAAGGACAGCAAATTCAATAAAAAATGTTTAATTATTATTTAGTATATTAACTAAGTAAAAATTATTCGCTATGTAAATATTTTATACAATACTAGTATTAATTTGTTTGACGATGAGTCGCTAGTGTTCCTTCAACGTCTCCAGAACGCGGAGCGGCGGCCGTCGCCCCGCGCTCGGCCGGCCTAAGTCGCCGGGCGCCATCCGAACGTCCATTCCACCGTACGTACTAATAATTATTTCATCAATGTAAAAATCCAAAAGCGAACGGTAGCCACCGTTCCGCGCTCCATCCACCTTAACCGTAATAAAAATCAAGGAGTAAAATTTTAGCGAATTAAAAATTAAATTTTCCAAAACTTTGTAAACACTAGGATTTGGATATAGCTCGCGGAGGCCCGGCGGCGGGCGGCCGGCGGGGCGGGCGCTCGCGTCCTCTCCGGGAGGCACGTCCAAACTGGTGAGCAACGAGAGTCGTCTATGTACACACGATCGGCGAGTATAAAAAGTGCGTGCGAGGCGGCGGCGGGTCAGAAGGTGTGTGTGGCTCGTGGCGCGCGCACGTCCCGCTGGGAGCGCGCGCGGCGGCGCCGCTAGCACCAGTCGTCCTCGTCTGAGTCGGAGTGGCGTGCCCGCGGCTTGTACCCGTTGGGCAGCCGCGAGGCCGTCGCCCCTGCCCCTGCGCCCGCCGCCGCGGTGCCCCCACCGGGCACGGCGCCCGCCGGCGATGGCAGCGCCCTCGCGCCTCCGCCTCGCCCCAGCGCGAGCGCTGCCTCGTAGCTCAACGGCGCCTCGTACACTCGTCCACCACCGCCACGCTCCAAGTCGTAGCCTCGCCCGCGTCTGTATTAATTTCTTAAGCTTAGTTTTGTGATCAACGGCATTGGTCATAACTTATCGCTCATTCACTGTCAGCTAAGGCGGAATGCGATTGCTCAAACTCGTACTCGCCTACTGCTTGATTAGTTTTGCAGACAGAAAGCAGTATCATAATGTGGTGGCGGTAGAGCAGAATACAATTATTATTATCTTACCCACATCTCTCTCGCACAGGTTACGTGCAAGGCTAACTAAACCTCTACCAACCCTTTCAGGAATAAAGGGGCTTGATTTATGCATGTGTGTATGTAAGGCCTTCTTGCTTGCTTGCCTTCACAATTCATGGAAGAATTGATGACCGATATTAGGGTACCTATTACTGTTGTTGTACCTTCTACGGTCTTACCTTTGCCTTTGCTAATAGAAATAGTCGTCCTTACAAATAGTGATCGCTATATTAGTTAAAAATTTAAATTGATTCCAAGCGTAACGCAGATCTGGACATAAACCAAAAAGTCAATCTTGAATTACACACAAAAACAATAGTTTTCGATAGTTAATACAATGTAAGTGGACCTAAAGGAACTCACCTTTCTCTAGATCTATAATCTCGGTGTATCAGTCTTTCAACTTCTCGGCCATACTCATACTCATCGTGTAAAGGTTCTACGGGTTCTCGCACCGTATGCCTCAGTGATAACTGAAATATAATTTTATATTTAGCATCGTCATGTTTATTCGTCTTATAGATGACAATAATAATGTAGGTCAAAAATCAATTAATAGTGGGCATTCACTTTTTTAATTACAACAAAATTACATTACTGCAACAAAAAGTCTATTGTCATAAATTAAATTCATTCATTCATCACCATCATCATTACCCGTCTTTTAATGTCCCCATTGTTGGGGCAGAGGATATTCCCTATGAATGGAAGAATAAAGAGAGAATTGGCCATAGCACACGGCGCTGGCCCAGTGCGGATTGGTGGTTCTCAACGAGTGCAGATGCAGCCGGGCCCAACAGCTTAACGTGCCTTCCGAAGTACGGAGGAACTCAAGATAATATTTTTTGGTCACCCATGACATTGACCGTCCTTTGCGAAAATTTTCGAGTGCACTAGGGTGTTTTTCCACCAGAGTTGTGCGAGGAATATGTTTGAGGAGAACCAATAGAATCACAATACAATCACACATTTGAAAATGGAGCGAATGATAGCTCGCACATCTTTCCAACTAAAAAGTTGGCCTACTATCGACCGATAGCTTAATAGAACCGGCTTATATGCAAGTCCGCAGCCTATGCAACTTAGTTGTTCGATAGTCGGCCAACTTGAAATTGTATGTCTGCGGTCGCTCTTAAACGAGCGATTACCCCGCAACTTACGTGTGAAGGACTATGGCTGATTCTGGTGAACGGCGGTTGCGACTTGACTTGTAGCGTGGACGGCTTAGTGGGCGTGGGTGGGAGTTGCCGGCCGCGGCCGCGCCTGCCCCCTTCGCGTTCCCAAGACCGCTCGCGCCAGTCCCGCCATTCGCGCTCACGATCCCGGTCCCGTTCCCTATCTCCACCTATCGGTGCCCAAACTACACTTTGAATGATTTTGAAGTTCTACCATTCCACAGACGACAACGCACAACGACAATTAAAGGAAACATTGAATGATCAAAAGGTGAAGCAACATAACGGGGTTATGATGAAATTATACAGAATTACATAGAACAGATGTGCAAACAATTTTCTTATTTTACGACTCTCTCGGTATACACATCTCAGTCACCAACGTGCGCACTACTCCCATTGATACCGAATATCTAACACAAACACGTCACTTTCAGCAGCAAAGGATCTAAAATTTTCAATGTTTGTTCTCTTAGACCCTTTGCTTTACAATATTCACTTACAATAACCATTTTTAGTTAATGCGTTTACATCATAATATTTTCTTAACTCCTATATTGTGTGCCTATAATGTCATGTATTTATGAAGTTGAAATGTTTGAATGTAAATGTTTATCTGAAGATAATATAGTTCCAATAATAGGTATATTATATAAGAGTAAGAATCGAAAGAAGAGGCCCATATAAATTTAGGGAGTAACAATAAATTCTGTAGCCTTGTGTTCATGCTAAGATAAATTTTCGGTAATTCGACGTACAATGCCTACTCTTATATTGGGGTTCACGGCTTATATCACAGTAGTGAGTGGCTCTGGTTGTGTGTGGCGAGTAGATCTCACCGTAGGTGTGGTGTGGCGGGCTGGGCGAACGCGAGGGCTGGCTCAGGCTGGTCGTGGGGTGCGGCGCCCTCCACTCCTTCCCTGCTGTCAGGAATACCTTCATGTACCTTCCACCACGCTATAGCCTAAGCCCGTCGAACTACCGTTTTTATTTCCTACCCAAAAAGGTGACTCTAAAAGTTTTGGGGTGTCTGTTTCACTGGTTCAAGTATAGGTTGTTCTCGACACGGGTAGGGAGTTACAGGAAAGGATTTCAAACATGATATAAAATCGCGTGTCCGGTAACTACACAGTAACAGTTATTGTAACCAAAACATTCTGGATACTGTAAATAATTTTTCGCTTTTTTACATTATTGATAATAAGTAAATCGTTTGTGTGATTTCAGCCGACTACTGCAGAAAATATAAAAAAGTAAAGTATAAAATCATTAAGCTTTTGCATGCTGCATGATATAGGTGATATTATTAAAGTGCATGCGAATCAGGCACCTCTGTTTTGCGAGGAGCCCATGAATGAAGCGGTTAGTATGTGCAAATAAGAGCAAACCGTATTCAAATGGGCACCGAATTTCAGCATGCAGCAGGCAAATAAATTTGAATTTCTCTTAACATTAACTCATGTAATTCACAATAATTCTGGCCAATTCTTGCTTAACTCCAAATCACTTTCAACTTTGCATATGCTGTTTAATATGCCAATACGCTGTTAACTTACAATCTAAAATGTAAAATAGTGTGGCCTGGTGGTAAATATATTTATGAATTTGTCTAACAATTTGAATGAGCAACATTGTTGTATGGATGAGCAGTATCAAGTAATAGCTATGTAGCTACTATGTAAAGTTACAAAACTAGCTTTGTGAATGTTTAGTATAGCTAGGTATTACAATCTATATTTCTAATTTATGAGCCCAGTTATATATAGCATAACTGCTTAGCTCTCGGAATATCTTAAAACTACAACTACGAAAATATGAATATCTACAACTACTGGTAAGCTAGACTTCCCATCTTCTCACAAAACTTTCAGAGTACCTTCATGAGAAGAAAAATGTTTGCAAAACTGTTTAGGTTCGATTGAATTGAAGCTAAACAAAACGGGTAGGAATGTTGACGGTAAATGTTACATGAACTACAGGACTAAAATAAATATGATAATTTAGAGGCACATAGCTTATTAGGAAGCTAAATAAAATCAAACGTGATATTTGTCAAGATACAAAGACACGAATAATATAGTTGAGTTTGCAGTAGCGTCAAAGCCAGTGAATGGTAAATCCGTTATAATAAATAACACATGGGTTTCTAATACATTCGAGCTCTAGCCTTATACTATGTATTTACATTGACGTCTAATGAATTTGCGCACGGCTTACTTTCAGATTTACATTTCACTTTTGGACTTTCATAAACACCTTCAAAGTTGTTATTTTGTTTTGTTGTAGCAGTATTAGCCATGTATATGGAATATAAAATGCGCCTACCATGAGGATGATAGTGATGCGGCGCCCGGTGTGTTCGCCCGTGCCTTTGATGTTCATGCTTTACTATCTCGACGACATTGCTGACGGTGTCTGAGAAACCGATATCGTGATGGTAGCCACCGTAGTGGCCTCTTCTTCTTGGACTTGGGGTTCGTCTGTAAAATGCAAAGATGTTTACTGTTATAAGCAACTCATGTAGCTGTGGGGTTACATGCATGTTAGCAATCAATACGAGGGTTAATTTGGTTGTGGTTGTTAGTAAACAGTTAGTTGGATGGTATGGTTAATAGTAACGCGTGCATGGCGGACATACCATTTTTCACAACGATTACTTTGAGATCTATTTCTTCTTCGATGACACTACAAAACAAAACGTAAAGGGAATAACAACGAAAACAAACAAAAAACAGCTATACTACTGAGTAAAAATATAAACATTTTACCTTAAACTAGAAGATCGCCCATGGTGGCCGTTCTGATAAACATGAGGAGCGTGTAAACGTCCCTCATCCAGAGACTCCATGGATGCATGTTGCGATCCTTGTAGTTCCAATACCTACAAAGATCATAAGTTAAAATTGCTTGCCATAGACTCCCTGATTTCTTTCTGATTTTCTTTTAATAATTACCGTTCAGATAGTTATTTGTACTAAATCTGTCCCATATTTACAAAATTGTAATTTTACACCAATTACAATATAACATGCACACAGTGCAGAAATGCGAAACATGCAACATATAGGTAGTGCCAGTGCAACAATACAATTTTACTAAACTTACCCGTTAGTACTATACGTAATATAGTATCATGCTAAATGAACATTATTACCAATACATGCATGTTTTAAATTGGTTGTATTATGTAACAATTGTACTGGTGTAATGTATTTATTTTTACTGAAGTTTATGTATGTGAATGTTTTGACTGATTGTGAATGTGCTATGTCTAATATGTATGTAAGAAATGTTTTAGAAAACCACCAAAACAAAGACTTAATGGCATTCACTATTCAATTTCTTGAGTAGTTAATTAGTTGATTTACAAATAGTAAACTAACATAATTTCTACTATTCAAAATCAATCCTATATTACTTAAAAATTTTACCTAAACATCAACAACCATCTGTGAACTTCAAAATATATACCATTAATTTACAACACAAAATTAATAAATGCTAAAAGAGCCTAAGGCCCTAACCTACAACCTTTACCAATGTAACGTACATTAATGTTGATTAATTTATTTGGCACCTCTAATTGGTATCCAGAAACAACGATTCCTATGTTAGTTTAAGCTTCGAACATAAAACAATAAATAAACAACATCGACTATCTATGACAGATCGTAATGCATTGTTGTAGCATTTTCTAAATGTAACACCCAGGTAACGAATACAAAATACATTTTTACCCACAACATCACATAAGCTAATGTAGTATAATTTGGTTAGTACTGCCAATAATTATGTACTAATAACTGTATACAGGGATAGTTCTACAAATTTTTTGGTTCGTTTTCTAGTGATTATTGGTGGAAACATCGACTGCACTTGACAATAGCTATTGCTAGCGTCTGACTGATGGGATAGTACGACATTAAGGATCGGTTTCATCGTCAACCTGTCTCCAATGTATTCACCTTTTTATTGTTCCTGTAACAAAAGAAACCTAAGATTAGAAGAGTATCGCTAATATATTTTGTATAGTTTAAGACAAATTATGCTACAATTTTTTTGAGGATGATCGAATACGCTTCGTCGTAAAGAATTTTTCAGAAGGCTGGTCATGATTTACCAAAAAATTATTATAATACAGTTCCTCCGTGTCTTGGAAGACATGTTAAGTTGTTGGTCCTACCAGCTGCCTGTACTGGGTTCACGTCATAGTTTATAGCCCAGTGTTTTAAATTCTCCCTACCACCATCGGGAAAATTTGTGCCTAAGCAGCATTAATGAGTTTATTATAACGATAATGTCTATTTTTACTGCTTTTAAATAAAGATTCAAAACTTTATTTCAAGTTGAAATTAGCTAGTGGATATTAAGGCAATTCTTGCGGTGTTACTTATCAATATTTTTTTATTATTTTTTTGAGACTTACTTGACTGATTTTCTGGTGCTGCGTCGTGCCAGGTGGGCTAGTGTGTGTGGGTCATCGGGATGGGCTTCATTGGCTGCGACCGTGGGTCCCTCATGGCTGAGCGAGCCGGCCCTGGAGCCAGGACCCAACCCCGCGGCCACATCCAGGAAGCACTCAAAGAACGACGCCTTCTGCACCACGCACTCAGTCACGCACCCGAATACTTGCGCACGCTCATGCCACACAATGTCCATACAATCTGGACCGACTAAAGGCTAAAGCCTACATGAGTTTGCGCAATCCCATACATCATGTCCATGCTGGAGTTCTTTCAGTGTAAGTGTGTTTGTATAGTGTAAGAATTCCAACCAATGGACATAATCAGAAAGCCATTAATAATGTTTCAGTGTTAGTGAAGATGAATGCTGTTAGGGGTATCTGAGAAAATAATACCGTATTAAATTAGTCGTAGCATGTAAGTGGAAGAAAGTTAGTACTGTATCATCGTATGCTGTTGTAGAACCGTATATAAGAATAAGTAAATGCTGTTAATTACAAAGCTTCATTGTATAATTGAAAAACAAGTGCCATATAATCATGTGCAAGATTGAAGCCAGAGGCAGATTATTTTTTAGCGACTTTCATAGTGCAGTCACGTTCGTTGGTATAACTTGATAATGTTCTCCAGCATGCGCATACTCGAGAATCATAAATCTTATTTTTCAAATATCATAAATCTCTATGATTATCATAAAAGGCAAATAAGAACGTAGCGTAAGCAGATATGTTGGTCGATTTTATTAGGCTTCTAAAATGGTTTTAATTGAGCCAAAATGTACCTAATTAAAATCAAGTAGTATGATAATGATAAATCACACTTAGTAAGCCAAAATACAAATAAAATCAGTTATAATATTCATAGTAGTAAATAATGGCAAGGAAAACCATGCGCAGTCCTATTAAACTATGAAAATGTTACCCAAAATGTTTCTAATTAAAAATTAATGCACAATGTAAAGGTATTTCTAAGAGTCAACGAGCGGTAAATAGAAAAACGACACAAATTGGGAAGACAAACAAAACTACTAGAAGGACAAACTGCTAATTCTACTAGAAAAAAGTCCAACCAAGTTTTCAATGCAGACACACTTGTCTAAGTACTAATATTTTGCAACTATAGGACAGGTCACTATGTTGTGGTTTACGAAGCCCTGACGGACACTTGATTGACAAAAATGTGCTGGACACGCACAGGTTTGCCGATGCTAACATAGATCAAGTGCGTCATGTAACTAAAACTAAGTTCTTTGATATTTATATTTGCTAACTACTTTTTATTTAACTTGATCAATTTAAGAAGAATTCTTCAATCAAAGAGTGATCACTCTTATGACTATATTGCTCATTGCGATTTGTTTAAATTCTTTGTTAATATGATTAAATTATTATTCAAACAAGATGCGAAAGGTTTTATTATGAAATAAAAAATATCTAGAACAGTGCAAGAAAAATTAGTCAAAGTTCGATCCGTAAAATATATTAATACTACCGGCTGAATGGCCGTAGGGCTATTCTCGTTGAATGCCTGAAAAGTAAACCACCAATGTAGACGACTCGTAAGAGTCGATTTGAACTAAGTGACTCTGTATTGTTGTTCTCTTAGTCGAATATAAACATTGATGAGCCAATTGTGATGGAGCATCACCGAGCATTGAATTGGAACGTTTAAGGATCGTCAATGAATACAACAATACATTCACAGACAACACAATCAACTATAATAACTAACTATGATGTTTCAAATATTGTAATCTAATGTGGGGGTAAATTAAAGGGACCATCAACAAACACTACTTTTAAACGTGTAATATTACCTACCCACATAATAGTTACATTTGGCTCAAACTTTACAGTAATTTACATATTAGGCAAAAGCCACACGGATTTTCTCTGGCTTCATTTAAACTACTAGAACAATTTAACAAGACTTTGCTGGAAGTTACAATTACAGGTTGCTAACAACGATAACAACAAGTTGCTGGAGTTAACAAGAACTTATAACTAATAAAATAGTGCATTGAAAATATTAATAACAGTACAAGAAATATAAGAACTCACCGGAACACCCTGTGGTGCAGTCTGGCCAAACCTTGTTGATCTCCAACTCTCTAATATGAGTAATCCCGCGTAGATTTTCCCTACTGTCAGTTTCCCTGCATTGAGTACATCATTTCGAGGCACCAACAAGTCTAACATTTTCTTCGCCTGCAGTGGCCATATGTGTGTAATTGTTTCTCTAAGTTCTTCATCGGCTTGGTCCATTTCTTCGGCTGTACAAGTCAATATGTTAAATAGATCGAGTTAGATGATTACGGCAATTTTAATGCTTCTCCCTTTTATGTCACTTACCTGATCTCATCTTGATGTTCAGGTTTTCCCGAATTAAGGCAAATAGTGTTGTAGTAAAGTTAACTTTCCCCTCTTCATCTAGCGGCATATTCATTCTAATTAGTTTCTTATAAGCTAGTCTATTTGGACACTTATTACCAAACCCCAATGGTGGATCCATATTTTTTAACATATCATACATCTCGGTGTAATGAATCTTCCCCCTGAAATAATATTAAATTAGGTTTTTTTATGATTAGTTTACTTATCAATTTACTATAATGATATGATTTTATTTACTTACGTAGCATTAGGATCGTATTCAGCCCATATTCTAACAAATTCATCAAGATGATGAGCGCCAAGAATGGACGAATCTCGTGTTAAATAGTCGAAATTATCCATGATGACGGCAACGAATAAGTTTAACATCTGGAATTATCACAACAACATTTTCAGAAGAATATTATGGTTAATTAATAACCGTCTTAAAATATAATATTTCAAATGCAAAATTGTAATGGAAGTATCAAATTATTAAGTACTGAATAACTGCCGCACTCAGAGACGTCAAATAACTTTAATGAGTACTTAATGTCAAACATTTTCATTAATCCAAGACGTGACAAGAATAAAGACTAGTTTTGAATTGTTATTTTTTGACATTCAGTACTCATTATCGTTAATTGACGTCTCTGAGTGCGGCAGGACTCTTATGAATAGATCTAAGACAAAGAGCGTCATATTGTAATATTCCAAAATATAAAGACACATTAATATTCTATCTACAGTTAAAAGTAAGCTTACTAAAGTTTAGTTGCCTGGCATTTTTCGTTATATTACGATAAATAACATAAGTTGCTAAGCAACTAAACTGAATTACGTCTATCTTCAACTGTTGATAGAATAATGGGACCCGCCGTAAATTAATATCAAGAGTTTGAGCTTGAATATAAAACATTCCATAGTTTTAGATAACATTAGCTAACATATATTGGACATTTATATATTAACATTATTAGATAACTTTTGTCAAGATACTCACAAGAAATGAACAGAAGAATATGAAGGACACAAAGTAGGCGTAGGCAAGTGTGCTACCACAGATCTCGTTGCTCTGCTTGCCGGGCTGTTCAGGCGTCTTTGCACACTTGGCCGGCTTGAGACACGCCAGCATAATGTTTGGCCACGACTCGCCCGTCGCGCATCTAGACATACAGTGGCTCACAGCATATGGAATTCGATAACTATGCTAAGTATTATCTTCTTAAAATTATATATATTATCTTCTTAAAATTTTAATGATCAATCATTTGTAACATATTTATTTCAGAAACCTATTACAATTGGATCGTGTTTTCTACGTGAAAGAAACCAATGTGGTTATTTTGCATGCATCCATGACAGTCTAGTTCCATTTGAGAAGCATCTTGCAAGATCTACAAATTATTTAACTATATCCGATAAAATTTTGAGTGTAATTAAAATTGTGTAATAAAACATAATATAACATGTTGCTCACCTGAACAGTAGCATGAGTGCTTGAATGAAGCTTTGAAAATTGTTGTGTCTGTTCAAATCTGAGTCGGGTGATAACTCTATATTGCCAAACACCTGTGTCCAAGCAAATACAACACAGAATGTCAGCTTTATGTGCAAATTGGACTTGTACCAACACCCTAAGCTCCATACCCCGAATGCAGTATACTAAGAGACGCTACCTAAATGACGTGACTATTTCTAGCGCTATGATTACGGTATGAAAGCGAAGGTTGACAGTAGGTACATACTAGATAAATGTACGTAGAAATGCACTGTAAAGATCATAAGACGGACAATGACAAGGCTAAAGATCTTCTAAAGCTACATTGTATTTTTGTTTATGGAAACAGTAATATTTTCCTGGTGATTCTATCTGCATATAATGAAAGTGAATAAGTGTGGGAGGTACATGTAACACTGATAAAAGACAGATTTTCGGCTGTGACCTTGACAATAAATGATTCAATTAATAAGATGCGGACCCCGACCATGTTTCATATGTGCCATGCGCTAAATATCGTAACAGTGAGCACCCCGCTCCCATAACCACTGTGGCTACGCCGATGTGACGTGTTACAGATAAGGTCGGACTACTACGCGAAAAATACCCTCACCGAAATAGTAGCAAGAGTGCCCCCACGAAAGATCGGAAGTTGTTGTGCCTGTTGATGGCACTGTCTGGATCATATTGGATGTTTCCGAAAACCTGCCATTAGAAACGTGTCAGTGCCCAAACCTTGGAAACTGGTGAAGGCCGTTGGGTTTCATATGAGTAGTTGACTCGTGTTAGCTAAACATGACGGGGGCTATTGTTCCTACTTTGATGGATTTATGGAGATAATGGCAATGTTCCAAGTGAGCTTCTACAGAAAGAACATGTTAGTCTGAAGTATGACGACTATTGTTTAATATGAGCACAGGTCAAGCCTATATAATTAAAGTTCTTAGGTTAGTTTGGTAATAGTTCTAGCTAGTGCATTAATATTTATTAACACCTCTAAATTTCTTGAAGAATAATTAACGCTATATATTTCTTTAACCAAAAAGGATTGGTGTTAGGCAGGCTGTAAAATCTAAGCCAAAACCTTAAGCAATATGGACTGGACTAGTGTCATCTTAATCACTCTGTCAGTTCATTGGTTTCTCGATATGGTCCCTTCCAACATTTTACATCAGTAACACCTTTCCGGTGTGTTGGATGATATGAACCAAAAGGGAGTGGATGTCTTGATTATGTCTGACCGATATGAATGGTAAGGGTAACACACTGCGCCAACCCTAGATAAATTGGGAACAGGGCAGGAAGATTATGAGCGCTGTCTACTTCTATCTAAAGAAAAGAATGTCTATAACAATATCCTATGTTTCATCCTATAAATTAATCCCCAAAATTAGAATATATTAGTTGAATATTTTAGAAAAGAAGAACAATTCAAATACACGGTCTAAAGAAATGAATTCACAGACCTGCATCCCGATGATGGCATAGATGAAGAATAACATCGCAATGAGAAGGCACACGTAGGGTAAGGCTTTAAAACTCTGCACGAACGTCCAGAGAAGTATCCGAATGGTGTATCCCTGTCTGAGCAGCTTGATCAGTCGCGCGGCTCGGAACAGGCGCAGGAAACCGACATTGAATGTGTTCTCCTGAAATATGAATGATTATTATAACAATCTAAAATTTAAATGAAAATATGGCAATAAGTATTCACATTACACATTCTGATAATGTGCTATAATAACAATGCACAGACAATAGCATATAAGATTTTTTTGCTATATCATATTGCTTGTACGATTTTTTTCCTTGTGTCAGACATGGTGGCACTAAGACGTGTTGAGCAATAATATTATAGTAGTATAATAATCTGATCTGCTGATGTCTGTACTCATACATTTTTGCTAACTTTATTATCTCATTGATTTTGATATTAAAACACACATTATAAAAATCTAATAATATTTACATACGGACATTTTGTTAACACAAAATTATACAATACTGATGTAGCAGACGTCAGGACAAAAGCTTCGAAAATTTAGCTGAAGTAAATAATCCTACTTACATACGAAAAAATTGCTATGGTAATGAAACTGAACTAACTAATATGATATCATTATATTAAGTATCTAATATGATGAGATTAAAAATAGCCAAACAAATTATAAAAAAACACAAGTATATAAATGACAAATCTGTATTCAATCATCTCTAGTGAAACATAATTCTATAAATATTTACTGATCATATAATTCCAATTGAAACACACCTAATATTTCTAATAAAACATAAATAGTCAGTTTATTTTACTTCAGCTTTTATTATTCGGTAATATTGTAGTATAGGGCTAATTAACCCCAAATATATATTCCTAGCATTACAATTATAATACTCAATCTACTACGTAAGACTATCGATCCTAATTCTAATTTCGGCTAGCACTACATGAGTTTAAATTTTTCACTCTTCTAAGCCAATGATCGTTCAGATAAAAATCTAAATTTCCTAGCAATCATAGATTTAATTTTTTACCTGCTGACAGGATATGTCAGCACATTTTTCAGCGAGGTCGGTCTGCAATCACGATATACCCTTTATGATTATGTTCAAATATAAAATTAAATTGCCCGCAAAACACCCGTTGAAAAGATACAGAAGCAAGATTTGGTCAAAAATAAAAGCATAGGAAGAGAATTAAATTAAAGTGGAAGACGAGGATACTCACGCCAAACTCCATAATGAGGGCGTCAATAATACTCCCAATAACCGTTATGAAATCAAAAGTATTCCACGGATCTTTGAAAAAATTCTGCAAACAAAATACACGTTAGTTGATGTCAGCTATAAAGAAAAGATACAAAATCCGATATCATTATATTCCGAACAAACGATATCGCAAGCGGTATACAAATGTACACTTTCTATTTTGTATACTCTCTTTATTTGCTTCCAGGATTGCTTTGTATAAGGAAAGGAATTAGGATATTTCTCTCAAACTTTAATAAAATCTATTGAATGGTCAAAATTGATTGATTATGATTCTATAAAATTGAATTCTAGTACTAGAAAAACCTATTTCATATTGAAAATAAGCATCATGTTATATTCCTATTGACAAATTCTAGCGTTTATTTGTATATTCAAGTCAATATTGAATATTATTAGCTAACGATCTAAGATACAATTGATAAAAATGAATGTGAGGTGATTTTACTGATAGCAAACATTACTTTACCTAAAAACAATGTATCAGTAAAATAAAATAAAACTTATAATTAATGACAACACTATGTTAGGTAATATAATGTTTGTAACAATGTACACACCTTATTATGAATGGCAAATACGCAGGCTGTCAGCTTAAGACAGTCTGTCCAGATAAAATTAATCATTCTAATGGTAATCATAATACAAAAAGTGTTCATTCTTACCGCACATCCGAAGGCAATCAGCTTCAAAACGGTCTCGAGTAGGAAGAAGAACGTAAAGACGAGGTTCATGAATGTTAACGTGTCCATGAGTAGTGGTGGAGCCTCGTGAAACTACCACAAAATCAATACCAATATGTTTTAACCTTTACGCCGAACAGTATAATTTAATTTCAAACTAAATGCCAGATGATTGAATTTTGTTTTTATAAATGCTACGAACATTCGTTTAAATATTCTGCAGGCATCTAGCATTTAGCTTCATTTATATAATCTAAAGAAATTTGAAAATCCTAGCCGTTTTCTGGTATAAAAAACAAACGTATTAAAGATTATTATTATTTGTAACGATGAGTGTAGCGACCTGTGTGTGTCTTGTTCCTTGTCTTGAGCCCAGATATTCTTTGTGTAATCATGTTTCATAAGTGGCGTGCACGTGCTGCATGCAATCCATATATCACAAACATGCATGACTCACGACAACCATCCAGATTCATTCTGCTCTAACAATTAAACCCACTTACCTTCAAATCTGCGCCATGTTGCTATTGCAAAATATACGTACCTCATTTTAGCTTGCCCGCAAAGCGAAAGTCTATGGAAGTCTCCTTCAGACAGTGCAATTGAAGAGGAAATTAGATTTTTCGTTAGAGGCGTGATCAACAAGTGCTACATGCAGGATAAAAAAGCCATGCTTAACAGTTATTCGCAAATAAATTAACATTATTCATAAACAGTATTAGAGAGAAATCAGTTTTGGATACACGGGAAGGGATAATATATATACTCGACTGGAAATATTCCCATACAGTCATGTAAATAGACAAAATAATCATGTTAATAACAGAAAGAGTACATTTGTACCTATTCTTATATATTCGCTGGTATCTGTAGTGTCAGTCAAAACTGTGTTGTTGTGTACTTACTTTGACACCGTAAGCGATGATTTTCAACACCGTTTCCACAGAAAACATTCCAGTAAACCCCATATTCGAATACTTGAGGACATCCGCGTAGACATCATTTTGATTATAGTACTGCCATTTTGAGAAGACGTGCCGGGCGTATTGGATAAACCCATGGCAATGAAAATACAATCGTTATTTCATAAATAGACATTGTATTAAGAAAGTATTGTTGTGATGTAAAGAATGGGTATTGTATAAAAATGATGTATAGACGTTGTATAGTTCCGTGCTTAAATTCGAATACATTTAAGTTACAAAGCTCAAAGGAAGATGAAAGAGAAGGATAGTTATGAATGTGGATATGGAAAAGGAACAGAAGGATAAACTATATTATGCAGGGTCACAGTGAAATGAAAAATTCGTTGCCAATTAAAAGTCGCTAGAGTTCGGAGTACAAATAGAGATAACTGAAGATACGAATTCAAAGAATAAGTTTCCGACAAATTAATTTTTGCAAAAAAGATCAACAGGGTTATGAAAAATTCTGAGTTTCCAATAAAAATACTAAGCAGCTATTAGCCACCAATCGACACGCCTGGCAGTAGGCCATTCCACCAAGCATGCAGAATGTTCACATCAAGACAACCAGGATAGATCTTAAACAACGTCATGCAACACGAACAACATAGACGGCCCATGCTAACACAACCTAGTCCCGGCGACGTTGTGAATTTTCAAGCACGATTTTCGATTAAAATTTTGGTGTTTCTTGTGCCGCAAACGTGTAGGAAGGATAGGTATACCGTGCAATAAACACTGATACACAATCACATTTAATGAATAAATAGCAAGCAAGGACTCACAAAGTATACTTAACAAAACACAGGATATTATAAAATAAACAATTTGGCGATACACTTGACAGGATAGGCTCAATTTAGAACACGGCGCATTCCAATGCAATGTATATTAACGCCGAATACAGTGATCGCGTGGGTTGGTATGTATGTGTGTATTATTTGTGTATTGAGTTTAGTTTTTGGACTCGTAGGCAGTACTAAAGAATTGCCAATAACTGTAGTTAGTTAGTTAAATGTAATTATAGATTAATGTTTTATAACACTGAGTTGGTGTTTACTGTAAATATATTTTGGTTTAGGCTAAAGTGCTAACACACATTGAATAAATATACGTATAACTAGTAAGTTAATCAAGGTATAGAGATACATTTATATTGTGTTGGGATCAACATCTGAGACATACAATTTGAATTCTCTAGTGAGTGCAAGCTTCGGTGAAATCGTGGACTCGTCCACTAATCTAGTTCTTCTTTGTAGTGCCCAGTGACTTAGGCTAACTCTTTCAGCTACTGCCTTTAACTGTGACAATTCTACTGTCCACATATAGGGTGCTACACTTGTTTGTATTTTATGTTTTATTTATATCGCTTAGAATGTTGTGTTATTGTCGCAAACGAGTCTAATTCCTTATAGAGATAACATTAAGTCTTTAGCCTAGGTTACATCTACCACATTTAAATTATGGAAATACATACCTTCATCATGAGCAACAATGTATTGAGGACGATGAGGGTCATAATGAAGTACTCGAAGGGCGTAGAGACTACTATTCTCCACACTTTGTACTTAAAACTTGCCCTTTTACTTGGCATATACCTCTCGAGAGGTCGTGCTTCTATAGTGAAATCTATACATGATTTCTGAAAACAATTAAAAACATTTCGCATTACAGCAAAGCTACATCTTTAAACATCAAAACCATGGACGCCATAATATGAATTTATTAAAAATATTCTCAAACTTGCCTGATTCTTATCAATTTCACCGTCTTGCAATTCAGCTTCACCTTGTTCTTGAAATGTGATAATTATCAGAGCTACGAATATGTTAACAAAGAAGAATGGAAACACCACAAAGTAAACTATATAAAATATGGACATTTCTATTCGAAAATTTTGAATGGGTCCCCTGTCTTCGTAGGTAGCCGCCATTGAATTTTGTAATACTCTGAAAAGAGATGTGAAAGTGTTTTAAGTTTAAGTTTGTACAGTAAGTTCTTAAGTTTTGTTAAGTTAAGCTATGGGTATTGTTTTTATCAGCGATTTTCCAAATCATTCTAATAGTTAATATACCATCAGATTGAAGTAGGTATTAAGCAAAATGCTTGGATCCATTTTACAATTTACAATTGAGAACTGTTTGATTCTTGCTGAAGATACTTACTGAGGCCACCCTTCGCCAGTCTGTACTGCAAATAGGGTGAGCATAGCTGAAGCCACATTATCATAGTGAAAGTGCTGCGTCATCCACTGACGAGGGCTCACCCGTGGCAGTAAACTGTTCGACTCGTAGACGAAATAGGACCCTCTGAAAAGGCGATAAAGTTTTAAATATGTTGACGCAGATAGTATTACGACTTTATCAGTCATCATCAGACCCGTGGGTGTCGTACAAGGCGACTAAGGATAAATCAGTGATGAGGAATGGGCAGCAGCGTTCCTCTTATACTACCGTCCTGACAATGTACTGCGACTTTTGTGCCCGATAAATGGCAATAGGCTCGCCACCTATTACATGGGACTTAACATAATTGGCGAAACGCGGGTGAGAATTCACCTCTGCCTACCCCTTCGGGGATATGGGCGTGATTTATGTATGTATGTATCAGTCATTAATATAAATTAAAAAAGGAATCCTAAAAAATTATACTGAATACTTACTGGCAGTCTTCAAATGTATTCTTACTGATATCGTTGCAGTGAAAAAATTTACCATTAAAAAGTTGAACCGCAATAACAGCGAATATGAATTGAAACAATATGTACACAATGAGAATGTTGATGACATTTTTCAAAGAGTTCACAACACAGTCAAACACTGCTTTTAACTTTGGAACACGTTTTATAGTTTTCAATGGTCTGAGCACTCTTAACACTCTTAGCGATTTTATTGTAGATAAGTTCTGACCCGCCCCCTTTTTCACACCTCTGGAACAAAATATGAGTTTTTAACAAACTGAGCAACCAAAAAAGATCAACCAATCTAATATAATAGATGCAAAAGGGTTTAAAATATTTTCCAAATAAACTCATTATTATTTTTATTGCAGACAAAATATGGGTGAAGATAAGCCCCCATATTATGTAAGTAGATTTCAGTTGCTTGTTTCTCCCTGTCTCTCTCGGTCATTGCGAATAATAGCAAAGTGTGAGAGTGACGGGTAGACCAAAGCAACTGAAATCAGCTTACATAATACGCGGTCAGCTGTCTTAGAACAATCAATAAGCCAATTTTGTTGCAGTTTTGTACTGAATTCTGCTAGAAATATATATTTTTTAGGACCGATGCCCATTTTAAATAACACTGAACATGGCAGAAACAAAAACATACCCGATCTCGAAACCGAAGCTGACTAAAGCGCAGATAACGACCGTCGCGTCCATAATGTTCCATAGGTCCCGCAAGTAAGCACCTGGATGGAACAGTATACCCAAGTCGACGATCTTTAGCAACATTTCCACGGTGAAAACACCCGTGAAGGCGTAATCGAACCAATTTAGTACTTTATTCCTGATGAGCAAAACAGACAAGTATTAGTGATATCAGACTAACCGAAATAAAAAATTAAGGCTAGGATTGAGGCTTACCGCTCACTGTCTTCATACACCGGATCTTCAGCTGCTAAAGCCGCGGAACTCAAACATATAACTATCATAATAAAAAAATCGAAATATCTTAAATTTACCACCCAGTGTGCGCCTCGCCTTATTCTGTAATCAATAGACAGTGGTTACAGTGTATACAGTAACACCATGCGCAGGCGCATTTAAATTTAAATGCTTAGAAACTTACGGATTAGTGGGTGACAAAACAAACATGGACGAATATGGCAGCATTGGTTTTGGTCCATCTGGTATCTCCTCGTCGTCTTCTTTTTTGGCCTCTTCTTTCTTTTTCTGTAACATGTTATTGTTCATTTATAATACAGCCCTGACTAAGGTGATGTTAAATGATAATATATGAGTAAATTATATTTGAAGATGCGTTTTTAAGTTTTATACTAGTTGATTTTTATGGTGTAGTCTAAAATATCTAGTATATTATTTGGAATATATCTTATGAAACTATTTTACTAAACATGGCTAGTAAACATAATTATACTCTTTTATCTTAGATTATTTGTTGAAATGAATGGTGTCAAACTACACTACGAAAGAATTAGTTTCCTACAATGTTCTGATTTTCATAGCCAAACCTACTACCGAGCTTACAGTACCTACTTATTTAGCATAGTAAATACTCGTACACATGCATCGTTTTGGTTAAAACAATCTACATACAATCTACAAAAACGAAGCTTGAAAACGAAATGAATGTTCCCCTAATGATCACATTAATCAACGGAATAAATCAGGTATAGCATAAATTAAGTCAATTTTCCTAAGAACCACATTAAACTAAATGATAATTCGTATTAAAAACTTTCAAAATAACACCTAATTTCACATTCTGCCCACAAAAGCGACACTGAGCAGTTGTCATTCGACTATATAAAATATTGTTGAATTTTGAATCAGTATCAAACAAGTTATGAAATGTTACTGATGAGAAGAAGCTGCATTCAATAATATTGTCCCGTGCAAAATACATGCAATGATTTTGTATGGGTGATCAGGATTGAGATGCAAATATTTTTACCAATGTCTTCAACAATATTTTAAGTGTAAGTCGCCATGAGCATACAACGAAGCAGAGCTTAGCACCATTGTCGTCATATTTTTACCTTCCTACTGGCTGGAGACGAGGGACTTACGTCTCGGGGTGGCGTTCCATCCAACGCATGTAACGCATCCATCTCTTTCTCCATTTCCTAATCAGCCGAAAAAGAGGTTGCCGTATGAAATAGAAATTTCGATGCGCCTATACGATAGATTCCAATCTTCCATACAACAACCGCTCGAAAATTAATGCTCGTGGAAGAGTGGTTGCACATGCTATGAATATTGATATTGTGAGACTATCAACTAAATTCCAAAGCGTTATAGAAGATATGAAGTCAGTTTTCTAATATACAGTGCGGTTCAAACATTAAGCGGACTTACTTGATGCTGTTTCTCCTTGTCTTCTTCTTCTTGTTCCTCTTCTGCCGCTGTCAATTCCTGTAAAGACAAAAAGCCCACATGTACACAAAAAGCGCCAGCGTCAGATTTACAAGTGAGCGTCAACATACAACACCTTTTGCTTATTGGTCAGTTTGAACACAATATTTTTGCTATGTATCACGCACAGATTATTTCGCTATAGGGTTATCTTGTGGTGATCCAAAGCGAAACAATAGGCTTAGTAGGAGTAACATACTTGGGCGTTAGCCAAATTGTCGACAGCGATGGCAAGGAACACGTTCAGTAGAGTGTAGTTGCCAAACAGCACCAGGATGACGAAGTACAGAGAGTATATCATGCCTTTCTGTATGCCGCCCTGGGACTGAATGCCATGGTACATCACTTCGTTCCAGTCTTCCCCTGTTAATATCTGAAATTGATATATGATTTCATGAGAGAGAGAAATAACTGAGTTCACATTGCCAATGTGAACTTATAGTCGATAAAATTTATGGGTAAATTAATAATAACACAAAAATGCTGCCTGAAGCGTGTCTATAAAGTTTTGATTTGAGTAGGAAAAATACTTGAAGTGTTCAATTATTAATACAATATTAAATTAATACATATTATTTCATTTCTAACCTGGAAGACAGTAAGCAACGCGATGGGAAAGGTGTTGAAGTTGGTGGGCGGCGTGCCCTCTTCAAAGTTAAATTGTCCTCCGAAGAGCTGCATGCCGAGTAGTGCGAAGATGAGGATGAACAGGAAGAGAAGGAACAGCAGCGAGATGATGGATCTCATTGAGTTGAGAAGAGATATCACTAGGTTACGCAACGATGACCAGTACTTTGTGACCTGTAAATGTAAATAAGGAATTATTTGCTAGCTGTCTGTAAAAATTACGAATTTGAGAGTGATCCTTAACAACGGAGACTTAGTTACCTTGAATATCCTTAGCAGTCTTAAAGCTCTTAGGACAGAGAGACCAAACGAGCCTCCCTTTACTTCAGACCAGACCACTTCGAAGATCGAGCCTGATATCACCACGCAGTCAAAGCGATTAAACGATGACTCGAAGTATATCCGTGGGCCTAGCGCGTACATTTTCACCCACATTTCCATCATAAACAGACCAAGGAACACAAATTCGGCATAATCTGAAAAGGTAAATTTTCATTGATTTGTAAAATAACTTTGAAATAGAAAACACATACGCCAATATACCGAAGACTTACATAAAAATGAAGTAAGCCACTTTGGTTGTCTATAATGCTCCACAGCAACGCATATAGTATTGAAGAACACCAAAACGATGACGAACCAATAGAACCACTGCGTTTTTACTGTGTGCCTGATCCAAAATCGGAATCGTTTCTCGGCGCGCCAAAAATCCGCGCACTTTCCGACGGTCCGTGACTTGCTTTTCAGAAAACCTGCCGGTAACATAACATTACGTCAAACCAGATGATATTTATCGCCACAATTCCTAAACACCGTAAGCAGAACTTAATTGTCAAGCTTATGGTATTTTAAGCTAAAGGATTTAGGTACTCATGTATCTAATTATCTAGATTTTACATACATTTAGCATATTACTTGAATCGTGGTGTGTTATAAGTGTAAATATTGTTGTGATGATGTTAGTTCTAGTATCAGTTCTGTAAGTGGAGAAATCCCAAGCGGTGTTTAAATTCGAGAATGCGCAATAAGACACTCGTTCCGTACATTTAAAAAATGTCTTTAACGACGGTCGTTGCCCTCGGTATAATGTATTCTACTCAGTAAGTCACGCTCAAGGTAACCTTATCAAGGTTTCAAAGCTTTAGCTGGTTGATAGAGTTAGAAGGTAGGAAGAAGGTAGACCTAAAGAAGAAATAATAGTAAGGATTCTTGAAGATAGTATGTAATGATGCCCGAACGTTTTAATTTTCGTTATAGTACTCAGAATACATTTCAGTTGAATAAAATGTATGAAAATGAGACTTCATTTATAATTAACATTTTTGGTTAGTTTTGTAATTAATATAATGTTGTTAGGTACAATAATTATCGCTTTTAATACAAAAGAGACGCAACTCAAAATTGCATTCTTGCAACAGTATGTTTTATTGTTATAAATTTAGAAAGTTCCGTATCTATTGTATTAAATGAGCGATATAATAATATAGTCAATATCACTAACTTCCATATAAACGTACGGACGTATCACAGTATCTGTTATGAAAGATAACTATGTCTAATCTATGACTAGACTATTTGACTACATAGAAGATGAAAAGGAATATTCTACCAGCATCACGCTTGATCCCATACCTTGCTTTTTCTTTGGAACTGTAAACAACCAACACACAAATAGAGTACGAATACTTAATGGATACGGATGAGAACGAGTGTAATAGATTAAAAAAGGTCACAACATTTACATGCAACATTCTGAGATACCTTTGAGAAAATTTTAAATCAAAGAGAATTTTTTAATTAGGTAAAGTATTTCACTGATAACTAGTCGACTAGAGTAGTATAGAACATCTTATTAACTACACAACTGTCAGTTTCTATAAAAAGAAAAACAAAAGAAAAAACTTAAATAAACTCAACTTGTTCAAAATTAGAATTGAAAAATTTTACCACATGCTTCTAATTCATGCTCAGGAGAAATTAGGTACACACATTTCTAAGACATAACTCATATACTGTAACTGTAACTGAAAGGGGGAAATTGAATGTTATAGTACAGGATCGAAATATGTTCAAAAGGTTGTACTGACCGTCATCGCCGCAGTCTTCATCTTGCTCTTCCTCTTCTGTATCGGTGCTTTTACTTTTGCCTAAGTTTTTTAATTTCTTCTTGGCAGCTGCCCTTCTTCGAGCTGTAATTTTATTTATTATCTTATCGTTATTAGCTTACTATGCACACGGCCAATATGTAAATAGTTTATATTCATCATCTTTCTGCCCTGTCCCAGTTATGAAAGGTGCTTATGAAGAATGAATGCTGATGAATAGAAAACTGATGGATGACAATATTCCAATTCATACTGCTCTAGGTAGGCTTTCGCCTGTCTGACATCAACCCTCTTTGGGTATGCTGTTGTTGGTAGTTTGTCGTCATCCACCACCATGTTCTGATGCCTACTGATCTACACCTTGCAATACATACATATATCGTAGTCGATTTTTACGTCACATTACGTCAATGGAAGTAAATAGGTTATTATTATAGCTATTTGACAACTCAATATATACTCACCCTCTATTATATGCATTTTTTCTTCCTCTGTCGTTCTTTCTTCTGCTAATATTACTTCCTCTGTAAAATAAAAAATAAGTTAATTAGTGTGCTGTTATTTTCTATAATCATTCGTTGAAAGATGAAGGAATAGTTCGCTTACCGGCTTTACATATCCACTCAACGTAACCATTGAGTTCTCTCTCAAGCTGCTGCTGTCTTCTTAACTTAAGAAATTCTTGTCTATTTTCTACTTTCTCTCTTTCTTTAGCGAACTCACTGTAATGGCATCATAGAAGAATACAATCTAGCGCGAGGCTTACTTATAGTAGCAATAACATTAGCTTAATTACATATGATAAATGATGTAAATACCGAATTAATATGATTTATGAAATAAATTAAAACAACGTAATATCTTACGGAAAGTACGCGAGTAAAATAAAACTAAAGTGGGTGTAACTCCTAGCATTGCTACCAATTTAAATAATTTAAGGCTGTGAGTGATACATTTGTTAGTCAAGCGGGATATAGGGTTATCGAGCCCACACAAATTAGTTGGCCAGTTTAGCTTCACTGCGCGTCACATCCAGACCTGCTTCGGTGATCCAGTTGAGATAGGCTGTGAAGTCCTGGTTGAACATCTGCCGAGCCCTTTCCTTTTGGAATTGCTCTCTTCTCTCTACACGCCCCCTCTCATTAGAGAACTCTCTGAATTGTACCCAAAGGGTATTAATGTTACAAAACACGATGGCCAAAGTCAAGGTGCAAAACTTAATTTAACAAAATAAAAATAGAAGAAAAAAATATGTACTATAACAATACAAATGTTGAAATGATTGAATGTTTATGTAGTATAGTAGGTACAATATTGAAATCACTCACCCGCTAAGGACACCGAGAACTAAGTTGAGCATAAAGAATGAACCCAATACTATGAGAGGCACAAAGTAAACCCAATTGAATGCACTACCTAACGCGTCATTTGTCTGAAACAAATAAAATAAACTATTATAATGATTAATTCTATCAGAATGGTAATATGTCGGTCATTAAAATATTGTTTTTTACTTATTGTAAATATTCCTATTGATACGTATTTATTCTTTCCTTTGCCGGTGTTAGTTAAAGTCTTATTAAAAATTATAATATAAGCGAGTTAATATCATGTTACAGTAAGAGCAGTATGGATGGGAATGTTAATATCCTAAACTCACTGTTTACCGGTTTTTCCACATGATCTTGAAGTGGATGGCTTATTGGTGTCTAACCGACATGCATGGAATAGAAAACACACTGCACCGACCCCAGTTAAAATGGGAAGAGGTCAGGAAGCTGATGATGATGAAGAATTTTAATGGAAACATTATATACATGCTACTATGTTGACTAATATGTGCGTAAATATGTCTTAAACTTAAAGTTACCTTAAATACTTATTGAGAATATTAAACTATTTTAAAACGATCACAAGCATAATTGACTTCGTAAGTAAGAACTTTCCAGAATGTTTAATTATGCCTGCAAATTATGACTGCAAATAGCAAAAAGTTTACAGGTAAATAAATAACCAACGCGTTTGTCTAGCTATTGTAACATCTTACCCAATAGAGGATGGCGGTCCAGCCCTCCATGGTGATGCACTGGAAGACGGTGAGCATAGCGAACCCGATGTTGTCGAAGGACGTGATGCCCTTGTTCGGCCCTTCCCATTTCTCTAGGCACGTGCTCCTCTCGTAATCGCACACATTCGCCCCGTACGGCGCTAGCGTTACGTTGTCCGCGTTACACGGCGTTGGATTATCTCCTTCATTTAATATTTCATCTGAAGGCAAAAGAACAAGGCTATAGCATAAACGTATGTTGTTATGCCCTAAATGTTAATTCATAAGTACCTACATTTGAAAAATTAAATGAACTCAACGCAAAATGAATTAGACCAAGTAACAAAATGACGAAATTAATACTTACTTATATCTTCTAAAGTATAACAAGTCTTATGTAACGCCCCGGAGTAAAATTCGAGGCCAATGATGGCGAAGATGACTATCGCGAAAAGCACCAAGAGGCCGATCTGCAGCAACGGCGCCATCGCTTTGATGATGGACTTCAAAACGACTTGCAGACCTATATTGGAAAAACAACTTTAGTTTCAGATAAACTAGGGTTGATATTTGTAGAAGGAAGTGGAAAAAGAAGGATAGGTTTTTGGTGAAGATGCTACGGTTAGTATAGGTAATTAGAAAGTTCGAGACTTGGTGCAGTAAGTGGTTACTAGGAAATATTCCTATTTAGATATGGGTAGTTAAAAATTGTTGACGGTAATATGTCCACTAAATTTAGTGTCCACTCAATTATAGGTTAATTAAACTCAATTTAATGTCTTAATCAATATAAACTCGAGATGATCTCTAATACATTATTAGGACTGAATAATACTTTTTAAAAAGTAGGTTTTGATTACCAATCAATCTACCTACTATCAGCTCATGAAAGAATTGTCTCATTGCTCGCTTTAATAGCAGTAACTAAAAATTTATTCTTTTTTACATTATGAATAACTATCATTGATAATAATTATAATTTACCTAAATGCAAAACTGAAAATGAAATTTAATAAACATTAAGTAGTCATACGTAACTGGTTCAAAAACAAAGACAGGACGACATCAGTAATTTGAATGTTTACTCTAGAATTACCATAGCTACATAGTTCAAAGTAAACGCAAGAGACTAATGATTCAGATGATAAAATATAAAAGAAAGTATGAAAAGAGACATCGTGCAGAAGAGGTAGGTAACTACTGTTGTATAATTTTGTAAAAAAACGACTTTAAATACAGCAAGGATGAGAAAGTTTGGTGGAAATAAACATATGGGTAAAGTATTAGAAATTCTCTATTCCAGTTGGTTTTTCAGAAACTGTTAATAGTTCACGAAGCCGTCGGTATCACAATTCGCTTCGATGACAGATACAGACACTTGCTGTTTAAATGTAATTTCAAACCAATTTGTACCACCAAAGAGTTCGAAATGCTTTTACACGCGTGTCTGACTGGTGACAGCACTGACGACTGGCAGGAGATCTGCAGTGTTTGTTTGCATTGTCTCAGTAAAACTACCAGCCTCACAATGCCGTCTTAGCCGCCTTTCAAACACAGACATGAAAGATAGGCGAATTCATCAGCAATGCATTAGGTTGGATTCAATATTAAAAAAGGCAATAAAGGAGGGTAAAATTATACAACAGTTAGGCCTAAAGGTGCTACGTGTTACTAAAAATTATCTAAAACTCACTAGGAACGCCCGAAACTAATTTAAGGGGCCTCAGCACCCTAATGGCACGCAAGGTCCTGAAGTCGACGTCGGGCGCGACCGGCAGCTGCGTGATGATACTGCCAAACACACATCACTCGGTACTATAGCTTGAACTAGCAACTAGCTTAGTCATAAAACCTCTACGCGGGCCTGTGCTCATCGCATCACAAGTCAATGCCACACCATCAGCCAGAGCGGCACTTTCAAATAAGTATTGGAAGCGCGCCTGCAGCGCTACACAAATTCCCAATTTCATTATTGGACCACTCCCACAACTAGACGCGGACTCATCGACAGACCAGTCAGAGGATTTTGATGCTTGTCATTTAAGAATTAGAATACCCAGTTACAAGTTTTCAAGGAAAGCAACGCTAACGTAGCGCTGTAGACGTGCTGTGAACACTAGCTTTAATATAAAGTTGCCAAGCAACGAAAGCACAGACCCAAAAACTGTTTTAATGAAAACTTTCAAAATGTATCCTCTAGCTTAACGTCTACAGTCTAAAATCGTGTATCTAATTAGTCAGATCATTATAACTAATCACAGATTATTACGCATTTTAATCTAAATACACCATTTTATTCACACCTAATAATCATTTCTTTATCTAAATTGTTACTTAAACTTTTATTTTAAATACCTACGCAATACACAATTATAGCAAATCGTTACTATTATGCAACACGTAACTGATATCCAAATAACATTTAAACATTTTCCATCAAATCAAAGTCACACACTGTCTAAGAGTTTTATAACGATACGTCCCATAAAGTGTGTCGAGAAGTCGACGCTACAAATGTTTACTAATAAAATTGAAAAGTACTATTTCAAAAAAAAGGTTGCTAGCGACATAATATTTTATCTACTTTCGAAAAAGATTTGAATATCGAAAACATCTAGCGAGAACGTTCTATACAAATAAGGTAGGTATTATGTGAACGGTTCGCCAATTACTGTGAATTACTTGGTATCCGCGAGACGAGCTTGAGCGGGCGGAGCACTCTGAAAGAGCGCAGCATCCGCAGGTCAACGTCCACGTTGTATTCGGCGAATATCGTCATCGACCTAGTTTTCGGTATCGATAATTCAGTAAAATGATACACATTTTCAATCAATCTGACTAATTTTGCCGAATTTTTTGTGTGAAAATCACAATGAGCCAATTTTGGCCTGATTCGGATTGTGAATGAATGGAATACTCACTTTGAAACGTGGAATACAGATTATTGGTTTGGAGGTAGTTTCAGTTTTATCAACAATATCAAAAGATGTACTCCAAGTTTCTATTGAGAAAAATTGTGTTTCTCAATGCTAAAAGAACATTAAGGACTTACTTAAATTTCTGCATTGGTTTCTAAATCCAATAAACTCAGTTTCTTAATGTCCTTTACAAATAAATGAGTATTTTAGGTGCTAAAATATCAATAAAATTTACTAATACATATTCTAGGCCTAATGCATAAACATATATTTATCAAATACTCACCCAGTTACAACTACGAAAAAATCCATGATGTTCCAAATGTTTCTAAGATACGATCCCCTGTGTAAAACAAAACCTAATGCTAAAATTTTTAACGAGGCTTCTACACAAAATATTCCTAAAAAGTACGCCTCGGTTTCTTCCTGTAACAATGCAAAAATAACGAAGTTAATTATAGGACTCCCAAGCATTATAACAGGTACTTAATTTATTGAACATAAAAATAGGATCAACATCAGTGGGGATCAGTAACAAGCAAAGAGAAAATTGCGAAGAATATTTTTTGGTCTAATGAAATTATTTGATTAAAATGGTGAATTGGGATGAGGTCATATCATGAATCACTGAAGATTTTAAAGTGTATTTATTTCAAATTATCAATTTTTTCATCAGCAATATCCGCTTGCTCCGCTGCGGAGACTAACCTCAGTTCCTTTATTAACAATACCAAGAGGTATCATGAAGTGGCAAATTTTGATGGAGAGCATAAAGTTATTTCGATTATAATCATTTTATTTCAATTCAATTGATTATCTAATTGATTCATTCTTCTCCCTGCACTGTTCACATAGTCTGTCTGGGCTCGACGCAGTATGTTTTCTCTTCCATTCATATAGGTTAGACGTCATCAAGCTATCCACTCCCTTTTGATTCACATCATCCATCACACCTTAAAGGTGCTAGTGATGAATGGATGTATAGAAAAGATACAGAACGGAAACGAAAAGACACACCATGTCGAGAGACCGATGAACGGATAGAGTGATTGGAATGACAACATTCCATACTGCGCAAGGTTTTGACTTTGATTATCAACGTTATATTATAGTGTACTTAGCAAAATTGCGAGGCGTTAGTACTTAAAACACTCTTTCAGAATCTTTTACTAGTTCTATCTGGTTCTCTTTAAGTTTCAATTCACGCTCATGTTCATGATTTGAGACAATCATGTCTGTTTAAAGTAAAGTAAGAATAATTATAGTGACACTTTATCATTTTCGGTAAATGATGTTACTTAAAACTCATATAAGTAAACTAAAAAAACAAAAACTTTTAACTTAAAGAAATACCATTTTGACTACTCATCCTTTATGTATTCAAGAATACATACATACATAAATCACGCCTATATCCCCGAAGGGGTAGGCAGAGGTCAACTAGCACCCATGTTTCGCCAATTATGTTAGGTCCCATGTAATAGGTGGCGAGCCTATTGCCATTTATCGGGCACAATTTCGCAGTAGATAAATTGCTAGGTGGTATATGAGAAACGCAGCTGCCCATTCCTCAGCACTGATTTATCCCTAGTCGCCTTGTACGACACCCACGGGAGAGATTTGGGGTGGTGACAATTGTATTCTACTCTGCCGTCACCACACGGATAATATTCAAGAATACATTTGCAGTAACAGGTTGAATAAACGAACATAATTTCAAAATCAGAACATTCTCACAGGTTTAAATAATGCATAACGTCATTCACGAATGGACCATTAGCGGGTGGGCCACCAATCACTACCTATTGTTTTATCTCGACGTTGTTCAAATAGAAACCAATGGATAATTTGGTTAGCGTAGTGATATCTAAACATTAGCACCACTCAAGCAACATCAGAAATAGTTTAATATCAATGTTCTGCAAATAATTAGAGTTAAAGGATCTTTTGTAAAAATGTAGGCATCAAACTAATTATGGTATTAAAACAAAATAGTATTATTTTAAATAATATATTGCTCGTTTAATACAGGATCGATTCGTTAATCACCATCAATTATTATCAATCTTGAAACTGTTGTACTGTGTTTTAAGCTCAAATAATTTATGCCAGTACACCGTAGACGCGACCAAGGTATTGTGTGAAGGAAAGAAGAAAGACGTAAATGCCAGGTGATAATCAAATAGGCATAAATACTTATTATGTCCATGTGAGAAAATTGAAGCTTGGATAAAATGCTAGTAAGATATTTCCCTGTTCAAGAACTGTTTAGTTCTTAATAGAGGGGTACAGAGCTTTGAATCCAGTATAACAGATTTTGTTAATTTATTTACAGTAGCAATCTTTGTGTTTAACTTCAATTAACGTTCGTAAGGAGTGTGAGAATAATAATAATATACTACCACGTTATTTATAGTTTAAGGCGATATTTTAAAAGTGAACGCAAAAACAAAAATGAATAAAAAGGTCTGTAAATGTTTGATAAGATTTCGATTCATATGAAATCAGTTTCTGATTTCAATCATCCTCATTTTCAATCACGTCATCCGCCTATCGATTTTAGTGGCGTGTGAATTGAACCTTTTTGAGATTCCTTCTATTAACGCGTGGATAGAACTGTTGGAATTAGGTAAATAGAAGGCAAAACCATACTGCTTAAATTTTAATGTCATTTGATCTGATTTTGCACAAGTTAAAAAACATTCGCAATGGCCGACCATCATTATGGTTTATCTATTTTCCCTGACTGCTTCTATACTATGTATTATTATAACAATCCACTGATTCCATGAATAGTAGTATTCATAGAAAATATATACACACTATTTCATATAAGCAGCGTGGGGAGCAATTTTATTTGAACCAACTCCATGATCGTGTCGTGGTTCAAACTAATCTTAACTTAATAATTATAAAGCTATAGAGTATAATTTACCAAATTCTGTGCTAAGACGGTCTTGTCGCCGTTAGGCAAATGCTCCTCCAGCGCCAGCACCACGCAGTTGGCGATGATGGTAAGCAGCACCGCGTACTCGAAGGGCGGCCACTCGATGATGAACTTTGTGTACCTGGAAAAAGTGACGAGAATCGCATGTTAGGTGGTTTGTTAAGTGACCATTTTGATTTTAATAAAATTGCTACCAATATCATAATCAGCGTATTCATACATGTATATATAATATCTAATCCCTAACAGAGTAGGCACAAATGTATTGAAACCCAGATTTCGTAATTTATTTTAGGTCTCATTAATTAAGGCCTTATTTATTATTATTTACACAACATAAGCCTATACAACATATAGTAAATAAAATATCCTTAGATAAAGTTGATGGGTGTACATTATCGGATTTAAACAAGCGCGTATGCAGTGAAAACGAAGTTCGCGATCATTAGATACTTGAGTGACTATTATCTGGCATATCGATCACAAAACGATGTCGAGTAGTGATTAGCAATTAGAAAAATTAGAAGGCGCTGTGGTAGAGCCGAATACAATTTGCACCAATTCGAATGAGAGCCTGACGTAACCTTGTACAGTCAACAGACTGAACAAGGTTACTACTATAGCGGAAGGTGGCACAGAGCGGATATACTGCCCAGAACGGATAGTCTCGTGGCATGGATAAAATCTTTTAAAAAAGGGATAGGTACATTCTCGCCAGCCTTGTTACCTGCTCCCTTAAGGTGGAAGGAAGGAACTGATGTGTATGGAACCTAGCATAGATGGCTAATTTAAAACATTTAATATTGTCAACATAGAACAGTACGGTACCTACTGTTATTATGATATTGAAGTTACTTAATATATAATTTTATCGTATTAAAATATATTAAAAGAAACGACATGATTAATCTCACGATTAAAATTCCGTCCGTTCCAAACAGACGAAAGCGCCAAATGACGTCATAACTACCACTGAATGGCGAAATAATGAATGGCTTATGCTTGTTAAAACTAGTCTGGCGTTTCAGTTTTATTAAAAAAAAAACAGATTTTGTTTCGAAACTAATTATCAAGAAAAAGGAACCCTTTTTTTGTTATCCCATTAGGGAAGCAGAGGCCACCTGAATCTGACATAGTTGCGACGTCTACCTACGCATGTTTTGTATTTTTTTTCTAAACGGTATTTATGATAAGGGGTATACATGTTTAAAAATTTGTCATTGGTATAAGAATATAACAACAGGAAAAAGAAGCGTGATTTAGAAAATAGTTTAGAGAGGACTGTTAATTTTTGAGATTTCCAATCGAAATGTGTTTGCTAAACGCTGCTATGCAAATCGATTCCACACTTCGACTGCAACATACTTGTTTGCTAAATAGACGCGTGGCACATTCCAAACTTAAACAACTGCTAAGCGGCCATCGTAAAGTTATACCTAGTGGCGTCGTCATTGTTTTCAAAGGCCAGAACTTATAACTTGGGTAGTTATAACAATTTACAAGAACTGGCACGCTTCCACGACTGTGGGGTGCTTTGTTGCAACTCCGCTGCTAATATCCCCCGGCCTGTCCCATATACATAATTCAGGCGATTATGGATTTCTTTGGCTTCTAAGGACCGGTTTTTTGATGTCATTGGTTGAGTTAACTATGGATCAAAGAACCGGCCCTTAGGCTGGAGTTCACCAACACTTAAACAGGGGATTATTATCTAACAGTCGGATTTTGACATTTTCCTGTACGGAAGAACTCTCAAAAACCGCTGGTTATCCTTTAACCGCTTGATTTACGTGTTGGTGAGCTCGGGCCTTAGTATAAATTTTTAACAATTGGTTGAGTTAACTATGCATCAAAAAATCGGCCCAAGCCATGGAGACTTCGATTGTGAGTACAAAATAAAATATTTTTTTTACATTTACTTTATTTTACATACATTTACAATACCCGGCACATATCTAAGTTGACCTATGCGCTTCGTATTAGTAATACGGTTTCAGGTATTAATTGTGGTTCTGTATGAAGCGCGACGTGTGTCTGTAACCATAGCAACTAACCCATTTCTGCGGGTTCAAATTTTAGTTAAAGACACTTTTCCTTCAACTAAACCTGCGCAGGCGACCGTCATTTTGGTTCAACTTACGTGTCGGGAACTATACATTTGTGCCGTGTGGTGACGGCAGAGCAGAATACCATTAATTGTTATCACCCCCATCTCTCCCGCGGGTGCGTTCTAAGCGCTTAGTTTATGCAATCGCAGCCAATAAGCCACTGCGCCATAGAACTCCTTCCTCCATCGAATTCCTGTGACGATGGTACTTAACTTAACAATACTGGTGTTCGCCGTAAAAGTCAATGGAATCGCCCTCTACAAAACTAAACAAAAGCCTAAAGACTGCTCATGGAATCTGGGCTTTATTACACCTTTGTCTTCCCCTTCGCTTGGGGGATAATTAGGCGTAATAATTTTACGTATATGTCGCAGCCAACTAGCTTAATTAGACGTTCAATCAACAGCCTAGCCTCTTCACTAAACAGCGCAGTTCAATTAGCGGTCTGAATGATATGCAGCAGCCAGCCAGGTAAAAATCTTACTATTTACCGACATAGCTTAGTAAATCGAGCGAGCGAAGAGAGTCTGCTGCGGTAGCAGCCGGCGAGTGTCAGTAAGATGTGCTATTATAGAAATTACTAAAGAGGCTAGGCTGTTCACTGAACGGCTAATTAAGCTAGTTGGCTGCAACATAAACAGAAAAAATTGTCCATATGCAGCAATGGGGATTCGGAGTCGGATTCAACGTCGGTAGTATGCGCCGCATTTTTACCACAACGCAACTGTTATTTCAAAGTAAACCCGTATTATTATTTATGATTTGATTTTTATTTAAACACTAAATAAATATTAGAAAAAACTCCCGCATCAGGAAGATAATTTTTCTTACTTCATTTTCTTTGTAAACATTTTTTAGCTCAATGTGTCCCTTTTGTATTTAAGGACCGATATTGCTATCAGGGTTTGATGACGTCATTGAAAAAATATGACGTAGGTAGCATGAGTAAGTAGCCTTTGTGTGCCTTGTATGCAGTTGTTTTGTTTCAAAAAGGTCATGTTAATTTATAAATAAACATTTCTTACATTCACATCTATTATCATCTAGCTCAATTTTAAAATTGGTACCTACAAAGGGGAAATGCTTGGTATTATTCGTAACGAAAAATGGAAAATATAACTCTATGAAGTCACCAGATTCACCCGATTCAATGGATAGGTAAGTAAAGATACTGTCTACGAGCAAACAATACACGAAATGACCCAAATGTATGTCAGAATAACCTGTAATGGCCTACATTTAACACAGTATTGTGTATTTTTGACACCAATGTGGCTTTGGCACACACACACGCACACTGTTGGGGTGTGTGTGTGAATAATAGCAGTCTCTTTATGTATGACTCCTATGTGACGCAGGGGACTGATAAAGTGTCAATGTTACCTGTTTCCGAGGAAGTAGTAATGACCCAAATGAGACTCACAACAACCTCTAAAGACCCAAATATAGTTCAGTGTTGTGAACGCATGAGACACAGGTGGCTCACCGAAGTAATTAAACAATAGCACAGTCACTTCGTTAAGGACTCTTACTCGACGCAGGGGACAGGCACTTTGCTTGTCCCCTGTTAATGTTATTGTTAATAAGAACCATTTTAACGCAATTGTGGCTTTCACGTGACGGGTACGTCACGTCAATTACTTCGTAAAAATAAATGCTGCGTCTCGTATCCTTTGCTTAGCCGTAATAAAAGTAACGCTATGACCCAGCCGTACTAGACCTCTCGGGCTAGCCGTATATTCACACGTTTCGCTGAAATGGGATTCCTAGAGCTTATGGTTCATATTGCATAATATCGTTACTTCTTACGAACGCGCCTATTACTGCCGCACTTAGAGACGTCAATTAACTTTAATGAGTACTTAATGACAAAAAATGTAATTTAACTCTAGACCCTTTACCAAGAATAGCGACTAGTTTTGAATTGTCATTTTTCGGCATTAAGTACTCATAAACGGTAATTGACGTCTCTGAATGCGGCAGTTAAAGCGCTTACATATTGCCTTCTTAATTGGGGCACTAGAATGGTGAAGGACTAACCATAACCCAAAGAGGGTTGGTGTCAGGCAGGCGTCCGGCTGTAAAACCTAAGCCAAAACCTTGAGCGGTATGGATTGGAATGTTGTCGTCCCAATCACTATCTCTGTTCATTGATCTCTCGACATCGTCTATACATCCGCACCTTTCCGGTGTGATGTATGATATGAATTAAAAGGGAATGGATGGCTTGATGACGTCTGACCGATATTAATGGAAGTGGAAACATACTGCGCCGACCCCAGATAGACTGGGAACAGGGCAGGAAGAAGAAATATTGGCGCCTTAATAAAAGTCGTATTAACTGTCCCAGCGTTAACCTTTTTATCTGCAAAATTTGGGGTGAATAAAGGTCTTTATGAATAATAATTTTGTTTGTCACAAAGACAATCAGGTCATATAATTTGCGGAAAATTATAGCCGAATGCGGGCATCAAACCCACGTCTTTTCGCACTCGGGAACCACCTATTATAATTAGCCAATTAGACCGAATAAATGCTACGTGGGGGGGCTGGGCTGGGTCAGACAACGGAATATGTAGTTGAACTAATTCTGAATGAGGATATAATTTTTTGAAATTCTTATTAATATTTCATCTTCCTTGTCCGAATAAGAATTAACTAACTACACTTACACATTGGCGTTGAAAAGAAATGGAAAAGGTGCTTTAATAGATAGTGATATTATAATTTACAGAAAAGTGATGGAAAGACCATGCTGTGAGACCAATGAACGGAGAAATTAATTGGGTTGACAACTTTCCATATATTACAATATTCCATATATGCCCAAGGTTTTGGCTTCGGTTTTGCGGACGGTCGCATGTCTGCTTGCTGCTGCTGGAGTAACCTTTTTTATGCTAGACAGGGAAGCTCTTGGCCTTCATCTCACCTGATGGTAAGTGACGGTAAGGGCCGCAGATGGATTCGAGCTTTATCTCCCTCAACCACAGAGGGTCTGGCTATCTTATCCACAAATTGTCGGAACATAATAATGCTGTTTAAAATTATTATTAATGCGACAGAATATTTATGGGGCTGGCTCATCGTTTTTTAGCTCACGGCACGGGGTCTGCCGGGCGTGTTGGTGGTTAATATTCATTTATTAGGACACCAGCGTGCAAGAATTAATACATTGAATAGAAATCAATGAATTAGGAAATAATGTGATGCAGCATACACTTTTGTACGTGATACAACATTTCCCGGAATATAAAAAGCCACTCAAATTTGGAGCACTGCTTATAAAGTTAAGTGGACAATACCTGTCAGAATGTGAATGGAAAAACGTCAATTTTGAAAATACTTAAATGTTAAGCAGTACTCGAAGTTTAAATAGTTTTTCTATATCTTATTTCCGAGACATTGTCAAGGAACAAATCAAGAAGGTAAATTAATAGTAAATTCGTGTAATACACACCTCCGAATAGGATTTTCGTTGGCAAATATGAACAGGGAGCTGGGCCCTGGAGCAGCGGGCTGGTGCGCGCCGCCCATGGTATCAGCTGGCGCCGCGCGAGCCTGCGCGCCCGCCGCCTCTTGCGCTGCCGCCAACCTGTAACGTGAAACATACTAATGAGCAATATTGCCTCATGAAGTTTTAGTCATTCTTGAATCACATAGAAAATCCCTTGATGCCTTCAAAGAGAGATTCAGCAATTTTTTCCCCTTTAATTCGTATAAAATTTCATTGTATTTAAAAAAAAATACATATATACCACCTTGAGCCCCCATTTGCCTATCCAGGAAGTCTTACCATGTAGCAAATTTGCAAAAATGGAATTCAAGTAAGTAAAACCGATTCGTTGCGTATGGCACGTCCGCCGTGCCGTCACATTTTTTTGCGTGTGGAGTTAGGCACTGGAGCTGTGTCAATTTGAAGTCGATGATAACTTCTTCAAATTAAGTTTTAGAGAGAACAAATCTATCTCCATTTTTCACGTTAATCAAGCTCGTAGCCTTCGTTGCTGGGTATTTACATCGCAACGAATCGAAACGCATGTGTTGTAGTGCAATAGACAGAATTTACATTGAAATATGCAAATTAACGTACAATATAAACAAACATAAATAAAAAATAAACATGACTCGAAAACCATTATCGATGTCATCACACAAAAAATTTTTCGAACTCGAGACCTCATCACTATATAATAAGTCTATAATGATGAGTATATGATAAGTCGGATAATGATAATGTTGTTAATTTGATATGTGGTGATGGCAGAGTAGAATACAATTGTCACTACCCCGAATATCTTCCGTGGGTGTCGTACAAGGCGCCTAAGGATAAATCAATTATGACGAATGGGCAGCAGCGTTCCTCTTATACCACCTAGTAATAGTACTGCGACTTTTGTGCCCTATAAATGGCAATAGGCTCGCCACCTATTACATGGGATCTAACATAATTGGCGAAACGTGGGTGCTAGTTCACCTCTGCTTACACCTTCGGGGATATAGGCGTAATTTATGTATGTATGTATTATTTAAAATGAGTATATATTTGCATAGTGCGCACCTTTTGATACAGTCAAAGTTGATTCAATTATTCCAAGTCCAACGAAACCTTCTGTGAGTTTAAAGTTAAACTAATTAAACATATTATTATGGCGATATTTGTGTGCAAGCCCTAGAGAATTAGTAAATTGAAATGGGAGTGGGTGGGGGACAGGACAAGTCGCGACAACTACACTTAGATATTTCAACCCAGTGCACTCCCTTGAGGGACTCCCGGTTGTTATATTTGCTCGCGTAATACATTTTTCATAAAAACGCATCTGGCGAAGTGGGGCGAATGTTATTGCACTGAAATTACGAGCGGACTGAATTTCGCATTCACATCGGCATACGAAACGAAATCTGACAGTGGTGCCGTAACAGAAAAGTTGAAAGAGCGGCTCTCTTTCAAGCTTGGTTATTCAAGCATGTTACGAGACGGGATACCACGAGTGACTTGAATATTGACGGTTGTCAAAGTAGAGGAAGACGGTTTTCCAAGTAGAGGATGGTGCTTCTACTCTACACGGCCCAAGTACTTAGCCGGAGCAAGTAAAGGCGCGAGCTATTTGCGCCAGCAGTATGCATAAGTTAGTTGATCAGTGCATAATTGTCAGCATGTCTGCGCAAGTAACCCGCGCGAAGGCTACTTTCGCACGTTACTTCTGCAGGTTCACCCTCAAGTCGCTGGACTCGCTGAAATCGTTTACACGATGCATGTAACCTGCGCAAATGCTTCAACGTTCGCAAGCCACTTGCACCGTGTAGAAGCACCAAAAAGATAAATGGATTGTGTGAGATTTATGATCAGCATAGATAACGATAAAATATATTAGCAGGTAAATCATGCGCTCCACAAAAGAAGTTTTGCAATTAATAATAATCGATTGATCGCCCGAGAAATTGTGAACAGTGTAAAGTGCGACGGCTGACAATTAAGAACGGAGTCGTGTCAATACTAGACATAATTTTTTTTTATTGCGATAAGCCTGAACAAGTTTAGCAGTACAAAGTTTGGTAGCACTCAGAATATAATATAGTAAGCCTGACTGAAATACAGTCGGACACCCAGCTCGGCAGATTTTCCTTTTTCGTTATTTAAACGGCATACTTACTCATACCCAATGGGTTCCGCATCGGCAACGGAAAATAAATGACGAAATAATTAATAGTGCACCAACATTAACGATTTTGTACACTGATTAAGGATAAACGAAATCCATTGTTGCAGCTCATAAAAATAAGTGCATATTTCCATTACATTATTACCCTCAGAGTAAATAGGACTGGAGTAGCCATTTGTCAATTTCTCGTACATATTTTTCTGCCATTTTTTGCGGGGGGTGAGGTTACTACTACACTGAAAGGCTGCACACAGATACAAAAACTTTTTGCGTATTTACAAACACACACATGCATAAAACGACACACATATTTCAAATTCACGCAAACATACTTAAAATAGTGTGTTAACGTTCTATTCAAACACACGAATGTCATTGTGTGAGTAGTGACATGACATAGCACGAGAATATCAATATCGATAAATCAGTTTCGTTCAATGAATGAATGCATTAATTTTGCGTTAGTATTCTTACATTATTAAAAATTAAATGATGATTTACACGCTTACTTTACAATCAGCCTTCTTTCGATTTTGCAAAGACACTCATATATGAAATCTATCTAAAACTTTGACAGATTTCGAAAGCTATATCAATCAAATACAAATTTATACTTAATAGCTTATTGCATTTAAAAAGTATTTACAATAGGTGTTATTATATATTTTCACTTTCAGAAATCACTGTGTGGACCCTTTCGCGTATAATCATAATGGAAAGGAGAAACCCTTAAACATTATTTTTAACAAAGCGATAGTGAATATAGTTAGATTTCTCGTATGATACTGGGAATTGTTAAATTTTAAGGGGAATCAAAAATCAAAATGTGTGGATCTTAAAAGTTAAAATAGTACATTATGTTACGAGTATGCTATGTTGGTCATTATATACGAGGCATTATTGCAAGCGCGAGCCGCAAGCGAACGCGGTAAGGAAACTGAGTGTGTAATGACCAATGCATATGAGTTGCATACGACGTTTTTCAACACAATTGCGAGGAAAAAACAAACTTGTATTCTATAAAATCTTCTTCTATTGTTAGATAATTTCTGAAACTGAGACGGCTCAAAATTTACGGAACAAATAGTACTTGTTCTTGTAGATGCCCAAGAGACGTGCCTATTACAAGCATCAACCCATTTTTTTCGTGTTCTTTAGGAAAACTGAAAATTATAATTAAAAATTAGCTGTTTCGGGAATGTGAAAGCTTACAGTATAAATACTAGCAATTAGGATACCGGCTAGGGGCAGAGGTATTTTTGCTTGAACTACACATACCGATCATTTCTGATTTTAATACTACAATAATATTTTCCAAAAGCTTCATTTATGTACGGAAGACTTTGGTGCCACATACCTAACTCCTAGTAAATCGAAATATTGCACTTGGACCACCGGGTTTTTTAAAGGAGCTTTTAAATATTAATAAAAAATAAATTTAACTTAAATGTTGACAATGACATTTAGCTATCATCATACCAAATGGGATCAAAATCCGTCTCGTAGTTTAGGCATGATGCGTGCACAAACATACATACAGACAAAATGTTAAAAAATTGGAGATTTTACTTCCTCTTCTCTCATACATACATACATAAATAAATCACGCCTATATCCCCGAAGGAGTAGGCAGAGGTGAACTAACACTCACGTTTTGCCAATTATGTTAGGTCCCATGTAAAATGTGGCGAGCCTATTGCCATTTATCGGGCACAAAAGTCGCAGTACATTGCTAGGTGGTATAAGAGGAACGCTGCTTCCTATTCCTCATCACTGATTTATCCGTAGTCGCCTTGTACGACACCCACGGGAGAGATTTGAGGTGGTGACAATTATATTCTGCTCTGCCGTGACCACACGGCAATTACTAACATCATATATGCCATTTGGCTTAAGGTCGACTTGACCTGTTTTATTCTATATCTCTATAGTTTTATTCTAGGATTTCAAAATTAAAGGAACTTCAATTCATAAAAGTATCATAAATTTAATCCATATTAAAAAATGATCAATTTAATAGTCTGAATAAAATGCCGAAGTTAATGTATAACCTCAGGAACACAATGTTTAGATTTAAATCATAATACATATTTTAAATTTAATGTTACTTTCATTAATTCATTCATTCATTACTCCCTCGTAAAATCGCAATATCGATGACGTGACATCACTATTAATGAAGTGCAATTCAATTAGGGTTGCTGATTACAACAAAAAAAAACAATTTGTGCTGTGGCTCGAAAAAAAATTTAGGTTTCTCAGAAATAATCGGCTGTGCTGGTACCTTTTTACCCTTGCTTATTTTATAAAGTCAGGGACGCTGTATATGCTACAGCATAGGTACTCTTAATGTTTATGAGCACCGCCCAGCATGAATAAAGGGCAAAATAGTCTTATTCTTATTTTATTTTGTTAATTCACTAATGATTTTATATTTCCATGTAGTGTGGCAAAAAATAAGCTTCAAGCGGTCGCAAAAGTGTAGGTAGGTATGTACTTAATACTAAACTAAATATAAACACGCAACGTATATTGTTAAAACGAAATTATAATTGGTAATTGATTAATACGAAATGACAAAATTACAATTATTTATTAACAACAAACTTTTTTAAATTATTGTCTAATTAATTGAAATGCGATAATGTTCAACCCTAGGTAGTCTCGTGGGGAGTGCGCTGGAAGATCGTTTGATGACGTCACGGCCGACTCCCCACGAGACTATGGCTCGAAATTTGAAATTGTAGTATGCTAAAACATGAAATTATGAAGTAAATAAATATCAAATCTTAAAAATAATACTTAAAATTGAAATGTGACGCCATCTTTTTTAATACTAGATGTTTTCGATTTTTTTTAACGCTAAAAAACAGCACAGGCAGGCATTTTAGTGGGAGCTCTGCACGGCAAGACGTTCTGATTATTGTGGTTTTAAAATGGCGGCTCAACTAGTTTTATATAACGCACAGGCATCCGATACTTGTGCGTTTGGCGGAGGGGAATGTTAGGCAAAGGCTACTCCAGTTCTATTTACTCCGAGTTATTACCCCTATGATGGCGCTTTAATTTATACTGTTCGATTTTATAACGAAAAATTGATTAACACACTTAGTTCGAACGTTACTATCGTCAAAATTGAATATTCGCGAGGTATCTTGCCTTCTACGGGAAATGAAAAGGGTGATTAAAATTGTACTGCTCTGTCGTAACCGTGTGGTATTCTAAATAAGCTAAAAGCTGTCACAACATAAATAAGAAAAATAAAAATGGTTTTCTATAAATCCCCTTAGAATGTCGAATTTTCATGTACAAATAAAGGCATTACATCTCATGAAATTATTTATTTACTTATTTCAGAACATACATTTTAGCTTAACTACATAATTTATAAAAAAAAAATCTTTAAGCCAGAATACAGTCCAAACCCGTGTGTGTACTCATAGCATGACCATTTAACATTAATCAACCCATAAAACAGAATCGTTATACAAAACAAAATTTTTATCATAATGTATATTGTGTATAAGTTGCATTTTCTGTAAAGCTGAAAATGCTTTGTATAGAAATACTCATACAACGACGTTACGTTGTACTACTCGCGTTAGTACAACGTAACGTTAGCGTGTCACAGACACATAAAAGTAGTGTGTGCCCATTCCAAGGGTAACTTGCACGGGTAATAGCATCATCACCAATTAAGCCTTAATGTTTCGATTAAGCGACCAAATTAAGCAAATGTTTAACTTTAAACACGAACGGCCATGGAATCCATAATTCATGTTTTACAATTTATTTATTGTCGTCTTTGGAACTATCAGTCTGTTGTAAGTAGCATGTAACAATAAATAACCAAACGCTTTCGTGCTTGAATTATTAATACTTACAATTGAAAGCAAAATGCCTACATGATTTCATTTTAGAATACATACGCACATAAATCACGCGTTTATCGCCGATGGGGTAGGCAGAAAATTAAACACCTACTTTTCGCCAATTAAGTTAGGTCCCATGTAATTCCATGTTTAGATGGCGAGCCTATTGCCATTTATCGGGCACGAAAGTTGCAGTACATTGCTAGGCGGTATAAAAAGAACGCTGCTGTACATTCCTCATTACTGTTTTAACCCTTAGTCGCCTTGTACGACACCCGCGGGAGAGATTTGGGGCGATGACAATTGTATTCTGCTCTGCTAATGTGGCGACAGCAAAGCAGAATATAAAATACATACATACATACATAAATCACGCCTACATCCCCGAAGGGGTAGGCAGAGGTGACCTAGCGCAGGAATATAAAATAACCTACCTGCATGTAACTTGCTGATAATTTCTTAAAGAACCCTTTTAAAGTTATGTCACAGTCGTAAGGTGCAAAGTGTCTCTCAAGTTTTACCATCGGAGCTTTAGCTCGGCGTGTTCACTAGTGTACACCGTACGGTCAACGGCACTCCAGACTATCCAAAACTATCAAATGTCTTCAACAAATCATCAACCTTATCTTGTTAGTAGTAAAGACCAAAGTAATTGAGAAAATTTGCCCTGTTGTGGACATACTGTATAGTGTACAAAGTATTGGACAGACATGCAAAATGTAGGTCAGTGCCTCACCGGTGCCACGTGACAACGTTCGATATATGCATTAGATTAATTAGCCGTTGTTTAACAGAAGGAACCACTATTTAACACCAATTTATTAACACCCTTAGTAATTAAGAATGAATCAGACTGGAGAAACCCGACAGCCATTCCACTGTGTAGGCTCGAATTCTGATCTATACTAATATTATATATAAAGCTGAACAGTTTGTTTGTATAGTTAAACGCGCTAATCTCAGGAAGTACTGACTCAAATTGAAAAATTATTTTTGTGTTGGATAGTACATTTATCGAGGAAGGCTTTAGGTCATATATAATAACCGACATTAACACGAGCAAAGCCGCGGGCGTCCACTAGTATTCTATATTTAAGCAGCAATATTTTTCAGTTTTGAGTAGATGTGTCCTATAACTATATAGGATAGTATCTAGGTTAGTTTGTACTGCTGGAAATAATGCGTATTTTTTGATTTTATATAATAATGTTTTCTAACCAAATATAAATCCAATAATATCGCTAGATTATTTCTGCTGATTGGTTGCTATACAATTACGAAAACAAGTAAACTTTAGTAATCATTGTTTATCTCAAGGCAAGTGGTTTTGAAATAATTATAATCTTTATACTAGTTGGTCCGTTTACTTTACTTACTACTTTTTCAGGTGATAAAATTATCTGATGGAGGATTAAAACTAAGTCATACTTTGGTTAAATGAGATCCACAGTCCGTATATATCTCGCGGCCCCTAAAATATTTTTTGGTTAGGCGACCCGTAGGTCGACATCGACCCCTGGGTACATGGCTAAGTCCTTTGATCGTCATAGACCCCTAGATAACTTTGGGGATCATCGGTCTAGATCCAACCTTTTTATATTTTCTGTTATGACGTCATCAATGCGATACGAAACTTAAAAACCTTGTTTATTCATTTTTTACTCATTTGTTTGAATTTCTAGAGGTTACTTTTCTCTTTACTGTGTTTCAGTGTGTAAAAGAATTTGCTGATATAGATCCTGACAACTTAACGGTCGTTCTATATCGGTTGTCATGGCAACACCCACAGCGATGTGTGATACATCGCTCTTTTAATACAAGAAAGACGCAACTCAAAACATACTTGACACATTGTGTGTTCTAAATTTATAACAACCAATTGAAGGAATGCAATAATAAGTTGTATCTTCTTTGTATTTAAGAAGACATGTTCTATGGTTAAGTACAAAATATATGAATTTTAATACGACACGCATATAGTTTACAGAAAATACTATAAATGTTACGACTATTTTTCAATTGAGTTCAGTTTGTTTAGTATTGGAATTAAGAAACTGTTAAACCAATAGAGAAAAGAAGTCAGAAAAATCTTTTCAATCGTTGATTTATCTGAAAGCAGGTGTCTTTCAAATTAATATATTTTTCACTTCTCATGCTCTGAAAGTGCTTGTTTGTGCAGGATATAGGCTGCACAAAATCGAATTTTGTGCTCTAGAGCATTAACATATGTAATCATAAAAGTAATATTAAGGCAAAGAAAATGAGCTATGCAGCCAAACTCAATAAGAAATTCAGACATAGAATTTGTTATTTTTTAATATTTACTTAAATTTATTTGCCTAATGTGTTTTTTAAGACATAAAAGATATTAAAATTTTTATTCAAGTAGGTACGGTAAGTATTAAATTAATTTAAGAAAATTATTATTTCAAAATTAATTTAATACTTGGCTGTATAGGTCTGCAGCCCAAGCCTAATATCAATGGGAAAAACAATTTCCCTTAGTATTCTAAATTGTACTAATTTTAGTTTGAATTTTGAAATGTTAAGTTAAATTACTGTTTTATTTCTTCGCTATCGAAGTGAAAAGCAGAGTTTCTAACTCGTCCACAAAACGATTTTTATCCTCGACATTACTATCAGCCCTCGCCTTCGGCTCGGGCTGCTAAAAGTCTCGGACAAAAATGATTCGTTTTGTGCACTTGATGGAAAATCTACTATTCCATTCCTACAGCGGTCATACAGAGATACAGAAATAGCAAGAAATTAGTTAATCTCAGTTAAAGGCTGCGATCGCAGAATTCTGAGAGTGCTAAACGAATCGAACTATGTAAATGACCCTCCACATTTAGATCTGGGTCAAAACAGCGGTTATGGTCGTGCCTATTCTAAGAAAGCGGTAGATATCAATTAATGGAACCTTGTACACCTGCCCGGCTAACATGACCACCCAAACACGATTTTTGACAGTTCAAAGCGATAAATGGCTAACTGGCGCACTCAGAGACGTCAATTAACGATAATATAACGGATGATAGGTGCGATTGTAAGAAATATTTATAGATCTAAGGGTAAAGACATCAGGGAGTGATGGACAGCAGCGTCCCTCTTTATATTATATACTGCTATCTTTAGCCGTCTATCTACAGTCGTGTGGTGACGGCAGAGTAGAATACAATTGTCACCACCCCAAATCTCTCCCGTGGGTGTCGTACAAGGCGACTAAGGATAAATCAGTGATGAGGAATGGGCAGCAGCGTTCCTCTTATAACACCTAGCAACGTACCTACTGCGACTTTTGTGTCCGATAAATGGCAATAGGCTCGCCACCTATTACATGGGACCTAACATAATTGGCGAAACGCGGGTGCTAGTTCACTTCTGCCTACCCCTTCTGGGATGTAGCCGTGATTTATGTATGTATGCATGTATGTATCTATAGCCGCTGGTGACGACCGCTGGCCGCTGCGGTATCGATAGCCGAAGCCGTGTGGTGACGGCAGAGTAGTATACAATTGTCACCACCCCAAATCTCTCCCGTGGGTGTCGTACAAGGCGACTAAGGATAAATCAGTGATGAGGAATGGGCAGCAGCGTTCCTCTTATAACACCTAGCAATTTACCTACTGCGACTTTTGTGTCCGATAAATGGCAATAGGCTCGCCACCTATTACATGGGACCTAACATAATTGGCGAAACGCGTGTTCTAGTTCACCTCTGCCTACCCCTACGGGGATGTAGGCGTGATTTATGTATGTGTGTATGTATGTATCTATACGTGCCTAATAGATGCCAGACCGCAGATTAACTGGAAAGAAAGATAAATTAATTCTTGTTCGTCCTAGGGTATTTCCTGGCCTAGCGCCAGGTTCCGCAATCCGACTAAAGGCCGGTTTTTTGAAGCATAGTTAACTCAACCAATTGTTAAAAAATGTTACCTATCTTATTAATATCAGACTGATATTTAACCATTAGTAACAATTTTAGTTACTAATGTTTAATTATCAGTCTAATATTGTAACTAATGATTGTATATCAGTCTTCTCCCTGCCCTGTTCCCAGTTCATCTGGGGTCGGCGCAGTATGTTTCTTCTTCCATTCATATCGGTCATATGTCATCAAGCCATCCACTCCCTTTTGATTCATATCATCCATCACACTGTAAAGGTGCTTGTGATTAATGAATGTATAGAAAAGAGATGGAACGGAGCATGTCGAGAGACCGATGAATAGAGAGTATGATATTTAAATATCAAAAAACCGGCCTCCTGCACGATTTTTTTCGGGTTTTTTGGCATCTCAGCTTTCATATTCATTTATGCACAAAATTTGTTACAATAAGGTACAATCAAAGAGTGAGTCAGGTCTTAAAATAATTGTACAAATTCACCTTATAAGGCATTGTGATTTTTTAAATAACAATGTACATATTGGGAACATGACAAAAAAAAAAAATATGTCAAATATTAAATAAGTCAACAAAAAAAAATTATAAATTATTAAGCTTCCCACAAAATTATACATTTATAAGCACTGTTCGAATTATATTATTGGTTTATTACAAATTACGAATGTCATTTTTAGTTTTTTGTTAAAATACTCCTTAATACTATAAAATACATATAAATTATACCTAAAACTGCCGGTTATCTTTTCATCGATTGTTTTACCTGTTGGTGAACTCGAGCCTATACTATACACACGGGTGTGCTCGCATCGCATATGGCCACAAATTTCTCTGTACACCGGCGTGTGCATAGGCCAAAACCTTGAGCAGTATGGATTGGACTGTTGTCATTCCAATCACTCGATTCATCGGTCTCTCGACATGGTCCGTTCCGTCTCCTTTCTATACATTAATTCATCACTAGCACCTTTACGGTGTGATGGATGATATGAACCAAAAGGGAGTGGATGGCTTGATGACGTCTGACAGTAATGAAAGGAAAAGGAAATGTTGCCGACTGAGTTTTGTATCAATCCTTTTTGATATGTTTTTCTGTTTACTTTTTAATATTTTTTGATACTCGTTTTGTTTTTGATACTTGTCAGTTGTATTTTGTTACGTATATGGTGAATACAGTCCGCTGCTACAAAAAGGGTGTTTCTCTGTAGCCTTTGCCACCAGCCCCGTCTACATCGTTTACAGGCAACATACTGCGCCGACCCCAGATAGATTGGGAATAGAGCTGGGTAAAGAAGACCGGTGTGTGCATAAATCGTCGGGATGGGTTATTAGACAAGCCCCCGTCGAAATCGACCACGCCACAGGTATAGCTATACCGGTTCCCCATCGATGAACAATAAGTCTAGTGTTCTAACTAATGAGGCGAAGTTCAAGAGGCGCCGTGTCCTTCGCGGGGTCCGATCACTCGACACGCTGTCCCCCCCTCCCTCACACCTTGGTTACAACACCCCGCACCCCATGCCCGCATTCGACGCTAAAATACCACGCTGTTACATTTTAAATGTAGACAATTTAGTAGTAGGTACAGTATACAAGATGTAACGGAAATAATGCACACCCTGAATACTACCCATGCTAACATAGTCATGTAAATACATACCTACATACATAAATCACGCCTTTATCCCGAAAAATAGGCAGTGGTGAATTAACAAACAACTTTTTCACCAATTAAGCTATCATCATCATCATCATCACCAGCCCTTTAATGTCGCCACTGCTGGGGCACGGGCCTTCCCTATGGATGGAAGAATATAGGGAGATTGGGCTATGACCCACCACGCTGCGATGCGGGTTGGTGGGTATTAACGACTGCAGATGCAGCCGGGACCACCAGCTTAACGTGCCTTCCGAAGCACGGAGGAACTCGAGATAATAAATCTTTGGTTACCAATCCGATGACCGGCCTTAGCGACATTGCTTAGTTTACGTAATCGCAGGCCAAGCGCGCTATGCCACTGCGCTAGCGAGCTCCTCCAATTAAGCTAGGTTCCATGTAAGGTGGTAATGTAAAAGTGGCGAGACTATTGTCCTATATCGGCCACATAAATCCCAGCCACATATATTGCTAGGTGGCATGAGAGGATTGCTGCTGCCATTGAGTTATAAGTTAAACTAGAGACGCTATGCCAAACAAATATTCTCCCAACTATACAGTTTTCTCGCGACCAAAACATCGTAAGCGCCGCCGATGTCATGGCGCTTACGCGTTTCTTTCAACGCAGTCTAACAAAAATATCCTTAAAGATATTATGCATCGCAAATGTGGAATTATGCTATTAAATTAATATTTGATATGTTTTAATTAATATTTTGTAACAATAACGATGATAAGTCACACCACTATCTTTTTGTTTTGTTTTTGATTCATTGTTGCATGTTTTTAACACGCAAGAAGCAATTTTTAGATCGATCTATAGCCACAATTTGGCAAGCAGTCGCTTCGAGCGTTGGCGAATGACTAAATGAGTTGTTGCTCAACGCACGGACTACATTTCTTGTTTGCGGTGTCGCTTCTAAAATAGTAATAGTAGTTCAATGGCTGCTGCCCATTACTCATCGCTGTCTTTGTCGCTGTTGAATAGTAAAAATCAGTAGCGTTTCTTATACCACCTAGCAAAATCGTAAATCGCAGTAGATTTACGTGCCTAATTTGACAATTGTATTCAAGCCAAATAAACTTTGGTAAGCTCACTGCCGCACTAAGAGACGTCAATTAACTTTAATGAGTACTTAAAGTCAAAAAATTTCATTCAAATCTAGACCATAGAACCGGCAAGAATAGCGACTAGTTTTGAATAGTCGTTTTTTGACATTAGGTACTCATTAACGTTATTTGACGTATCTGAGTGCGGCAGTTACTCCTATCTGGAATAGAATATTACAATTAATTGAAAGAATAGAACATAAACCAATGGTGCATTTCAATATACTGATGGTGACTCAACCGCCAGTATTAGCACATGCTAATGCCGTCTAACTTGGCTGACAAGAAAGAACGTGTAACACAAATTGGAATAGACGGGCAAACAAGGAATCATATACGCTAAAAAACATGATTGGCGAAGCGTGGGTGTTGATATACCTCTGCCTACCCCTTCGGGGATAAATAGGCTTGAGTTATGTAAGTATGTAGTTCAATCAATTATACCTACATATATGTAATGAGTTCTACACTCGATTGTCCACCTTAACTTGTTTGTAATAAAGCGCAACGTTAGTTGTAGTAAGAAAAGGGGTTTAGGTAATGTTGGCGCTGTTTTGAAGTTCAGCGGCCAGTAATAAAACTTGGATCTTTGAAATAACAGATTTTAACAATCAAAAACCATTACGGAGTAATTTCTTTAAATCGTATCGGATCGGAAATATTTGTCTTAGTTTTAACTATTAAATCATGTTGAGTCCCATATAATAGGTGGCAAAACTATTGTCATCCTACCTATTGTCTACCTATAGCCATCTATCGGGTAAGTAAATGGACTGCCATATTGCTGGGTGGAATAAGAGGGTGCCCCAGCAGTGGGGACGTTAAATAGGCTGGTGATGATGATGGCGATGACCCGCTACAGTTACTTTGCATCCATGAATAGTACATTATGTTACGAGTATGCTATGTTGGGTACACACACGAGGCATTATTGCAAGCGCGAGCCGAAGGCGAGCGCGGTAAGGAAGCTTAGGAAGCGGAGTGTGTAATTATCAATGCATACGAGTTGCATACGACGTTTTTCAACACAATTGCGAGGAAAAAACAAACTTGTATTGTTATTAACTTTAAAAATTATTTACCTAAGTTTTAGTTCTTGTTCTTTTTTAATTCTCCTTATTAGTAGGGACAGCAAAGGGAACAAGCACATACAGCCTACTTTCTTCAGCATTAATCGCATTAAAACGCGGATGTATCACGTTTTAATGCATTTTGGGAGAGTTTGGCAGCAAATTTACACTAACAGCCTATTGATGGAGACCGACGAAGGAGATCGACCACGATCGATCTCATCAAATGCACTTTTGTTTCACTACATCGCAGTAGACACTTAATTCACAAAACTACACCATTATTAACAGCAAACATCACAATGACGCAATATTAATTTAATAAAACAAATATGACAAGTTCCGAAAGGCACCGAAAAACCGGCTGTGCATCCGGAGCAGCAGCAAAATAAAAAATAAAATAAATAGTGTTTTTTAATACGATAGTTAAGTTAATTTGTGTTTATAAACATGGAATAAAATGTTTATATAAGATGTTAACTCTAAAATAATTAAAATTCGAGCAGGGGCAGCTAGATCGGAAAGCTTCCAAGTCTAGGTTTCTCATAGTTACGTACTCGACTGTCGAGTTGGAAATTATATTAATGTTAATAAATAAATATAATTAAATTCCCTCCCATGTTGGCCGGGGACCGAAATAATAAGGTAGAATGTACCAGCCTCTCTCACCCCAGGTGAAGACCAAAAAATACCTTGGGTCACCCGAATGGTGGGGAAGAAAAAAGCACCCCCAGAGGGTTGGTATCTATCAGGCAGGCCACCGGCTATAAAACCTAAGCCAAAAACTTGAGGAGTATGGATTGGAATTTTGTCATTGTGCAACGTAGGAATATTGCATAAAAATTCTACTTGCTTAACAAGAAGTAAATGGTTTACAATCGTTCACTATTCGAATAGCATATAAATAATTATATATATGATAACTAAGTGAAAATAAATATTTCATTTGTGGTTACTGTTTATACATACAAATAAAATACAAAAGTCGCATTGGCAAATCCGCGAAGCAAAAGAAGTTATATTATTATTGTCACCCATAATACCTATGTCATGCCAGCCAATATTTTAAATAATAGTCGAAGAGCCTACATCCTACATTAATAATAATTAATATTAAAATACTCAAAAGACAAAATACATCGATATTATTATTCACGCAAAATACTCAAAACCCAAAATCACGTACAGGAACAAATAAAAATACTCACTTTGACATCTCCAAAGTTCATCTAATTTGTTATTTTTCTTGTTTTATATTTCTATATATCACATTTTTTTTTAATTTGATTACAAATATAATTTTAACCACTCATTTTGTTATTTACGTTTTATTTTAAAGAAACAGTCCACAGTTTAGTTTATTTTAGGTGGCAACTCGCCTATATTTAACTCGATCATTAAGTTGGTTTTTATTCTTAAGGCCCACTGTTCTAATGTTCTAATCGATTCAAACAGTTTAATATGCCTGATACAATTGAATTGATAAATAGTGTGAAAATAGTGACCCAGAAAAACAAGTCTAATATCTGGGTGAGTTGAGTAATGGTTGAGTTGCCACCAAACACTAAGAGTTTTCTTTATTTAAAAATTGACTTCAGGATATTTTTAGAAATTATTTTGCAACTACCTTACACTTTTATTATTTTTGGGTGCCTGCGTTCTGTAGGCCTATTCCCTAACTTTTTTTGACAGTTGAAAGTGATTATCACCGAACTATTTACTAATACATTGCTGTTATCACAGGACAAGTGTCACAATAACTTTATAGTAAAGTAGTAATGGATACGTAAATAGTTCGGTGATTATCACTTTCAACTGTCAAAAAAAGTTAGGGAATAGGCCTACTGGAAGGCAAAGGAATCCAGCATAGCTTTTGTTTCAATTTTCACAACCGCCAAATTAATTTTTGTAGTACTACAATGGACTTGCTACTTGATGTACTTGGATAATACCAACTACTTACGTCAAATTGATATTGTTTTAACCTGAGTTCGATTTATAAGAACGTACTTCTGCTAAATATTTCTTAATCTAAATACCGTAGTGTAAATCGAATTCAAACACAAGGTATACTCAATAGGTAGGTTACATGTATCATTTTCTCATTCGAAATTTGCGTCATATATAAATTTATCTAAACAATCCGCTTAGATAAATTTGACAGTTACGTATAAGTAAATATTATTATTTGACGTGGTAATGCTATAAAAATATTAACAGATTGTTTAAAAGTTTTGGAAAATATTGTTACTTATAAAATTAACACTTTCTCAATACTTATATAAATGTTATGGGTGACGAAAAAAATAAATAGGGGCACTAAAACGGTATAATTCTAAGTGCCTGTTTCACAATCGACAAGTAAGTTCGAAGTAGCTTACTTTGCAGTTCAATTGACACATACTTCATATTACAACTGTCAAATGATCTGCGAAGTAAGCTACTTCGAACTTACTTGTCGATTGTGAAACAGGCCCTAAGTCATATTAAACCCATTATTTATTATTTGAAGTAAAACCTTAACGTTTCACTAAACAAATGGAGCGATGCTCCGACAAAAACCGGTGAACCCAGAAAAATTGACCTATCACGTCACTGACAAATTACAAGTATAACAACGGCATAGGGTTTCCGATGCCATTAACATAACTGTCCCGATGACCTCGCCGCCTACATCAATAAGCAAAAAATATTCCCTGGGAACGTTCCAAGGCGCCCGAATTTCTGGGCCTCTTAGGCCCGACCAGACAGGCCGGCGCCGGCGGCCGACGCGAAGGCGCCAAATCGGAAGACGCACTGCGTTGCAGCCGCCACTTTCTTTAGGGCAAAGGCTGCGAGCCGAGGCCGCCATGTTTTGGCGCGAACCCGGTGATTTGACAATTGACATTGTGAGCCGGTCTGCCGGCGTTGTTGCCAAAATTCTTTCTTTCTTTACTTTATGGGACTTATTACGCTTCACTGTGAGGTTAAATTACAAAAAAAAATATTGTTATTTTAGATGTTCGAGTTTTAATTATTGGCTCCTGTATAATGAATTTGATGGGTATTGTATTTATACATACATACATACATGAATCACGCCCATATCCCCGAAGGGGTAGGCAGAGGTGAACTAGCACCCACGTTTCGCCAACTATGTTAGGTCCCATGTAATAGGTGGCGAGCCTATTGCCATATATCGGGCACAAAAGTCGCAGTACATTGCTATTGCTAGGTGGTATTAGAGGAACGCTGCTGCCCATTCCTCGTCACTGATTTATCCTTAGTCGCCTTGTACGACACCCACGGGAGAGATTTGGGGTGGTGACAATTGTATTCTACTTTGCCGTCACCACACGGCGTATAAAAAATATATATAATTATTACTGGTAGTAAGCATAGCTTAATTTACTTGGTTAAAAATAATTAAAACTAATACAGAAATATACATGTCAGTTGGTCTCATTACCATACAAAATCTATATCCACGCGTGTCTGAACGCCCACTTTTTGCCAATTTATGTTAGGTCTCACGTCATAGGTGGCGAGAGCGAGATTGTTGCCATAATTATCGGGAACTTAAATCGCATTATATAAGAAGATTGCTGCTGCCCGTTTTTCATCACTGTCTTAACACTTAGTCACTTGTATTCTGCTTTACCGCTGCCACGCGGCACACTTGTGAAATTGATTATAGAAATGGTGTCAGGCTGATATTATGTTAACTGTACTAGTCTTGAAAAGTGATAAATTAGAGACATACTTCTTGTTGTATATGGATGAATCCTTTGCCTTGCCTTGATTTATGGACGGATTAAAAATAAATAAAAAAGATACACTGGCGACAGTGGGCACTTGTCAAGACATTGAATTTAAGACACGATTGTAAATTGTAATCCAAAGAGATCTAAATAAATAACAAATAAAACACCACGATAAAGTTTATTAATTTATTATATAAAACAATTCAGATTAACCTATTTGTGACTGTGATAACATAGATACAGTCGAAAGATCCGTTTTGTTCCTAAAAGGTCAGCGTGACATATAAGCCTCACGATTTATTGGAAAGGATGTGGGACGATGATATATTCGCTCAGTTATAGAAAAATAGCAAACGAGACATCATTTTTCTATGAATAAATATACAACCTCTAAATTACCAAGAATTGAATTCTTCCGAGGAGAGATTTAGAAGTTCCTGTACCTATTTTGTTTCCTCGAGAGATGCATACTACTCGGGAATGCAAGGATCCTCCAAGATTTTCGCCTTCCTCTGAAAACGCACTGTTGGTTTTCGTTCGTAGTGTGTTCGTGGTGTTCGTGCTGTAAAGGGTCCTAAGTCGAAAGAATATAATAAATAAAAAATATAAATAAATAAAATATAAATAAGAATAAAAATAAATAAAAATATATATAAATTAAATAAAGAAGAAACTAACAACGGTCACTCGCGTACGTACCTACGACTCAGGTCTAAAAAGGCCATCTAAACAATATCGCCAAAAGTGTTACCTAGGTCTTTAAATAAAACAGCGAATCAAACTAACCAATCGAAGTTTATAGCTGGTTGAACGATTTACTATACACAAACAAATATTTTTGAACAACAAAGTTTTATTGCACTGTTATTGACACTAGGAAAGATAAAAAATAATGTCCTGCAAAAAACGGGCCTGTAAAATAAGAAACGCGGGGGAGGAAATTAGACACTGACACGGTTTCAGTTAGCTTCCTTCCTTGATGTTCGAAAGATACTGTACTTTATTGAACTAAGGTGGTTATTTAAACTTAGGATATTATTTATAAAAGAAGAATTGGTCATTTATAATAATCAACCAATTCTTGATACATCATTGTGTTCTTTTTAGAAAAAAATCATTAGTGGCGAGATGCAGAGAGAAAGTAGAGACACTCACTATGTTAAAATAAAACTTATGAAAGAGAGATCTGTCGACACACACGATCGACTCATCGACCAATCGCTTCGCGGAAAACTAATAACGTTTATAATTTTCTGCGACCAGGGGCCTTACCACCAACTCTAAACGCGACTTAATTCCCATTGTTAATGTGATACAACGCTATAAGCCGAGTAGAGCGGCGTCCCGTTCTGTCACCCGCGTTTGGATCGCACTAATACTTCATGGTACGGCCACTGATTGGTCAACGAGCTCCTTCAGTGAGGACATCAAAGAGCTGGTGACGATGATATTTTTTTTCTTGAAGTATACATTAGTACATTATATACCAAGGGCGGTAAAACAAAGAATGTCACAGAACGTACTTTTTTTCCTTTAATATGCGATCTGAGGCTTTCTTTTTTTACTGCCCGTTGTAAGTTAATAATTTTATGTCACCCCCTGACCAGGAAGTGGGAATTTCCGTACGAGTAGCGGGCGGATAAGGCTACTTTATGGTCAGGTGTGACTTAATAGAAATTATATTAACTAGCTTCCAAATAGTAACCAACATTGACATCGAAATAAAATCATTAACAACCCATATTAATTAAAAATAACATTGTTACAAATTTTCAGAAACACGTAGTGTTAATGACCTTTAGTTCTTAACAGTCACGCCACTTTATTTATTAAGTACTTCTCAGAACACTTTGAATAAGGTTTTCTCCAAAACAATCGTATGACGAATAATTATAACTCAGTTTAGCTGCTAAACTAGGAGATATAGGTGAGGGTGCATAATTTTACAATTTTTAACAATTTCGGGTATTTTATCTTTTTATTTTCATAATTTTTAATGAAACTTGAATAATATAATTAATATTTGCAAACGACACCTGATACTTATTAAACAAAGTAATAAACCAAATCTATTTTAATTCCATTTGTTGCATTGCAAATTGTTGCCCTACCTGTCGATCATACATACATACATAAATCACGCCCATATCCCCGAAGGGGTAGGCATAGGTAAACTAGCACCCACGTTTCGCTAATTATGTTAAGTCCCCTGTAATAGGTGGCGAGCGAGCCTATTGCCATTTCTTGGGCACAAAAGTCGCAGTACATTGCTATTACTGGGTGGTATAAGAGGAACGATGCTGCCCATTCCTAATCACTCATTTATCCTTAGTCGCCTTGTACAACACCCACAGAAGAGATTTGGGGTGGTGCCAATTGTATTCTACTCTGCCGTCACAACACAATATCTAAAAACTAATAACCGGCACAATCAAAATCAGACTAACGAAAAATGTCAAATATGTCCAATCGTTTCTTGACCTTACCTTGTTTAACTTCTATAAATTTATCATAATTGTGGTAACCTAATATGCTGTCGACTGTATAAATAATAATGGTAACAACACTGAACTTACGAAATGTAAGTCTCATAGGAACTCACTCCGCCTTTTATACATATATAAAACATGGACTTAAGTTAGTCATAGCTTAAAACTGATGCTGTCACTTTTATTTACTGAATGAAAGACAGAGTTAGCATCAATTTCAAACAATGACTAACTTTAGTCCATGTTATAATAAGGGGACTATATTTTATTTTCAGTATTATTAATCGCTAATGCAGCACAAAAAAACCTTCTGAAGGAGGAACTTGACATAATATATTTTTGGTATCCCATTCAATTACCAGCTGTTGTGAACATTGCTTAACTTAAGAAATCGCAGACTGCGTGAGCTAGCCACTGCAACAGGCTAGCGACTGATGTCTGAGGGCGTACTTACAGGAATTGTACCCGTCAGTGTACACCCAGCGTGGTTACTTAAGCGAAATACTGGACCTACGCATAGTTTGAAAGCAATCTTATACGTCATACGCGAGTTCGTGTTCTCATTACTTTGACAGTTGTTAAGTAAAACACTCAAGTTGAAGGTGTTGCAATTCACAAGTTTCCGCTGTGTTTATTTATAGAAATAAGCGTACAAGTTGAAGGCTTAATCACTTTTACATACTTTAAAAAAGCCAAGTTTACATTCGCAAATTACTTTGACAGTTTGGCCTATTCTGGTGACTGAAGCTGAAAGGTCGGTCTGATATTGGTCTCGAGTATTTAATTTTTGAAAAATTATTTTTTCTAATATTTATTTCTTACTTTGTAAATAGTTAGTAAAAAGAAACCAACGTATGTTGTGTAGTGCTTTTAAATAGTGATATAAATATAATAAAAAACGCTTGCGAAACTATGCCACGAAATCAAACATACATGCATAAATCACGCCTATATCCCCGAAGGGATAGGCAGAGGTGAATTAACACCCACGTTTCGCCAATTAAGCTAGGTCCCATGTAATAGGTGGCGAGCCTATTGCCATATATCGGGCAGATAATCCGCAGTATATAATGATAGGTGGTATGAGAGAAATGCTGTTGCCCATTATTCATCGCTGTCTTTACCCTTAGTCGCCTTGTACGACATCCACGGGAGAGATGGGGTTGGTGACAATTGTATTCTACTCTGCCGTCACCAAACGGCACAAAATCGCTTTTGGTATTTGTGCAAAACTAACCAAATGGTAATTAATACAAGATTTTAAAAGGTGACCTCTGATTTCTCTCGAAGGCGATTGGTGTAATAGAAGGAGGTTTTTATTATCTTCGCAATTCCATTCAAATCTTAAATTTAAACAATGAAAGCAATGTTGTAAGGGCATGTTTCACAATCTAAAAGTAAGTTCGAAGTAGCTTACTTCGCAGATCATTTGACAGTTGTAATATGAAATATATGTCAATTGAACTTCAAAGTAAGCTACTTCGAACTCACTTGTCGATTGTGAAACAGGCCCTTAATGTTGTAAACAAAGAGTGTCATAGAAATGTCAAAATCTATGGATAACTTGTAGGTCCAACTGTCGCTGCTTGACCAGGGGGCTTACCACCATCTTTTATCGCGAGCCAGTTTAGGACCTAAACTGAGTAGGATCACTAATTCATACTACGACGCTATCTACGTGACTGCCGCACTCAGAGACGCCAATAATGTAAAAAAAAATCGTTTAAATCTAGACCATAGACCCAGCAAGAATAGCGTCTAGTTTTTAATGTAATTTTTTGACATTAAGTACTCATTATCGTTATCTGACGTCTCTAAGTGCGGCAGTTAGTTTTAAGAAGATGATGGTACGAATCAAAAAGATGCAGTTTAGGAACCTATACTGAACTGAGTATGAATAGCTTAAATAAAGATGGTGGTAAGATAGCAGGTGGTTGGGTCGTACTGTATCGGCAATGTTAAACATCCGATAGACTCGATGTTTGACTTTCAACTATCTAATGGTTAAGATATTTTTCATGCAGCAACGGGCCCAATGATGCAGTTATTATTTACATATATACATACATACATAAATCACGCCTATATCCCCAAAGGGGTAGACAGAGGTGAACTAGCACCCACGTTTCGCCAATTATGTTAGGTCCCATGTAATTGGTGGCGACCCTATTGCTAGGTGGTACAAGAAGAACGCTGCCGCCCATTCCTCATCCATCACTGTTTTATCCTTTAATGTCCTAATATTTAATGTCCGCTTCACATTGTTTCTGGTTTTTGATCAAATTGACGACATCAACTCCGATTATTCCACACCTCACGTCCATGCTTCTCTGGATCTCTTAGAAGCCAACATTTTGTCTGTAGACAATAAAGTGCTAGCATAACTGTCATATGTCGAGAAGTCTTGTCGAGAATTTATCTATTTACTGTCGTAAACTTTATGATATTTGTAAAGAGGGATGGTTGGCTACCTAGATGTTTAGTTTGGAATGACGCCAGAGCTTTGTCCTTCACTCTTCAACGGGATATTCGCCGACGCGTTGGCGCCGAATTAAACCGCCATGTACCCACTGGAGGTCATTGCGGGCGATGCCATAGTTCATATCTCGTTGCAGTAACTTGAGGAAATATAGGGCTCAATAAAACTAGAGATAAGATAATGAACAGACGAATATAAGTTTCTACGACTAGGTTTTGCTGCCGAATGGATAGATCAGCATTTATTGCTTGCATATCATCATCCTCTAGCTCTTATCCCATTTCATTAGGGTTCAGTTCAGTATGTATTTTCTTTCATTCTATCCTGTTAGCTGTCATCTCCTCATTCACTCCATTCACATTCATGTAATTTCCCACGGAATCTATCCTTCTCTTCTGCGTTTTTTTCCTCATCCGTCAACTCAACTCAAATCTTTACCACTCTTATACATACATGTCACATTTATTTTGTTGCTTCTCACATGTCCATACCAAGCCAAACGATCCCCTTTTACTTTCTCTTCTTTATTGTTTGGAGATGAGCAAATTTATTTATTTTCAATCACATAACATGACCAAAGATCGCTCTTAGCGATAAGACCGCCAATTGTATCACTTTTTTTGTAGTAGTAATAATCTTTAATGTTTTGTTTTAATTTGGTGTGCAATAAAGAGTATATTTATCTATCAAAGTTTTGAATTTAATTATAAAATGGTGTACTAAGTTTTATGATCGAAATTTATCGATTTCAGTTTTTTGGGCTCCAGTAATTGGAAAAAATGTATTAGATCCCAATTGAATAGATTTTTTTCTCTAGAGACTTTAGTTGAGCCTAAGTCCACTTCAAGTAATTTTGAATTTATAGTCTTTCGATACTAAGTCCTTTAACAACAATGTTTAATATTGATATATAGTTTAATATAAGTGGTGACGGCAGAGTAGAATACAATTGTCACCACCCCAAATCTCTCCCGTGGGTGTCGTACAAGGCGACTAAGGATAAATCAGCGATGAGGAATGGGCAGCAGCGTTCCTCTTATACCACCTAGCAATGTACTGCGACACTTTTGTGCCCGATATATGGCAATAGGCTCGCCACCTATTATTACATGGGACCTAACATAATTGGCGAAATGTGGGTGCTAGTTCACTTCTGCCTACCCCTTCGGGGATATAGGCGTGATTTATGTATGTATGTTTAATATTGATTATCAAATGATAATTTTAAGAATAAAAAAAATTAAATGATTTTATAATTTCCTAACTTCTAAATCCAATAACTTTGATAGAAAATAAGTAAACCAACTATAATGTCATCCTGGTGCTGCTAATGAATATCAAAAGTAATGTGAACCAAATATAATTAAGTATTTAAATAATATAATTAATAATTATAGGTAATAAATTTATTTATTTTTATTTTATAATCTGGTCTGTTGGTGTCGCTAATGGTGTGGTCAAAGAGTGTCATAAAAATGTCAAAATCTATAGGAAAATAATTGTAGTTCCAATTTTCTCCACTTGACCAGCCGAATCCAATCTTTTCAAACGAATAGAAAACAAATGACATTTTCTGACAGCTTCTCTTACAATGGACAAGAAGATGGCGACCGTCGGGTCGCCATCTTCTTTTCTCTGTAATAACGTCAGTTTCATACATTTGTATTATTCTATTCCTTCGAAAAGATTGGCTTCTTGTCTAGAGGGGCAGAAACAGTAGAACTGTGGAGGTTAAGCGAAAGTTAACGCTAGTTAGTGAATGGACGGCTGCTGCCGACTTATAGCGGTCGGGCACGTAACGATGGCGGTGGTTAGCCTTTAGCGACAATGGCTATTTTAAGAAGGCTTTGATCAACATACTTACCACATACATAAGTCATGCCTCTATACCACCGGAGTAAGCTGAAGTGTATTGACCAAAGGGTTCATGATACAACAGTTGCCAACATAATTTGGACCTAAGCGATTTGTCATAAGGTTTAGAACTAAAGAAAATGAATAGCATGCATTGCCCTATACAGGGTTAATACACTTCGCTGGTTCCTAATCGACAATACAATATGGAACAAGGATTATTTGACTCGTTTATTGAGCTACCAACAATTAGCGGTGACTAAGACTGAAGATAGTCTCTAGTCATTAATTGTATGTTGTTAAGATGGGAGCGAGGAATACTAGCTAAATCCCTATATTCATTACTAAAAGACCCTGGCTAACATGGCTTGTCAACTCTATGTAACTTCTGCACTGGAAAGTGAGTCTAACTGCCGCACTCAGAGACGTAAAATAACGTTAATGAGTACTTAACGTCAAAAAATGATAATTCAAAACTAGTCGCTATTCTTGTCGGGTCTATGGCCTAGATTTGAATGAAAATTTTTGACATTAAATACTCATTAAAGTTAATTGACGTCTCTGAGTGCGGCAGTAAGGTGGCTCGGACAAAATCTTACCAAATATGGCCGCGTAAACCTACACTTGGGTCACTAGTCCCACTATAGATGGATGCAGGGCAGGATCCGGACGGTGAATTCATGGAATTATACAAGAATTATTTCTACTAAATAAGATGAGAATCTTATGAAGTGGAAATAATACATAGAAAATAAACCCAGAAAAGTTATTAGTCAGTTGGCAGAATAGTTACCCTGATGTAGGACAATAATTTTACCATAATTAGGGCAAATATTTTTCGAAAGTATTCTTACATAATTTTTTTTGTAATTTTTTTCTAACATTTTGGTATGATAAAGTTACAATAAATATCAAAATCACAGTGGAAATAATATTTAGCTGGATAGTATTTAAGTAGTAGTCTATTTTTTGCATGTCATAACTAATTGGCCTGACTAATAATCCTGTCCTCGCAATCATGATCAACATGTCTCTGCCTGCCCTGTTCCCAGTCTATCTGGGGTCGGCGCAGTATGTTTCCTCTTCCATTCATATCGGTCAAACGTCATCAAGCCATCCACTTCCTTTTGATTCATATCATCCATCACACCGTAAAGATGCTAGTGATATACAGAAAAGAGACGGAACGTACCATGTCGAGAGACCGATGAACGGAGAGAGTTAATGGAATGACAACAGTCCAATCCATACTGCTCAAAGTTTTGGCTTAGGTTTTACAGCCGGCTGCCTGCCTGACACTAACCCTCTTTGGGTATGCTGTTGTTGGTGGTTTGCCCTCCACCACTCGGGTGCCCCATGTTGCTTATTGGTCTACAACTTAGTCGACTTTACGACACCCATGGGCTGAGTCGGGGCTGGCCTATTCTACGTTATTTGTTCGCTCCCAAACCATGATCAACATGTAATGTAACGTAATAAAAGAAACGATAAAATCACACATTCGATCTTCTATTGTTATTTAAAAAAAAACGACAACACCTATTCGAAACAAAAAGTTTGAAATTTGAAAGCAGTTTACAAAACGTCACCTTATTTGAAAATTAACGGTCTCAGTTGAGTGGTGCCGGTGTTGGTAGCGGCTCTGTGACGGTCATGTTTGGCGGGAAATTGCTCCATATCCGCTGCCGGGCGATCGCTGACGATTCGCTTCTGTTCGTCAATCGTTTTTAACTACACACACTTTGTGATACATACCAATTAATATTCTCTTTGGTAAAGCACACATTCTTTATACATTTAGGACGAAATTATAGGTACTAATTATTTAAGGCAATACTTAGAGAGGTAGAGATGACCATGACTTAATTAGAGATTAAAATAGAGATTAACATGACTGAGCGAGGAAAAAGCGTAACGGAAACGATAAAGCGGAATTTATTTGTTTATTAAAATACTAAATCATTTTTGAAAACATCTCTTTTGAGATAATTGAAATATTTTAATGCCCTTCGCTTGCCACTTGGCTGGGCGCCCTTATCCATTTCAATAATAGATGCCATACCATGGCTAAAAATACATAATAAATCACGATAATCACAGTGACCGATGAAGAAGGCAGGATTATCAAGTGTCCCAAGTAATTGGGATTGAGCCTAATACCATCTACCGGGCTCAATAATCGCATTTTCATAGGCTCTTTCCTCACCATATTATATCATTACCCCCGAATACTGAAACGCAACTAAATTTTGAGCACTGCACAATATAGTTAAGTGTAAAATACCTGTCAAAATTTGTATTTGGAAAAACGTCAATTTGGACAAAACTTAAATGTTAATACTGCAACGACACACTCAAACTTAATGTAGCTTTACATTATTTAGGGGTTAGTCTCCTTGTAATGTTATATAGGGAAAAAGTCGTTTCGCATTATAGTATGTATAAACTTGTAATAAAATCTCTTTGGCTATACTATTTGTATCTGGCTGGTTTTGGTATCATAGAAAGTTTAAATTTTAAAGAACATAATTCCAAATTCAAATTAGGAAAATGTGTGATTTTCATTTGTTTTTCGTACCGCCAAGATGAGTGAATCTAATGAAGAAATTCGATACATTTTAAAATTTTACTACAAAAAAGGTAATGATGCAACGCAAGCCGCGAAAAAAATTTGCGATGTTTATGGACCTAGTGCAGTGTCTGTGAGAGTAGCACAAATTTGGTTTAAGCGTTTTCAATCCGGAAATTTTGATGTCAAAGATGCACGTCGCTCTGGTCGCCCTATTACAGATAAAATGGATGCCATTTTTGAAAAAGTGGAGCAAGATCGGCATGTCAGTAGTTACGACGTAGCTGAAGAACTGGGAATTGACCACAAAACAGTTGTGGCGCATTTGAAAAAAACTGGGTACACAAAAAAGCTCGACATTTGGGTACCTCACGAGCTCACTGAAAGAAACCTAATGAACCGTGTACTCATTTGTGATTCGTTATTACGACGTAATGAAACCGAACCGTTCTTGAAGAAGCTGATAACTGGTGATGAAAAGTGGATCATGTACGACAAGAACGTGCGAAAAAGGTCGTGGTCAAAGGCCGGTCAGGCTTCACAGACTGTGGCGAAACCCGGGTTAACTCGCAACAAGGTGATGCTGTGTGTGTGGTGGGATTGGAAGGGCATTATTCATTATGAGCTGTTACCACCAGGCAGGACCATCGATTCTGAACTCTACTGCGAACAACTGATGAGATTAAAGCAAGAAGTTGAGAGAAAGCGGCCGGAATTAATCAACAGAAGGGGTGTGGTTTTTCATCATGATAACGCTAGACCTCACACATCTTTAGCCACTCAGCAAAAATTAAGAGAGTTTGGCTGGGAGGTGTTAATGCATCCGCCGTATAGTCCTGACCTTGCGCCTTCAGATTTCCACCTGTTTCGGTCTCTTCAGAATTCTTTAGGCAGTGTCAGGTTAACATCACGAGAGGATTGCCAAAACCACTTGTTGCGGTATTTTGACCAGAAGTCCCAAAATTTCTATAGCAATGGGATCATGTCCCTACCTACAAGATGGCAAAAAGTTATCGAACAAAATGGTACCTGCATACTTTAGTTAAATGTAAATAAACTATATTAAAAAATGTTTTGAATTTTCTTAAAAAATGCGAAGAAACTTTTTCCCCAACCTATTATTTGAAATGTATCATAAAGGTTGCGCTTTTATTCTGTGTTTAGGTTGTAAAAGTTTTCAACAGTCACAAATAAAACTGAATAAACTTCATCGTCATTATCATTTCAACCGAGAGATGCGCACTGTTGGGAACAGGCTTATGCATAGAAAGAAGAGAGTTTAAGAAGTGGAATTAGACGGGGAAGCTCTTAACCTTACGGTAAGTGACGGTAAGTAAGTGACGGTAACTGACGGTAAGTGACGATATGAGGTGCAGATAAAATCGAGCGTCACCCGGAACCCTCAACCACAGACAGTTGGCTATGTTATCACAAATTGAATCGAATCATAATTATAGTGTTAACATTATTATTATAGTGACATATTTTGAGAATATGATGGTAGCTGACTAGGCGGACTTGAAGAAAGTCCTACCACCAAACAAACCGACTTCAAATTTGTACTCCCTTAGGGATCGAACACGGGACCTCTGGATCTTAATTCCCGTAGGCGAACCATTAGACCACGGAGGCGGTTAAGGCTCGATTTCACCAAAACGTTGAACAAGCGATTATTACTTAACCGCCGGTTATAAAGATTTTATCGTATGGAAGAATTGTCTTCCATGCTGGTCTGGGAGCGAACAAATAACGTAGAATCGGCCAGCCGCGTCTCATCCCATGGGTGTCGTAAAAGTCGACTAAGGGAGATTGCCCAGTGTAGACCAATAAGCACCTTGGGGCACCCAAATGGTGGAGGGCAAACCACCAACAGCATACCAGGCAGTGTCAGGCAAGCGGCAGGCTGTAAAACCTAAGCCAAAACCTTGAGCAGTATGGATTGGAATACAATCATTCCAGTCACTCTCTCCGTTCATTGGTCTCTCAACATGGTCCGTTCCGTCTCTTCTCTAGACATTCATTCATTACTAGCACCTTTACGGTGTGATGGATGATATGAATCAAAAGGGAGTGGATGGCTTGATGACGTCTGACCGATATGAATCGAAGAGGAAACATACTGCGCCGACCCCAGATAGACTGGGAACAGGGCAGGGTGAAAAAGCAGATCGTTTGGAAGAATTGTTAACTGACGGTTAAGTTTTAATAACTTGTTTTACATTTTGGTGAACTCAGCATCAATGTATCGGATCTACTTTCAAATCGAGGACACAGCATTATGTAAGTAACATATTCGGCGCCACTGGCCGCTACTGGGAAACTGGCGCATTATGTCACGGGCTGTATTAATATATGGTCACTCAGGTGGCCCATTTGCTTCTGCCTAGGGTTGTTAACAATGACCGAAGATGCACGTAACTTATACATGGCGGGCTTTGTTCACAATTAACGATGTGTGCTGTTTATACTGTCCGCAATGCAAAGTTAACAAGTCAGAGTAATACGCTGCAGAAGCGAGTACTGTTAAGGTTGATTTAGTAGTACATGATAACATAAAAAATTTCTGCCGTGTAAACGGAAGAGCAGAATACAATCTATACTAATATTATAAAGCTGAAGAGTTTGTTTGTTTGTATGGTTGGTTGGTTAAACGCGCTAAACTCAGGAATTACAGTGTTGGATAGTCCATTTATCGAGGAAGGCTATAATAATAACCGACATTAACGCGAGCGAAGCCGCGGGCGACCACTAGTAATAATATAATTGTTATCAACCTGAGGGGCTACTCTTTAAATTCATTGGAATCGGTTTTGTGTTGCCATCTCTCTCAAACGTTGCTATCATACCTAATGAGTGAGAGTGACTGATAGACTAAGACGATTGCAATCGGCTTGCAGAGGTCGCTGATCTCTCCCGGGGTCGTACAAAGCGTTCAGGAAATATACTGGGAGTAATGTACCCGATGTGAGGAGCTCGCTAGCGCAGTGGCACTGCGCGCTTGGCCTGCGATTGCGTAAACTAAGGAATTTCGCTGAGGCCGGTCATTGGATGGGTGACCAAAATTTTATTATCTCGAGTTCCTCCGTGCTTCGGAAGGCAGGTTAAGCCGTTGGTCCCGGCTGCGTCTGCAGTCGTTAGCACCCACTAACCCGAACTGGGCCAGCGTGGTGGGGTATGGCCCAATCTCCCTATATTCTTCCATCCATAGGGAAGGCCCGTGCCCCAGCAGTGGGGACATTAAAGGGCTAGTGATGATGATGATGATGATGAATGTACCCGATAGATGACAATAAGCTCGACACCTATTAGATGGACCTAACATATTTGGTAAAACGTGGGTGTTAATTCACCTATGCTTACCCCTTAGGGGATAAAGTCGTGATTTGTGTATGTGTCAAAATTGTCAGATGTCAGTACATTGTACCCTCACTGGCACCGAGCTACAGGTGTACGCTGGGTCAGTTGGTAATTAAAGAGGAAACGGTGATATTGTGCGCGTGTTAATGTTACCCCGGTTACTGGGTAAAAACAACCCTCGTTTATTGAATTACCCCACGTGTGTGTTTCTGGCAACAATTTATGGCTTTGGGGCGGACATGGCAAATTTTGACGGCCGGCTTGGTCGAATGGTCAGACGGACAACGATCACGAATTTTTTTTGGATCCGCGAGTCTAAAAAGACAACATACGCAATTTCTTTTATGATCCTATTATGAACTATTCGATTTTAATTTTAACATTATATAAATGTTAGAAAAATTAGTACAAAGATTTTGGTGGTTAGAAAAAGAAGCTCGGCCAACCAAGACACTGGTTGGCCGAGCTTATATGCCCGGATAGCAGCGGACGCGGGTTCGATTCCCGAATCAAGACCATAATTTTTCGAAATTCTTTTTCTAACCACCAAAATCTTTGTATCCTATTATAAATTACATTACAAATTATAAAAATGTCATATGGTTGCGGTCTCTTTATATTAGCTGAAGCTCTTCTCTGTCGGTTTGAAAGTTTTTGTACAAGGATCTGTTATCTGTTGTTAAATGTTTCACATTAGATTCATTGAAAATACCTAAAATACATGGGTTCATAAAAATGAATTGTTTTGCCGATATTTCTTAAAATGGCATTTAGTGATGTTCAGAAAAGACCAAGCGAGGGAGCCAGGCTTCCGGGTTTTCGCGCATCGTGGTAACTAGTCTCCTAGCTTAGTAGTTTACACAAGAAAACAGATATCAAACAGCGTTTTCTAAGATGGCCAGTGGCAGACAGGCAGCTGGCCATTGAAAGCTAGCCAAACCTCATAGCAGCATCACAAGAAAGATGAATACTGTGCTGACTCCAAATATTTTAAGAGCAGAGTAGTAAGAAGTGAAAAAGAGGAGGTGTCAAATATCACCTTGTCTTTTTCACTTCTTCATCATCAACATCACCAGTCCTTTAATGTCCCCATTGTTGGGTGCCTTCCCTATGAATTCAAAATATAGGGAGAATGAGCCATAACCCACAACACCAGAGCGGCTTGGCTTGGTATTAACGACTGCAGATGCCAACGGCTTAACGTGTCTTTGAAACACGCAGGAACTTAAGATAATAAATTTTCGGTCACCCATCCAATGTCCGGCCTTAGCGAACATTGCTTAGTTTACGCAATTTAAGGCCGAGCACGATAAGCACGGACTATCGAGCTCCTCTGTCAAAATTATACAAGATGAATACCTTAATGAAATGTGACGCTAAACGCCTTACGCTGAAATAATACCCTGTCCTAATATGCCACCAGGGGGCCTACTGCCTAACTCGATTGCTAAAGCAAAAGCTATAGTTTATGACGTCATGCTGTCATTTCGCACCAAATGTACCTAAACTATTAGCGATAGTTTTTAACAAATGATCACGGAATGATTTTGTATGAATTTGGTACAAAATCCGTACCACCTAAAAATTCAGGATGTCTGCTATAGCCGTAAGCAGTGCATTGCTTTAAAGCTATCAGCAATCGAGTTAGGCGGTAGTCCTCCAGACTGCCGTAAGTCGGTACATGGGGGAGAGTTGGGGTTAATTTTTACATCTCCGAATAAAACTGACCCGACTAATTAGGCCCCAATCAAAAGTAAACGTCTCCGGCGAGACAAGCAAGGCTATATAGATATATTCCCGAAGGGGTAGCAGAGGTGAATTAACACCCACGTTTCGCCAATTAGGTCACGCAGGTGGCGAGCCTATTGCCATTTATCGGGCACGTAAATCGCAGTATATTACTATCTGGCATTTATATGGAACGCCCATTACTCATTGCTGTCTTAATCCTTAGTTCACTTGTATGACCCGCGGGACAATTATATTCAGGACATAGATGATAAGTAGCACATTTTAATTATGGGCAGAATACGATATCTAATGAATACAATTTAGGTATCTAGTGATTGTAAAATCAGGTAAAAGGCAACCCATAAATAATAGCGTAAGATCAATCAGAGCGTATTCAATTATAGACATTATAAGCAACAGACGTATGGGTTGCATTTTCTTGGTTACGTCGGCGTCGATAAAACTGATGCCCAGTTAATTAATACGAAGTAGGCCACGAGTAGATTACGATGTAAATAAATTATTGGTTCGCTCTTCGACTGTGGAGTTTTAAAACGCTAAGCTGCGAAGCGGTTGCTATGGTAACGTGCTTGTTATCACGATTGAGTAAGCGGGGGGAAATTAATTTAAGTTGCCATTATATCAATGGTACACACAACAGCATACAAGATTCAGCAGTTAGAAGCTTTTTCAACGGATTTTGGACTTTATACTGAATGTGATATGGTTGAAAACCTACTGGAAACAGGAGGCAAAAGCTTGTTTTGGGATTTGAGCGATCTCTTAGAGGAAGCTTAAATATAGAATAGAATATTTCTATAAAACTTGACTGACACTTGCATTACAAAATATTTTTTCAGGTTGTTAAAATTACACATATTTATTACATTTTCTTATTATGTTGATCCCGTCGAGGATACACAGGGGTGTTTTATGTATCTACGAATGTTGATAATGACAAAAAAAAACAGAATATGCCAGCCCTGACCCAGGCCTAAGGCTGCGTTTCTGAGCTGGAGCTCAGCTCAGCTCCACGCACTCCGTTTCTATTAAAACGCAGCTTAAGACAAGAGCCGTAGAAGTAGACTAAGGGAGATTGCCCGGTATACACCAATAAGCAATATGAGGTCCCGAATGGTGGACGGAAATCACCAACCAAAGGGTGTACAATCTATCTAAGTATAGATTGGTGATATTATCATCCCAATCCCTCTCTCTGTCCCGTCGGTCTCTCCACGTAGTCCTTTTCATCTCTTGTCTATCCATTCAATTATCACTGGCACCTTTCTGGTGCGATGGATGATATGAATCATAATGAAGTGGATGGATTAATGACGTCTGATCGTTAAAAATGAATGATAAAACATAGGTACTGTGCTGATTCCAAATGACCTGTGGCCGTACCATGAAGTATTAGTGCGATCCAAACGCGGCTGACAAAACGGGACGCCGCTCTACTCGACTTATATCGTTGTCACACTTTAACAATGGGAATTGAGTCGCGTTTAGAGTTGGTGGTAAGGTCCCTGTATACCAGACCGGAAGTTGGATGGAATGTTGACGATATTAGTGAATCTAGAAGTAACTACCTAAGGAAAGAATTTGTTTACTTTTAAACTTCGAAATACGTCATTATGGTCATTTCACCCTGTAGATTTTCGTTCTCTATACCAGAGATTGCATCTCGAGTTGTGATCGTTTCATAAACTTATTGGTATTTACTATACATGGAAGTAATTTCGACACATCAATATAAAATATATCAAAATGAATTTGGGAATTTTCCCACCATTTTTTCTTACGTTCATTCAATAGCCAAGTAACAAACAGATGTTTCAGAAAACAAGAAAAACAACAATACTGAAAAATAATTAGTATATTGATTGAATCCATATTCATTACGACTCAGGTTATCTTATTATATCGATTTGTTTGAGTTTTGTATCCAAGTCAATACCAAAAACCATCGGTTTGTAAATAAAAATTGTCGCCAAATGTAGGATTGTGTGGTTTAATAATAAGCTAACATAAATTTAACTCTCTAGTTGGTAATAACTATAGTTACTCCATTTTGCAATGTTATTAAAACAAAAGCTGCACCATTTTTACCAATTTCAAACTAATTAATTTACCAAACATTTGTAAAAAAATATTACAGGAGCTCCGTTTCACAACATGATAGCGGGGGAGCCTCGGTGCGGATTCTATCTATTTGCCAAGCAAGGTTCGTCGCCACGTGTTCGCCCGGGCGGGCGGTCGCGTTAAAATAAATATTAGTACGGCACAGCACAGTACAACGGCGTGCAACAGAGACGGCGATTGCCGAAAATCCCGAAGACTCCCGACGGCTGGCGAACTGAGCCGATCGATAGCCGCAGCCGCAGAGGGAAGCTCGCGTGACGTCACGCGCCAGTCTCGTCATCTTCGGGTCTGAAGAAATTGTCACATAGCTACGTATATTTGTATAGAGAGCCGTTGTAGGTTCCGACGAGGTCGGCTTTGCTTTGTTGCGAGTTACGTTTCAGACGCCAAATTCGCTGTTTACTAGAGACATGGGTTGTATGATTCAGATCGAATGTTTCTCCGAGATATTCTGTCTTCCATAAAATATTGTGCAAGAAGCGTTCACAGAGCGACAACGCGTTCGGATATTTCGATATTCTAAATTCAAATATCGTTTTTTTAATTATAACCACCCTTGCTTATTATTGTTTCGTAAAATACAATATTTCAAATACGCAAATATGTTTTGGCTACTGCAAACTTTTAAAAATCAAACTAACTGCCGCACTCAGAGACGTCAATTGACTTTAATGAGTATTTAATGTTAACAATTTTCATTCAAATCTAGACCCGGCAAGAATAGCGACTAGTTTTTAACTATAATTTTTTGACGTTAAGTACTCATTAACGTTATTTGACGTCCCTGAGTGCGGCAGTAACAGTTATATGGAATAGAGCTGGCATAAATGAAACAGTAACATAAAAAATTAATTCTCAAGACTAGCAACTTTGTTTGCCATAGTATGATAACATTTTTGATGAATCATTAAAATTAATATTAAAACACATTATTGAAAAAGTTAGGATGCAATACAAAGTAGGCAGCAGATTCGTGTAAAATATTATTTACCTTACTTCTACATCCAAGGGGCAGAAGGACTGTAACACAACCTGTCCCCCAGTAGAGATAAAGACGAACAAATTATTTACACACGATATTAGCCCCTTTGCAATAAACCCGCTTCGGGATGCCTCCCCCTACGATAAAAGCCATCAATCGTCACACACTGTGATCGAGCATTTTTAAACAGCGAGAATCACAAATCGGCTTTGGTATTCCATTTTGGATCACTTGCATTCTCCTGTTTTATTTCGAATGCATGGTCGAGTTTATTGCCCATAGCGAAAATATTAATGGCCTACCAAAAAAATGTTACGCCTACAAAAATAACTGGGTCAGCCTAAAGGTCAGCGAAATATTGTTTATTTTGACAGAGTCTTAGATTGAGTTTCATGTTTTTGTGGAAGCGCTGTGGCTATTTATGGGTACAGATTTGTCCCTATTTCGGTGGGACTGAATACGAAGACAAATTCACATGGGCCTTTAAGTGAAATGAAATTTTAAGAGTATTCACAAAAAAATTGCCAATTGTAACCCAAGACTACTACAAAGCTTAAATTACCTTAAATTACTCGTTGAATTGTCCAATACATAGTTAAGATTTAATTAAATAATTGGAACAATTAGTTCGTTCTTCCTGATCTGGGAGCGAAAACATAACGTAGAACGAGCCAGCGCCTACTGACACCAGGGGTGTCGTAATAGTCGACTGAGGGAGATTGCCCGGTAAAAACCAATAAGCACTTCGGGGCACCCGAATGGTAGAGGGCAGGCCATCAACAACATACTCAAAGTCAGGCTAGTAGCACTCCACTGCTTGACTACGATTTGACTACGACGATTCGTAGTCTAAACGTAGTTCGTAATGGCTACGACGTAGCAGCTACGTAATTGTGGTGCTTCATTGTAGGAATCTAATAAGAGCCGGCTCCAAAACGTCATTCCCAAGCAGTACTCGCCTAAGTAGGCTGATTTTTTTTATTACTATAGCTAAAAGGTTGACTGTTGCGTGTAAATTTTCAATAAACTATCCCTAATGATGTATGACGGCCGCCTTGGTCGAATGCTCAGATTGCTGGGTTCCCGGGTCCGAATCCTGGTAGGGGCAAACTTTGTGATGACCACAAATGTTTGTTTCCGAGTCATGGTTGTGTATATGTTTATGTAGTATATTTTCAACATTTATATACATAATTATATTAAAAATATGTCCGTCATCTAGTATCCATAACACAAGTGCTTAGGCTACTTACTTTGGGCTAGATGATAGGTGTGAGTGTAAAAAATATTTATTTATTTATATTTATATTTATTTATTTATCTTTTTAACTATATCATCACTATCAAAAATATAAATGCCGTGCGGTGACGGCTGAGAAGAATACAATTGTCACCACCCCTGCAGGTTTCGTACAAAGCGACTAAGGCTAATGAGGAATAGGCAGCAGCATTCCTCTTTTCCTAAATGGTATATACAGGTGATTACGTGTCCAAAAGATGGCAATAGGCAATGAGACCTAACATAATTGGGGAATAATGATATTTAATTTTGAAAGTAGCGCCAGTGACTGAGAGGCTGCGGAGTGATAGACTTGGATGGTTTGGTCATGTCCTGCGAAGAGATGAAAGCTATGTTGGCAGAAGAATGTTAAGTATGAACGTGGAAGGACGTAGAAGGAGTAGAAGACCAAAGAAAAGATGGATGGATTGTGTAAAGGAGGATATGATAGCGAGAGGGGTGGATGAGAAATTAGTGAAGGATAGAGAAGAATGAAAGAAGAAAACATGTTGTGCCGACCCCGCCTAGAGCGGGGTAAGGGCAGGAAGAAGAAGAAGTGATATTTAATTCGCCTCCGCTTATCCCTTCGGGAAAATCGGCGTGTTCTATGCACGTTTGTGAAAATAAAACGTTCTAAAATTTAGTAAGATAACGTCATGCAATCAAAACCGATTGACGAAGCATTGTAATATATCTGATTTTTATCACTACTATCGAGCGTGTGCCGGCGTTAATGGCGGCTATATGTTTACATCACGGGCCTTTTTATCTGTAACAGTTCGCAATAATTCCACAGCACTTGACATATGGGTAGCCCTATATTGATTACGATATGCCCGCATAGATTGATATTGAATCGTTATCACTTCTATTGAAGATAATATTTATTTACGTAGGTATGCGGTCATTATTTTAGATTCCACGAAATAAAAATTGCGCCGCTTAGATAACCGGAAACTAACAAAAAAAACCAAAGTTGCTGTTGCTTAAAATGTTGATCTAGGTTTACGAGCTACTAAATTAACATATATAAATCAAGCCGACCAAAGTCCAAATTTCGCCAGCTTACTTCAAATCCCATGTAAAAGGAACCGATCCTATTGCCAGTCATCAAGAACTTTGATCGCAGTAGTTTGCTAACTACTGCGATCAAAGTTCTTGGTGCACCCGGAACGTTACTATAAATAAGGATTAACTTATTTATTAACTTATTGCTGAAATAATTTCGTTACTCGTATAGGTGTCGTCACTCTCGATTAATAGGTATATCAAGGGCAAACACAGACTCCAATTCCAATCTTATTGTCTATTTATCTAAGTAATAACTTCTTGATCATGTATGAAGAAGCCGTTCAGTAATACCGACTAACCCCAAAATGGTCGGATAGAACCAATTTGCTCAAACATTACATTACTCAATAGTAATTAATTAGTAAGCTGTCCCAATATCAACTGTACGTTGGTCCTGTGGCATTTAAATGATAAGTGCTAAGATTTACGTCGCCCTTTTATTATACTTAGGTGACGGGCCAAAAAAAGCTTTCGGGGTTATTTGATTTAAAAGTTGCCAAACAAACCCAAGAAATTAAGATAAACACAAATATTTAAAAGTGTAAAATTATTTATCTGATTAAAATATATCGAATACTTAATTACCTACTTGCCTTCTATGCTGGCCTGGGAGCGAACAAATAACGTAGAATAGGCCAGCCCCAACTCATCCCATGGGTGTCGTAAAAGTCGACTAAGGGAGATTGCCCGGTGTAGACCAATAAGCACCTTGGGGCACCCGAATGGTGGAGGGCAAACCACCAACAACAGCGTACCCAAGGAGGGTTGGTGTCAGGCAGGCGGCCGGCTGTAAGACCTGAGCCGGGACCTTGAGCAGTATGGATTGGAATGTTGTCATTCTAATCACTCTCTCCGTTCATGGGTCTCTCGACATGGTCCGTTCCGTCTCTTTTCTATACATTCATTCATCACTAGCACCTTTACGGTGGGATGGATGATATGAATCAAAAGGGAGTGGATGGCTTGATGACGTCTGACATATGAATGGAAGAGGAAACATACTGCGCCGACCCCAGATAGACTGGGAACAGGGCAGGAAGAAGAAGATTTAATTACCTACTTATCTGAAAGTTAATTATGTTTTGTTTTGTATACTGCCATAATTATATCTGTATATAGGTACTATAGTTTTAAGGCCCATACAAATTCACTAACACTTTTTGTCTGAAACAAATTATTAGTAAATAAATAATTATCAGTACATAGTTATTGTTCCGATCAGAATTTTCCGGCTTATTTTACTTTGTTTTAAATAGGTGTTGTGTTTTAGAATGGATAGTGAGCGTATTTTAAAAATTGTGTCTTGACAAACGTATTTAATTTAGTACAAAGATTTTGGGGTTAGAAAAAGAATTTCGAAAAATTATGATCTTGAGGCGGGAATCGCGAATTTTTCTAACCCCAAAATCTTTGTACTAATTTTTCTAACATTTATATAATGTTAAAATTAAAATCGAATAGTATTTAATTTATTTTATTGCGTATTACTATAAGTCATCATCATCACCATACCACCCTTATCCCATTCAATTTGAGGTCAACGAAGCAGACATGTCCTCTTTCTACTCTTTTCTTTCACTTGTCATCGCCTCATTCACACCCATTACCACACTTCCATCCAATTTTCAATAGTCTTCAATTATGTTTTATAATTATAAGCGCCTTGTTTTTATCAAGTTCATATCTACAAGGTGTATCAGAGAGGTGTAGTCATATTTAAATGGGTTATTCAGGCCATCAAACTGAACAACTTTCGCTAAGGGACCAAAATCGAAATCTTAGAAAAAACACTGACTAACACCTCTCTGTTACACCCAGGTATGTTCATATCTAAACAAAATATTAAATTCACACAGCGGCCTATAACGGCGGCAAAATTGTTGTTTCGTAAATATTTCTCAATGTACTTAATCGTGTAATTTCACTGCGCACATACTGCCATGATACAAACAAACAATGTCGATTCCATTGTTTACATTTCTTGCACGCTATGTGGTTGTAAAGTTTTACAAATGAGCCGAATGTTTATGTAATTTTATAAGCATGGTGTCATATAGTCAGTCCACGTTACTTTATATCTAGGGGTAATGTATTTCTCTCTGCATTTTTTGAGACGGTAGGAGAATTTAAGTTCTGTCCACTCACTGTCGGTATATGCGGACTATTTTAATCACGAAGCAGTATTTCCTTATACGTCATCATCCACTTGCTCTTATCCCATTTAATTTAGGGTCAGCGCAGTATGTATTTTTCTTCCGTTCACTCCTGTTAGTTGTCATCTCTTCATTCACTCTTTTCACATTCATGTCATTTCTCACGCCATCCATTCATATTACCTTTTACGAAATGAATTTAACATGTTCTTTATCGATAGCTTATAAAATAATATGGCATATTCCCGAACATCCGTGTAAATGTCTGCTGTCATTTTCTGACAGACACACCCAATAATGGTACCTAAATCAATCTATTACTCACATAGATAGAAAGCTTTGTTTGAATTGAAGTGGCGTCAATCTGCAATACGTTTGCTCATAATCATAATCTTTATTACAAGTCACATTATCACAGTACAGAGTACATAGGTCTTAAAATTATGGTAAGGTATACATGTAACGCCTTGGAAGGGCACAGCAATTGGAAACAAAATTTTTGGGCCGGGTCCTCATGGCATAATAAAATGAATATTTATAATAATAAATAAATTCTAAAATTATTAAGAAAAGTAAGCTAAAATGTGATAAAAATACTGTGATTCCCTTACTAATCATAATATTTATGCGCTAATATAGAAAATATTTATTAAAAGAAGTTGATTTAAATCTATTTTGCAATAACTATGTTTTCCAATTTCAATGTTTGATTCGGCAACAATGTCTTAAAAATAGGCTGGTTTGATTTAAAAGCGAATTTTTCTTCTTAGGTAAAATGTTGAACTAAAACTATTGGCTGACAATTCTCGATTGAAATTAAGGAAGTTGCTGCTTTTGCGATCATGTATTTACTTACTCTCATATCGCCTTGTGTGTAAAATCGTAATTACATATAGCAAAAGCATTGATCATAGCATCATAGCATTGATTCAATCGTAAAATTGTTGGAAATAGAGAGAGCTACGTAAACAGCCTAAAGTACTGGGCTTCTTTAAGTTTCATATCTATAGACATCTTTACTGATACTTAATAGACGTTTCAGTACAAAATTTACATGTGAAAAGTAAGTAGTGTTCAAAGCGCATTTGAATATGATTAATTATAGGTTAAGTCTACTACGCCTACATTAGTGCTGCTAATTGATTTAATTTATTAGAGCTACTAGTTGATAAAGCCGAATACAATTATCACCTTCCCTATCTCTGTCTTGGGTGGTTTTTATTTATAATAAACCACTAAAAATAAAAATATAACAAGGAATGAGAATCAGGGTTCTTAATGCAGCCTAAGCAAACATACGAGTACATGCTTCATATTAATAGTTATTTGTTGTACGTGACTGCAAAGTTGTTTTTTAACCGCGTGCTCAATTTTGATGACCGAGCTAGCGAAGGACTCTAAAATTGAATCACGAGCGTAGCGAGTGATTCAAAAATTAGAATTCTGAGCGATAGCGAGGGAATCAAAAGAGCACAAGGTGGAAAATCTTTGCACTCGAGTGCAACACGTAACTTTTCATCCCCCTCAACGAGGAAATTGCAAAATACAAAAAAAAATACAATCACAACAGTTTCTGTTTTCACCCAGAAACTTCCACAACACCCTCCCATTAACCCAAACACACTCTCGACACCCACCCAGAAACACCCACAACATTCACACCCGCAATACACACCCATCCACTCAGACACACCCAAAAAACACCCATTCACCCAGAAACACCCACAAAACACCCATTCACCCAGAAACACCCACAAAACACCCATTTACCCAGAAACACCCAAAAAACACCCATTCACCCAGAAACACACACAAAATACCCATTCACCCAGAAACACCCACAAAACACCCATTCACCCAGAAACACCCACAAAACACCCATTCACCCAGAAACACCCACAACGTCAGACACCTACAACTTCCACCCAGTCACACCCAGCCACACCCGCAAAATTTATCCAGACACACCTGTAAGTACCTAATAAAAATTACCGTCCCTAATGGAGTTCCGAGACGGTCAATCAGCTTGAGTCAAGCACGTTGATTTTCTGTATGTTTTTGTTCCGTTGCTAGCGTAAACATATCAAACAAACCTAAAAAGCTTTTAAATGCTTGACTCAAGCATCAAGCAAGCAATATATACGATCAAAATGTTTAAAGCAAGATTGACGCCAACCTGATTGACCGTCACGGAACTCCAAGGTTTTAACAAATTTATGACGTGAAAAGAAAATGGCGCGCGCAAAGCAAATTACAAAAAAAGTACACCAAGAAGGTTCCGAGTCTGAGTTTTTAACAAATTAAAATAGGTTGCATGATAATTTCGGCACCATGGAGGTAGAAATTAATAGGTTTAATGATGTTTTGAATTAACAAACTCATTGCACACGATGTTCTAAATTTAAATTAACTTTACCCTCTAGAGGATAAAAACGGCCTTTGCACTCAGATATCGAAGAGCAAAAGCGCTTTTTTCGAGATGGTGGGATGAAAAATTCATTTATTTGAAAATAAGTGCGTTACGTCAAGGTCCTAAAGCTTCATGATAATGTTATTTTATACAAAAAAAAAGCATCTCAGACAATACATAGAGCCATTGTGTGTTCTAAATAAAAAATAATAAGACTCACTGTTTGAAGGAATTCAATTTTGAGTTGTATCTATTTTCTATTTAAGAAGCGATATGAAAATTGGATTGCAATGTTACATAATTGTAAACAATTCTGTTATACACATGCTTAATAAAAATTTTATTCACACCAGGCGATTACTCAGTCAATCTGTTTTTTTATATAATTAAATGTTAATTACTATAATACTTTATTGTAAGGCAAGGACGCTTAATCGCAATAAAAACAGTCCATTTTTGTTGTAATTTGTGGAGAGCTTTTTAGCATATTAGCAGTAATTTTCGTACAATATTTATAACAATAGTGTGTATTAATAGCTTTTTCAGTTCCCATGCTCTGAAAGTGCTTATTTGTGCAGGATATAGGCTGCACAAAATCGAATTTTGTGCTCTAGAGCATTAACGTATCTACTCATAAATGTGTCTATATTAAGGCAAAGAAAATAAGCCATGCAGCCAAACACAATAAGAAATTTAGAGAAAAAGATTGTTATTTTATTATTTATTTAAATTTATTTGCCTAATGTGTTTTTAAGACATAAAAGATATTCAAATTTTAATTTAAGTAGGTAAGGTAGGTTATTAAATTAATGTAAGAAAATTATTATTTCAAAATTAATTTAATACTTGGCTGTATAGGTCTGCCAACCCAAGCCTAATATCAATGGGAAAAACAACATCCTTCAGTATTCAAAACTGTAATAATTTTAGTTTTATTTTAAGACATGTTATGATAAACTACTGTTCTATTTCCTCGCAATCGAAGTGAAAAGCAGAGTTTCTAACTCGTCCACAAAACCATTTTTATCCTCGACATTACTATCAGCCCTCGCCTTTCGCTCGGGCTGCTAAAAGTCTCGGACAAAAATGATTCGTTTTGGAAAATCTACTATTTCATCCCACCATCTCGGAAAAAGCGTTTTTGCTCTTCGATATCTGAGTGCAAAAGCCGTTTTTATCCTCTAGAGGCTAAAGTAAATTTGAATTTAGAACATCGTGTGCAATGAGTTTGTGAATTCAAAACATCATTATACCTATTTATTTCTACCTCCATGGTGCCGAAATTATCATGCAACCTATTTTAATTTGTTAAAAACTCAGACTCGGAACCTTCTTGGTGTACTTTTTTTGTAATTTGTTTTGCGCGCGCCATTTTCTTTTCACGTAATAAATTTGTTAAAACCTTGGAGTTCCGTGACGGTCAATCAGCTTGGCGTCAATCTTGCTTTACACATTTTGATCGTCTACAATGCTTGCTTGATGCTTGAGTCAAGCATTTAAAAGCTTTTTAGGTCTGTTTGATTTGTTTACGCTAGCAACGGAACAAAAACATACAGAAAATCAACGTGCTTGACTCAAGCTGATTGACCGTCTCGGAACTCCATTAGGGACGGTAATTTTTATTAGGTACTTACAGGTGTGTCTGGATAAATTTTGCGGGTGTGGCTAGGTGGATGGGTGGGTGTTGGAGGTGTGTCTGGGTGAATGGGTGTTTTGTGGGTGTGTCTAGGTGAATGGGTGTTTTGTGGGTGTGTCTGGTTGAATGGGTGTTTTGTGGGTGTGTCTGAATGGATGGGTGAGTATTGTGGGTGTGACTGGGTGGAAGTTGTAGGTGTCTGAATGGATGTTGTGGGGGTGTGTCTGGGTGATTCAATATTTTGTGGGTGTTTCTGGGTGAATGGGTGTTTTTTGGGTGTTTCTGGGTAAATGGGTGTTTTGTGTGTGTTTCTGGGTGAATGAGTGTTTCTGGGTAAATGGGTGTTTTGTGGGTGTTTCTGGGTGAATGGGTGTTTTGTGGGTGTTTCTAGATGAATGGGTGTTTTGTGGGTGTTTATGGGTGAATGGGTGTTTTTTGAGTGTGTCTGAGTGTATTGCGGGTGTGAATGTTGTGGGTGTTTCTGGGTGGGTGTTGAGAGTGTGTTTGGGTAAATGGGAGGGTGTTGTGAAAGTTTTTGGGTGAAAACAGAAACTGTGGTGATTGTATTTTTTTTTGTATTTTGCAATTTCCTCGTTGGGGGGGATGAAAAGTTACGTGTTGCACTCGAGTGCAAAGATTTTTCACCTTGTGCTCTTTTGATTCCCTCGCTATCGCTCAGGATTTTAATTTTTGAGTCACTTGCTACGCTCGTGATTCAATTTTAGAATCCTTCGCTAGCTCGGTCATCAAAATTGAGCACGCGGTTAAAAAACAACTTTGCACTCACGTACAACAAATAACTATTAGTCTTCCCCTAACATAAATACATACATACATACGTCACGCCCTTCTCCCACAGGGGTAGGCAGAGATCACTTCCTTCCACTTGCTACGATCCTTACATACTTCTTTCGCTTCATCCAATCTCATCAATCTCTTCATGCATGCCCGTCGGTTTCGGGTACTCTTGACCTGGCCCTTTTTCAATAGACTTTCAATTTGATTATGAAAGATCCGCCTAGGCCTTCCCCTTGCCATTTCTCCATTCATTTTCGCCATGTAAATCCTTTTTGTCGTTCTCCTTTCATCCATTCTTTCGACGTGACCAAACCATGCGAGCATCCCTTTCTCAATCCTTGTCATTACATCTTCTTTCAAACCACACCTTTCTCTTATCACACTGTTATACAATCGGTCGCTCAGCCTTACTCCAGCCATACTCCTCAACGCTCTCATTTCTACTGCATTTATTCTACTTTCATGCTTCTTCTCCCATACCCAACTTTCGCTTCCATACATTAATGTCGGAACCAGCACTCCGTTATGAACAGCCATACGAGCCTTTCTGGACACGCTTTGGCTGTTCATAAAAGTGTGCAAAGCCCCGTTTACCATATTCCCAGCTTTCACCCGCTTTTCAATATCACTATCACACTTTCCATCTCTCGTAAATACAGATCCTAAATATACAAACTCTTTCACTTGTTCAACATTCTCACCCGCTATCTTAATTTCACACTTTGTCATTTGTTCATCTCTTTCAAAAACCATGATCTTTGTCTTGCTTACATTTACTTTCATCCCTTTCTCTGTCAGAGCTTCATGCATAACTGTTACCATCTCCTGCAAATCTGTTTCTGATGATGCTAATATAACCTGGTCATCAGCGTACAGCAGACATTTGATAAGTAACTCGTTCATTCGTAATCCACAATCAAATTCTTTTAGTCTCGTCAGACAATTATCCATGTATAAGTTGAACAGCCATGGTGACGCTACACATCCTTGTCTCACACCTGTACCGATGCGAAACGACTCTGTGTATGCGCCATTTATCCTAACACAAGCGTTCGAATCCTCATAAAGAGATTTCAACGCCTGTATCAGGCTGCTGTTCACCCCATACACCGACAAAATCGACCACAGTTCATTCCTCACCACTCGGTCATAAGCCTTTTCTAAGTCTACGAAAGCGCAATATACTCGTTGGCTTTTAGCCAGAGATTTCTGAGTAATGCATCGTAGAGAAAAGACTTGATCCGTACATCCCATTCCCTTCCGAAATCCTGCTTGCACGTCCCATATTCTATCATTAGTCTCTTTCATAATCCTTTCAATCAGAATCTTTGCATACAATTTGCCGACAACACTGAGAAGGCTAATACCACGGTAATTTTTGCATTCCAGCTGCGACCCTTTACCTTTGTACAGTGGCACAATGACGGCTTTACGCCAGTCTTTTGGTACTTGGCCACTTACCCAACAAAGGTTCAAAAGGCGGTGCAGCTGCTTAGCAATGGTACCCTCACCAGCCCTCAGCATCTCGACCGATATCCTATCACACCCTGCTGCCTTTCCTGCTCTCATACCTTTCAATGTTTGCACAATCTCATGCATACTTATTTCATTCTCATTCAAATTTTCTTCCACATGATTAGCCTGGGACTGGACTATATCATCTGACCTTTCAAATAAACTCTCGAAATATTCCTTCCACCTATTCAGCACTCTTTCTTCGCCATTCAAAACACTTCCATCCTTGTCTCTGACTCGTATCAACTCCGAGTTTGCGCTCTTTCCTCGAGCTGTCCGTACAGATTTCCAAAAAACTTTAATGTTATTTTGGAAATTGTCAGAGATTTTTCTATCAAACTCATCTTTTCGTTCATCTTTCTTTCTATTCACTACACTCTTCACTAACAAATTCAATCTTTTATATTTCTTTTTCGCTTCGTCTACATCCGCCATTGTCACCTTACATATCCTTTGGTCATAAATAAACATAAATAAATTAAGTCAAATAAGTATGGCCACGTAGAATGTTCAGACAAGTGATATTATGACGTCACTCCAAGCACGTGCTTATTATGTGTATAAACTTATCAATCAATTTACATTATTTATGATAAGTGTACAAATAAAACATGTTATTGATAAGAATGTCGGGACAATTTTTCAAAATGTTACATATACATAACACATACTATAGACATTTAAGATTTTTGGCATAATTATTACATACATACATAAATCACGGCTATTTCCCCGAAGGGGTAGGCAGAGGTGAACTAGCACCCACGTTTCGCCTATTATGTTAGGTCCCAGGTGGCGAGCCTATTGCCATTTATCGGGCACAAAAGTCGCAGTACATTGCTAGGTGGTGTAAGAGGAACGCTGCTGCGCATTCCTCATCACTGATCTATCCTTAGTCGCCTTGTACGACACCCACGGGAATGATTTGGGGTGATGACAATTAACTATTATTATATTAATTATTATTGTAAGCATCTGCCCGGAATACAGAGGACGAGGGTCCAATACCCGCCACAATACTATAATTTTTCAAAATTTTTGTAACCAAAATTTATTCTTTTGTTGCACATCAAGCACAAAAGGCGAATTTCATAATTAATTATTAATAATAATTTATGAATAGATTGTTATCAATTTATCAAATTATTCGTTATTCGACAATTACTGGCCAGAAGTAGCTAGTCCAAAAACTCGAAATTACATTTTATGTGTATTCGAGTCTTTTGTCCGTTGCAACACACTCGTAGCATCGTAGCAATCGTAGCATTAGTTAAGTGTTGCTATAAAATTACCACAAACGCGACTCAATTAAAGTTGTTAAAGTGAGACAACGCTATAAGCCGAGTAGAGCGACGTCCCGTTTTGTCACCCGCGTTTGGATCGCACTATACTTATACCACATGGTACGGCCACAGTACTAATACTAGTTCCAATGTATAGAAAGTAGACGATTCCACAAGCGATTCAATGTAACTCTCAGTAAACAGTTTTAATACACGGTTTTCTTCATAGCTTTCCGGTAGCTGCACGTGGCGTATAGTAATAGGCTCTGATAGCTAGATAACTACATCACGCCACGTGGGCGGGCGTGCAATATTAAGTTTTATATTTATTGCCAATAAAGACTCCAATTGTCTGTCTTGGTCTTGTTACACGAAGGTCAACCAATTGAATAACGAATAAAATGCATAATTGCCAGACTGGTTTTATTTGTTTTGTCGATTGGAAGTGCCGTGGTGACAACAGAGAAGAATTAATAGAGATGCCCCGCAATGACCCGATATAGAGATAGGGGTGGTGACAATTATTGTCACCACCCCCATCTCGTGTAGTTCAAGGTGACTAAGGGGAAGACAGAGATGAGTAATGGGAAGCAGCATTCCTATTATACTATTTAGCTATATGGTGCGATGTACATGCATCACAAATGGCAATAGGCTCTCGCCATACATGGCACGTAACATAATGAGATCATAGTAGGTCATTCACCTCTTTCACCGCCTTCGGAGATAAAAAGGCGTGATTTATGTGTGATGTGATTGCAAGTAGTGATATCACTATTGATATTTACATTCATTGTATATTTTACTACATACAGTCTTTAAATTGATTGAGGAGCTCGCTAGCGCAGTGGCACAGCGCGCTTGGCCTGCGATTGCGTAAACTAAGCAATTTCGCTAAGGCCGATCATTGGATGGGTGACCAAAACATTTATTATCTCGAGTTCCTCCGTGCTTCGGAAGGCACGTTAAGCCGTTGGTCCCGGCTGCATCTGCAGTCGTTAGTACCCACCAACCCGCACAGGGCCAGCGTGGTGGGTTATGGCCCATTCTCCCTATATTCTTCCATCCAAAGGGAAAGCCCGTGCCCCAGCAGTGGGGACATTAAAGGGCTGGTGATGATGAGTCTTTAAATAAAAATACACCAAGATTGTTCGAGCGATTGAAATGAACTGCTAGTACAAAATATATCAATACAAAAACTCCTGCCTTTTATAGTTGGAATTTGCAGCACGTACGTACGACATGTCGTGTCGGAAGAATCGTTTAATAATTACCTCGGCGCAATTAAAACGTACCACGCCTCGTTCTTGCCCTATTAGTAAATTGGAATCTAACTGCATGGTTTTCTGCTATTGTAAATAAATACAGTTTATAGCCGTATTGGCTGTGTCGTGACATCAGAGTAGAATACTATTGTCACCACCCCAAATCTCTCCCGTGGGTGTCGTACAAGGCGATTAAGGATAAATTAGTGATGAGGAATGGGCAGCAGCGTTCCTCTTGTACCACCTAGCAATAGCAATGTACTGCGACTTTTGTGCCCGATAAATGGCAATAGGCTCGCCACCTATTACATGGGACCTAACATAATTGATCTTGATAGCTTCTAGGTTGGTGACCCCAGTGCCAGATTAGTCCATAAGGAAGCTAAGTTTGGGGCATCATGACGTCTTCGGGAACACCATAAAAGTAATATTTTGCTAATTTACGTGTGATGTTTTTCATTTTTTTTTTGCCAGACGATGGCGCAGTAACTAAGCGCACTCGGCCTGCGATTGCGTAAACCTAGGAATGTCCACTAAGGCCGCTTAATGGATGGGTGACGAAAAATATATAAATATTAAATAACTTTCACTTTTTCACTATTCTATTAGTGAATTCACAAGAATAACATTGTTTACTAAGTGTTATGAATTATAGTAATTTATATATTTTAGGCTTTAAGGATAGACGAAGTTTCTAAATAAATAAACTATATCTCGAATTCCTCCCATGGTTCAGAAGGCACGTCAAGCCACAGCTATAGTTGTCAACACCCACCTATTCGCACTGGCCTAGCATGGCATTATGGCCCTTTCTCCCTATTTTCTTCCATCCATTAAAAGAGAAGACCTATTGATACCTACCTTCTTGAAGTGTACCTACTACACAAGATACAGCTTAGCGCAATCTAAAAATCACATTTCCCCTTATATCGCGATATCACCGGCGCTACGGCAGACGAAGTTTAATTGAAATTACAATTTATGCAAATGGAATCCACGGCAAGTTCACATTCTGCGCTAATCCCGGATATCGTCTGATAATTGGCTAGCGGCTACCGGGGGACGCTTACCTGAGCATATGGTTATAGTTGGGACCTAGAGAAGTAGCCAAACTATTCGAACGAATAGAATAAAAATATATGAAACTGACGTTTGGAATGTGTTGCGTAGTGTTCGTGCAAATATATGAAAACCTTATGAAACTGACGTACCACAGAAAAATGTCTTGGCGACCGCCTTGTCAAGTGTTATGGGGTTTCGAGACGGTCAATCAGCTTGGCGTCAAGCATGTGGATTTTAGCTTGCGTCAAGCATTTTGATCGTCTACAATGCTTGCTTGATACTTGAGTCAATCATTTAAAAGCTTTTTATATGTTTGATTTGTTTGACCTACCAACAGAACAGAAACACGCAGAAACTCAATGTGCTTGACTTCAAGTTGATTGACCGTATTCGTAGAAACTTTGTATCGTTTAACACTTAGCAAGGCTCCATTGTCACCATGTTGTTTTTTAGGTAACACGTCAGGTTTCATACATTTTTATTATATTATATTCTTTCAAATTAATTAGCCACTTGTCTAGAGGGGCTGGTTGTATACCAAGAACTAAGCAACGATAAGTTAGGTTCAATGAGCTAGTGGCCTGCACACATGGGTCTAAGCCCCCCATGTGTGCATTGCACAGGTCACCCCGTCTGGGGGGATGTCCAGTGTTTCGGACATCCCCTCCTTTGGCGCTGATCCCGGCGTAAGCCGGGAGGCCCTGGGGAGAGACTGGTGAATTGCCTCACGGCGGATCCCAGACCCTCCCCGCTTGAAGGGCTAGGGGAACACCGGAGTGGTTTAGTGGTGTATTCCCGACTCGAAAGAGTCGGGCGAGTCCCACACACGTCAGCCGCCTAGCTAGCGGCTGATATGGTGCGTAAAGGCAGTCCACTCCGTAAAAAAAAAAAAGTTCAATGAGCTAGGAGCCTGTCCAGAAGAAGCGATTTTTGATTGATGATTTCGCGTACATTTCTTTAGAATCTACACATTTTACTATAGATCCGTTATTAACGAGCAGTGAGTGCATAACAAAACGCGTCTCACTCGCGCGTACTTCTTAACAGGGTGTAAGTTCGTTAAAATACGTGGATCTTGCACGTAGTTATATTCACAAATTCAATAAGTGAGTAAATGCTTACAGGAGCCTTAATTACCACCGACTCTAAACGCGAGTCAATTCCCATTGTTAAAGTGAGACAATGCCATAAGCCAAGTAGAGCGGCGTCTTGTTTTGCCACCCGCGTTTGGATCCCTCTAATGCAGTACGGGCATTGGTCAATTTCATTGTAATATTACAGTAGTTGCAGTCATGAGTTCTTAGAGTTGTAATTTATGCGTGTCTGCGTAATATATTTATAAAGGAAGTAAAAGGGAAAACTCAAAATCCAGAAAACGTCTAATGATACAAAAATCAATTTAAACTATTACGATATCAAGTAGCCATGAATATTATAGTTTGCCAAATCTTGCAGACGCTTAATCGGCAACTGGGTCAGATGTTGAACTAAAACTCAATTACTTCCCCGAGCAAATGGCTTACTAGACTGCGCGCCAGATAAGTCTGCGTGTGGTCAAAATTGGAACTAAAACTCCGCCTACTATTTTGTTTGTCTAGGAGTGTCAATGTGAGCGAGCAGCGCCACCCATCGCGCGCAGACTTATCTGGCGTGCACTCTAGCCGCGTAATTGAGTGCACCGCTCTTAGACGTGTAGTGTTCAAAATTTACGGAACCGTGGAACGACATGCAGAGATACAAAAATCAGCCATAAAAAAAACAGAGTAAATATTATATTTGGAGCTAAAAAGTCTACTTCTTCTTTGCCCTGCCCTGTTCCCAGTCTATCTGGGGTCGGCGCAGTATGTTTCCTCTTCCATTCATATCGGTCAGACGTTATCAGGCCATCCACTCCCTTTTGATTCATATCATCCATCACACCGTAAAGGTGCTAGTGATGAATGAATGTATAGAAAAGAGACGGAACGGACCATGTCGAGAGACCCATGAACGGAGAGAGTTATTGGAATGACAATATTACATACTGCTCAAGGTTTTGGCTTAGGTTTTACAGCCGGCCATCTGCCTGCCACCAACTCTTTGGTTCTTAGGCGATTAGTAGTGTTTAAAGTTTACGGAACACCCTACCCGAGCATCGACATGCAGAGATACAAAAATCAATCTTTAAAAAAACAAAGTAAATATTTGGAGCTAAAAGTTCAGAGGAAAAATAGGAGCCTTGATATCGCCAGCCAATACGAACATGTAGTGACGGTAAACAGACAGCAACGGCAAAATTAATGTGCTAATTATTTTAAAATTTCTCCATTACTAAAAATAAGTTGAGGTTAACAATCGATTAAAGAAATTTGACAGTTTTGGATAGTCTGAAGTGCTTTTCACCATACATTAAAAAAGCTTCAGATCAAAAGTACCTACCCTAAATTGACGATCATGTATGAGGCATTAATAAAATTGGATGAACCGAAAGAAGTATGTAAGGATCGTAGCAAGTGGAAAGAGGTGATGATAAGTATATATTTTTTTACTTTACTTGTATCAGCAATGACTCTAAAAATACTGACGATTTCTACGCAATTTATTCAATGTTAAGACGGACGACCATAATTATGCAAGTCATTGAAAAACTGCAAACAATATGTCAGTCTTATATAATGGAGGCTGTTAGAACATGAAGTAGGTGTACATAAAATATATACATTGTTGATGAGGTACGGATCATAATTAGTGGAAAGAAGTGATCTCTGTCTACTCCTGTGGGAGAAAAGCGTGACGTATGCATGTACATAATAAACAAGTTTGTGAATGAATACGGCTTAATGTTACGATGTAGCAAAACGATGCTCCAAAAAAAGAAGCTTCGGCGCGAATGCACCTTATCACACGGTCTTTCTCGAGGGGTGCGCTATTAGTATCTCTGTTAGTCCTCTGTGAATTTCAATGTGAAGTGTGTCGCACAGAGTCCACATGGCAGACGCGACCCGAATATAGATTGTTTTATATCGGACCACATTCGAGTGGCGTACATTAACCTAATTACAGCTCTCGGTGCACTACAGCCGAATAATCTGCAGTCGAATTTGCCCTGGCCTACCCGTAAAAACACACACACACACGCACACACACACACACACACACACACACGCACACACACACACACACACACACACACACACACTCACACACACACACACACACTCACACACACACACACACTCACTCACACACAAATCACGCCTATATATCTAAAGGGGTATGCAGAGTAAAATTAATACCCACGTTTCGCCAATTAGATTAGGTCCTAATAGGTAGCGACATTATTGCCATTTATGGGGTACGGAAATGGTATAAAAGGAACGCTGCTGCCCATTCCTCTACACTGTTTCAACCACAGAATAGTAAAAGAGGTTAGAAGGCGTATCAAGCAATGTTTGTACCGGGACCAGTGTCGCCACACGCACACATACTAAGCATTTGTTCGTGTCATCACACTTTAAATGACGTTACGAGATTGGTTACTGAATGTCAATCCAAAAAAGTACAAAGTACAAAATGAAACATTTTTACGTACAGTACTGTATATTTTCGGCATTTATATACATAATTATATTAAGAATATGTCCGTCATCTAGTATCCATAACACAAGTGCTTTGGCTACTTTGTGCTAGACGACAGGTGTGAGATTCATATCATCCATCACACCGGAAAGGTACTTGTGATGAATGAATTTAAATAGAAAAGAGACGGAATGGTCGAGAGACCGATGAAAGGTCTCTGAATGTAGAAACGATATTGCAATAATATTCCATTGTTTCCGACTCGCCAAAGCTAAAAACGGACATAACATTACTCTGCAGAAGTCTATTAATACAGCATTCTGCGCCAATACCTACCCCTGAAACCGATAGCCTGGCTCAGCCAATTATACGGCTCGTGAGGTGTTCATTGAGTGGTGCAATTAGGTTATTGTACACCTGCTTGCGTCTGGCTGGGCGTATGCTTTCATCCCGTTTCCAGTTTCGAAACGATGCAAATTGAGCGGTAGGAATCAGAACTAGGTGCGATTGAATCTGACATAGATTAAGGCTAGGTTCACACAGACGATATTTAGAAAGCGTTTAACATAGAGTTTGGTGTCGCACAGACCAGGGGGCCTACCGCCTAACTCGATTGCTGATGATTGCTATATTGCCATGCACTGCTTACGGCTATAGCAGCCATCCTGAAATTTTAGACGGTACGGATTTTGTGCCAAATTCATACAAAATCATTCGATGATCATTTGTTCAAAGCTATCGCTGATAGTTTAGGTACATTTGGTGCGAAATGACAGCATGACGTCATAAACTATAGCTTTTGCTTTAGCAATCGAGTTAGGCGGCAGGCCCCCAGCTTGGAGAGGAGAGCATATTTTGGACAGATTTAAAATAGAGTTTGGTGTCATTGTAATAAGGTAAGGTTAGTTTTTAAATTTCGCCTATTTTTGTACAGCATTTGCTCGAGAGCCGCTCAAAACAAATACAGTGACATGTAAAACTAAACGTGCCATGTGGTGACGGCAAAACAGAAAGAGAAAGAATACAATAGTCACCGCCCCAAATCTCTCCCGTAGGTGCCGTACAAGGCGACTAAGGGTTAAAACCAGAGAACAGAGAAAGTAGTTAGAAGTCGTAAGTGGGCGGGGCACGCTTGCGGCAAGCTGAGAGCGGAATATCATACCTCGATCTTTTTGACGTTGTCACGCTCTCACTCGTTTGTGTGCATTTGAAGAGGAATATTATTAAAAAAATATATTTGAAATGCCGTTTTGTGCGATTTTAAATTGCAGGAAGCCAAGTAGGACTTATGATCTTACTAATGCAAACATTTCAAAAAATATAAAATTATTACGACGCCACGTTACAACTTTTCATTGCTGGCTGTGTATATTGCCGATGGAAGTTGTATTGTCATAAAACGTCAATGGGCATGAAACAACAAATCGACACGAATCGCACTGTGGGACATCCATAGGTCATAAATCTTGGATAGTTGCGGTACCTTCTGAAACTATAAATAGGTCAGTAATTAGAGTGCGCCTTCATTATCTATTGTGCATTCAAAGAGAGCGCATCGCCAATCGTAAATACTGTTATCAGTGAGTCATTAAAAAGCGTGATGTCATTTGTTGTCATTGCGGGACCTGTGAGTGCTGTGTGAGTTTTTTCTGAAATGGATATCCAAGAACAGGGTATGTAATAATTAATATTTTTATTTTTATTGTATCTTAGTATATATTTTCTTTAGTATGTCATTGCTACGAGGCGACTTTTCTTGGAGTATTATATTTTAATATTCAAAGTTTGAATAAACTTTTAAATATGTTCCCACTCGCTCCCACTATGGAGGTATATTGCACCATAATCTTTAGACTTTCTTATCTTAGGAAAATTAAAACTTGGCTGCCCTTATCTGCCCTTTTGGCGATGACAAGGGTGCTACGGTTGCCAGATTATCTCGTAGCATTTGCTACGAAATTAGTTTATTTAGTCTTAGTGCTTTGTGTAGGTTTTGTGACTGAATTTTAACCGTTTTTTTTTGTTTTAGGTAATTTATATATATGCTCGTTTTCAAGAATGCATATTCTTGAAATATGGCTAACTGTCAATACCGATAATGACTCGGAAAAGTGTCGTCAAGTCCTACAAAGTTTGTTGACTACTCTGAACGATGCTGAGAACATTGATATTCATTATTTAGAGAAAATTATTAATAATTTATGTAAAGCTATTGCTCGATTCTGGAAAAAATGTAAAAGGGAATAAACCAAGCTTTTATATAAGAATTCCGATTGGTTTAATGTTATTGAAAAAATTCAACTTGTGAAAAACAATAAGCAATGTACTCCGTCTGAAACGTCGCCGTGTCATTCACGTCCTCGAAAACCTTTTACGCAATGTAGTAAAAGGACTAAACGTCGGAGAGTAGCTGATTTGTCAAAGTCTGATGATTCTACTGTGAGTGCATTGCTTGATGTTTCAGACTGTTCATTCGATTCGTGTATATCTAGAGTTAGCACTGATGATGTCTTGTCACTTGTGACTGATGCTCAGTTGACAAAACATCAGTACTTATTAATTAAAAACTTTGTTAATAGTAAGATTTCTCCTAATGTATTACCATGTTACCAACAAATTACTAAAGCGAAACAGAGATGTTACCCTTCTAATATAACTGTTTCCGAGTCTTCAGCTGAAGTTGAATTACAAAGTCTTTTTGATCACACAGCTTCTCGAATCCTTGAATCTCAAAAAGAGGTCTTAGATCAGATTCCTGATGATTGTTTGTCTAATATCTCTTTACTTGGGAAATGGGGATTCGATGGCAGCACTGGACATAGTGAATACAAACATTTTTTTTCAGATTCAACTTTAGAAGATAGTAGTTTGTTTGTAACATCTTATACGTACCCCTTCAAATTATTGTAAAATTAGCTGAAGATAATTGTAAAATTTTATGGAAGAATCCTCGACCCTCTTCCACTAGGTACTGCCGTCCTATTCGATTTCAATTTTTGAAAGAAAGCACAGCAGTGTCTTTGCAAGAGGAAGCTTATTTTAAGGATAAAATTGAAAGTTTGCAACCTACTTTTATTCAGATCGACAATCGTGAATTGGTCGTTTCTCATAAGTTGCAGCTTCTCTTAAACTTCCCCCTAAAAAGAAAAATACTCTGTCACAAAGTGTAATAGAATTGTTACATGTTTAATATTGTTAGAATAATAATAATTTATTTGTATTTTGTTAGTTGTTTTGTTTTTTTTGTATTTAATTAATTTTAATTTATTTATTTTATTATTTTATTATAATTAAATAATGTTATCAATGTTTTGACTCTTATTTTATTTAAAATATATGTTTTACATTCCAATTTTTAAGTGTTTGAGTGCATGATAAATTTAGGTAAAAGTATGTTATTGTTTATATTTGTTTTTTACTGAAGGAAACGTTTTTTATTCCGTAAATACATGTACTTCTTTCATTTTAATGTTCCTAAAACACTTTTATAACTATAAGTCACTAAAATAATACAATGTATTAATAGTAACATGACTTTAACTATTTATGACCGCCCTTGTATGGAGCGTGTCCCACTGTGCGATGGGGCGAAATGTTACCATATTCCACTTAATTAAAAACTAATCGATACTTATATCGATACATTTCTTTTTTAATATTTATGTAATAAAACCTTATTTTTGTAATAAAATAAATATAAAAATTTATTCGATATTTATACAGATAAATATTGAAAACTAATTTATCGAAAGTTATAGAATGTGTTACTAAAATGTTTAGAATTTAATAAGTGATGCTTCCAATCGTCACAGCCAATAGTCACCCCGCCACCCGCACGTGGCACTCGCCTGAGTAGTATAAAAATGATTCTATCACTAGAGCTAAAAGGTTGATTATTGTGTGGCCCGATAAACACATTTTTTAGTCCCTATGTAAATGCCGTAAGACTTAAACCTGTATAAGATGATAATTATTATCATTGACGTTAGGGAATATAGAAAAAACTTGTCTTGATATCCCTAATTATGTCTGTGTCTATCTTATTAAAGCCTTACTGGTAATTTCATGCAGACAAGTCTTTAAAAAAATAAAAATATGCAATGATCTCCATAAAATTAAATTGTTTCTACAAAAGAAACAAAAAAAATAAACTCGTGATAATATGTTTTTGGTCACCCATCCAATGACTGATTTTAGGGAACATTGATTTGCGTACGCAATAGCACACACTAAGTAATCGTGCTTCAATTATGATCTGCTCAATAAGTACCTACCTAATACAGGCCTGGTAGACAGCACGTGGATCACAACTCAATGAATGTTTCGCCGTCCGTGTAATTACGGTTCGACTGCGCTGCGCCGCTGAGTATTACTCACTTCCATCAGAACAATGCACGCAATTGACTGCGAGCATGAGTGGAGCATTGTTTCTCCAATTGGAGCGTATGTCAACCCTCAGCAATAAACCTGATAACTTCTATTGAGGGGAGCTTGGTCGGTGTTTGGCGCGGTCGGCCTGGTATTGCGTAGGTTGACGAACTTTTGAAATTGTAATCGTCATTTTTTTATTAAACGCTGACACGGCATACGTTGTTATTAAAACGTAGTGTTTATATACTCTTTGGTTGTTATGCCATATAAATTTTCCCATTGCCATAATTACGATTTGGTGCAGTCATGTCCAAACATCGTACCGAACGGACGAACGTCAAATATTTGACAGGAAAGCAGTTTATATGGGAAAATTAATTAATTTCATATTTTATTACCTTTCATGCCTTGCCTGGCCCAATACAATCGTTTCAAAACCAAAATCAGCTAAATTGGCCCAGTCGTTCTCGAGTTTTAGAGAGACAAACGAAGAAGATTACTTATTAAGCAAATTATAAAGAGCCTTTCGGTCGCTACCTACTTAGGCTGGTGTTTACCAACACATAAACAGGCGATTATTATTTTCATCCCCCCATCTCGGAAAAAGCGTTTTTGCTCTTCGATATCTGAGTGCAAACCCGTTTTTATCCTCTAGAGGATAAAGTAAATTTGAATTTGGAACATCGCGTGCAAGTGCAATATGTTTGTAAATACAAAACATAATGTTTTAATTTGATTTTAACTCTCCATATTTTTTTAGGGAACGCAAAGGGTCTGCCCATACTGCCCATAATGTCTTTAGTATATTTATTTCATATAATATGAATAAATTAGTGAGTGAAATGAATGTATAAAATTAATTTTACATTAAAATATGGATGTCACACATTTTATCGCATCTAGGGAGTGCTTGGCGCGAATTGAATGATACCAGAGTTCATAATGGCGAATGATGAGGTGTGAAAACCACTTTAAAATTCTTAACATCAAACACATCACAAGACTTATTTTCAATGATTATACATAATTTCACACCATTCCGGATGCTTGTGCATCAAAACAACACCACTTTTTTTTATATATCTCCGAAGGGGTGGGCAGAGGTGAACTAGCACCCACGATTCACCAATTATGCTAGGTCCCATGTAATAGGTGGCGAGCCTATTGCCATTTATCGGGCTCAAAAGTCGCAGTACTTTGCTAAGTGGTAGGTATAAGAGGAACGCTGCTGCCCATTCCTCATCACTGGTTTATACTTAGTCGCCTTGTACGACACCCACGGGAGAGATTTGGAGTGGTGACAATTATATTCTACTCTGCCGTCACCACACCACTTTCACTGCACAAAATCCACTTTGAAAAACATCATCAAAACTATTGGACCTCTATGGCGTCGAATTTATTAAGCAACCTTTTTAATTGTTAAAAATTCAGATTCGGAACCTTCTTGGTGTACTTTTTTTATTAATTTGCTTTGCACGTGCGCGTCTGAGTAGATGTTGTGTGTTTGTTGGGTGTTTGTTGTTGGGTTTAGAATCCTTCGCTAGCTCGGTCATCAAAATTGAGCACGTGGTTAAAAAGCAACTTTGCACTCACGTATAACAAATAACTATTATCCATTTATTTTTGACATTTTATCGTGTGGAAGAACTGTCAAAAGCTGGCGGTTATTTTTTAATCGCTTGATTTACGTTTTGGTGAAGTCGAGCCTAAGTAAACTAAAGCTGATTATTCGATGGGTGGTCAATATATTATAACTCTAGTACCTGTGTGCTTAAAAAAATTAAACAAGTCAACTCCGGAAAAATAAAAGGTGCGTCAAGATTGATACGTCAACATACCTATACATACATAAATCACGCCTATGAATATCATATGACTATTTAAATTATGTAACTTAAATTATATATACCGAAAGTTGTTCATAATAATTAAATATTTATTAATACTTATGTACCTACTTACACAGACATAATATCTGTTATTGTTAGTGAGTATGGCTCTAACTGCCGCACTCAGAGACGTCAAATAACGTTAATGAGTAATTAACGTCAAAAAATGACAATTCAAAACTGTCGCTATTCTTGCCGGGTCTATGGTCTAGATTTGAATGAAATTTTTTGACATTAAATACTCATAAAAGTTAATTGACGTCTCTGAGTGCGGCAGTTAAAAGTACATCAGCTGTCAAAAAAAAAAATTAAGGTGCCAATTGAAAATTGAAAACGAGTCAGGTATTTCATTTTTTATTAAACTTGGCAATATGCTGAATAGGCCACCTATTTTGGCGCAATCGTGGGACATAATACATTAGCAGTTAAAATAGGAACTATTATTTAATATTTGTTTTTCTTTTGACAATAACAATCTTGCATTGCATGTAATGTCTCATGTTTCTGTGAAAATAAAATTTTCTTTCTTTTTATTTATCTCCGAACCGGCAGAGACGAATAAACCCCCATTTCTGTCCTGTGTCATAGGGGCGAGCCTATAACCACCCTATCGGGCACGTAATTCGCAGTGAATTTCTACGTGGTGTAAGAGGAACGCTGCTGCCCATCACTCATCGCTGGCTTTACTCTTAGTCGCTTTGTAGGACACCGATGGGAGGTGGCGATAATATTAATTAATTTCAACACAGATCATGCTAATGCATTGCATGCTTTGATAGCAGATCACAGTAGGATCAATTTATTAATGTAACATCAATGTAACCTGTGTATCGCAATAAAGAAATTTGAATTTGAACGACATGTTCTCTACCCCTTCCAGGTGAAGCCTACTGTTCCTCTTTGTGGAGCAAAACATATAGGTATACTCTCCGTATATTTGCCTACGGCCTCAGCAAAACAAGAACTGGAACTGTATTGAAGTGTCTGAAGCGATACGATACTTCTGCTGGCTGCGTGGCGGCACTATATGAGAAACAAGCTAAGTAGGTCGCGGTTCGAGCCTTGCATTTATTACGAAGCCTGCGATGCAAATTTGGCGTCTAACACTATGATCCACGAGACCCTAATGTTAAGCGAATAACGCCTCTATTTACTTAGTGCGAAGTAATCTTGTTATGTGCGAACGGGAAGCCGTATATTGTCGTCATGTGTTCTTTGTACAAATGCCTAGTAAAAAAAATGCTAGAGATATCGTTATAGCACCTCCATGGTAGATAATTATCATGTGAAATGCTAATTCTACGTTACCACATCGGATATGCGACGAGCTGAGGAATAATATTGAGCAATAATGAAGAACATATAAATTAAACTTAAACGAAAACCTTGAGCATACGCATTGGAATGTTGTCGTCGGTCTCTGGACATCGTCCTTCCGTCTTTCTATACATTCATTCATCTACACTTCCGGTGTAATAGATGATAAATGAATCAGAAGAAAGTGGATGGCTTGGTGACGTCTGACCGATATTAATGTCTATTGGTCTGCTGAGCAAATGAAGTCTAATGGTCCACAAATTATTCCCACAGATTAAGATAAAAGTAATGTAACTACATACAACTGCCAGAGCTTACTTTATCTGTCTCTTATTTTTCTACGCCTATCTGTGGATATAATATTCAAACCGAAGGTAAGAGCCCGTTTTTGAAATTGATGAAAATGAAATTAAAAAAAAAACGAAATTTAACGGGCCGCAGCATTCGTCAATACCACCTAGCAATAAACTGCGATTTAAGTACCCAATGGATGAAAATAGGCTTGCTACCTTTACATGGGACCTAAAATAATCGGCGAAAGGTGAGTGATTAATCACCCTGCCTACCCCTTCGGGGATAAATAGGCGAGATTGCTGTATAATATAATATTGTGCGTAGTTTCCACAGTGCCTCCCACTCTTTCGGTAAACAACGACATTGTATTTATCACGACTACCAAGAATAGTCAAACGCAATTAAATTTAATAATCTAGAGCAGTTCTAAATATAAACACAGATTATCAGCATACTTCAGTCAAAAATGATTACCACAAAAGCTGTTCTAATTCCTTCGCAGCAGAGTACGGTTTGGCGTGGCCTTAAGTCAGTTATAGATGCTTGCCCAAGGGTGCTGATAAAAGCAGCGCATAGCAAGTCGGCGCTTAAGCTTTGTTAAGTCCAAAAACGTTTCGATAAGCTTTTGTTTCAATGTTTATCGAAACGTTTTGTCGCTTATTTTCGTAATTGAGGTTTGCGTACGTTTGTTTTATATAAATGATGGGTTGGTAAATATTATATTACAGGCTGCTGTGGAACTGTTTGATTTTGTTCCTGTCGATCAAGTGAAGCTTTCATTACATAGGAAATTGGGACAATTCTAAAATTATTATATGGGATAAGTCAGCCCAAAGCGACCTAAGGTACCTAATAATAAAAATGCTGTTTAAAGTGGACACTATTGTATTAAAAATGGCAGAATAAGTGTAGTGACGGCAGAGCAGAATACAATTGTCACCACCCCCATCTCTCCCGTGGGTGTCGTACAAGTCGACTAAGGGTAAATACCTACACCAATGAGTAATGGGCAGCAGCATTTCTCTCATTCCACCTAGCAATATAAATGCACTGCGATTTACGTGCTCGTTATATGACAATAGGCTCGCCACCTATTACATGGGACCGAATATAATTGGCGAAAATTGGGTGTTGATTTACCTCTGTCAACCCCGGATTCAGGGATTAATAGGCATGTTTTATATTATATATGTAATATTGAAAAAGGATAATCAGTGATAATCAGTGATGTGATGGGGAATGGGCAGCAGCGTTCCTCTTATACCACCTAGCAATGTACCTACTGCGACTTCTGTGCCCGATAAATGGCAATTGTCTCGCCACCTATTACATGGGACCTAACATAATTGGCGAAACGCGGGTGCTAGTTCACCTCTGCCTACCGCCTGCCCCGAAGGGGTCTTCGGGGATATAGGCGTGATTTATGTATGTATGTAATATTGAAATGTAAATATTATAAACTTCAAGTAACTCTTTTGGTTGTAACTTAAAACATTTAGCACCAGAAGATAATTATTATGCAATCTGCTTTAAATGAAAAGTATCTAAAATAGGTGACGCAAATACCAATGACACGACAAGAGTACCTACGATCGAGTGTAATAAAACCAGTTGTCAATTACACAAAGGACCGACACGATTTATAAGTTAAGTCCCCCTCGATATTTATTGTTCACATCCTGCGCTTGACCGAACCCAACACTCGAGACAACAACATCATGCTTTAGTATCATACATACATACATAAATCACGCCTATATCCCCGAAGGGTTAGGCAGAGGTGAACTAGCACCCACGTTTCGCCAATTATGTTAAGTCCCATGTAATAGGTGGCGAGCCTATTGCCATTTATCGGGCACAAAAGTCGCAGTATTATTGCTAGGTGGTATAAGAGGAACGCTGCTGCCCATTCCTCATGACTGATTTATCCTTAGTCGCCTTGTACTACACCCACGGGAGAGATTTGGGGTGGTGACAATAGTATTCTACTCTGCCGTCACCACGCGGCTTTAGTATCGCTTGCTGCAAATAATGATCGATAACTATGATCGCGTTGACCCTATTGCTTACTAACATACTTCTTCTTCTCCCTGCCCTGGTGGCCTAGACATACAATAACATACCGACAAAGATAACGAAGTTCGATAAAGCGAAATGTATGGGATTTGACGCTGTAGATACCAAAGTAATATGGCCGATCGTGACGAACTTCGACACGTTATAGTTATGAAACGATTGCCACTTGGCTACGGGCCCTGTTCCCAGTCTATCTGGGATCGGCGCATTATGTTTCCTCTTCCATTCATATCGGTCAGACGTCATAAAGCCATCCACTCCCTTTTGATTTATATCATACATCACACCGTGGTGCTAGTGCTAAATCAATAATACAATACATAAATCACGCATATATCCCCGAAGGGGTAGGCAGAGGATGGGCGCCAATTATGTTAGGTCCCATGTAATAGGTGGCAAGCCAATTGATGCCATTTATCGTGCATGGAAATTACAGTACGTCGCTAGGTGGTATAAGAGGAACGCTGCTGCCTCATCCTCATTGCTGTTTTAACCATTAGTCGCCTTGCACGACAACCGAGGGAAAGATGGGGGTGGTGACATTTGCATTCTGCTCTGCCGTCACCACATGGCATATATCGTCGTCACCACATGGCTTACTTTTTATTTTATAAAATCGAATGTATCAAAAGATAACAAGCCACATTTTTTTTTGTTCATTTACCGATACGTTGATTGAATTCCAACAACAATTATGCCTATTTTTTGAGGCCAATCACAAGTCAATTAACATTTAACGATACTATATCCAAATTTAGAGTCGAATAAAAATGAGATTGTAATTATTGTTGTATTGTGTGTTAATAATTAAAAAATCGACAAGAAGGCAATAATGGCCGCTCAATATTTGATAAATTAATGAATTATGCTCGAGACGTAGAAGATGTTAATAAATAAATGTAAATTACATCAATCACACCTATATCCCCGAAGTGGTAGGCAGACGTGAATTAACACACAACACAGCTCATTTGTCGCGAAATTGTTTAGGTCCCATGTAAAACGTGGCGAGCCTATTGCCATCCATAAATGTAAATCGCGCAGTAAAAATTAAAAAATACCCTCTTTCGTGTTACGCGACTGATTCGAAGCCGCCCTTAGCATTCTGCTTTGACAGGAGATTTGTGAAACGCTGTACGTAACACGATTATGTGGAAATATTCTTGAAATGAAGGCCAGTGATATCTGTAACGAACCAAAGATAAAAGAACTCCATTTACAAGGACCCCTCTGATTAAGCTCAAACTTGAGGTGGTCGGGAAAAGTAAAGTGCTACGACGCATGATTTCGTCGACAGTGCACAATAATAATTACATTGGAAATTATGTACTGATCAAACTGAAAATGTTAAAAAAAATCAAAATGATTTAATTATGCAGGAGAGATACCGTTCTGGACAGTATTCTCGCTCTGAGTATAAATACTACTACTGGGTATACCTAAGATTTAGGGGAAGGCCACTGAACGCGTTTAATAGTGCAGTAATAAAAAAGTTGACGCCGAAAATGTTGATAGCCGTGTGGTGACGGCAGAGTAGAATACAATTGTCACCATCCCAAATCTCTCCCGTGGGTGCCGTACAAGGCGACTAAGGATAAATCAGTGATGAGGAATGGGCAGCAGCGTTCCTCTTATACTACCGTCCTGACAATATACTGCTACTTTTGTGCCCGATAAATGGCAATAGGCTCGCCACCTATTACATGGGACTTAACATAATTGGCGAAACGCGGGTGAGAATTCACCTCTGCCTACCCCTTCGGGGATATGGGCGTGATTTATGTATGTATGTATCTATAAAAAAGTTACTATAATCTACCTCAAACTAGTTATTATCATCTATTAAAAATCTGTAATGGTATTTTTATAATTGGGCTACCCTCTTTTGAATTTAAATTACAAAATTCTCCCCTTTTTCTGCACGCCATCAAACTTAGCCAACATAAAGGCAGTTCAAACTCGCCCGACCTAATTTCAAAAGGTTGCATCTTGTTCTAATTTTGGCGGCGTAAGGCCAGGGGCCTTACCACGAACTCTAAACGCGACTCAATTCCCATCGTTAAAGTGAGACAACGCTATAATCCGAGTAGAGCGGCGTCCCGTTTTGTCACCCGCGCTTGGATCGCATTAATACTTCATGGTACGGCCACTGAACGCGTTCAATAGCAGTACTCTGCTTCCTATTATAATTAGGGTACACAGGGGAAAGCATGACAAATTGAATACATACATACGTCACGTGACAAAATAAAGGGAACAGAGTAAAAGCTTATCAATTGGCTGTACGAGCGTAAACGGTTTTTTTCAGCCTCCTAGCGGCCAGTTGACATCTGTTCCGTTTATTTACTCACGTGCATACGTCACGCTTTTCTCCCACAGGGGTAGGCAGAGAGCCCTTATTTCCAATTGCTACGATCCCTACATACTTCTTTCACTTCATCCGATCTAATCTCATTAATGTCCTCATGCATGCCCGTTGGTTCCAGCAAATTGAGACACTCAATAAATTGTACTAGTATTTACAAAGAAATAAATTAGTGGTTTAAAAAGTTCGAAAAAAACAGTGTTTACAGTGTGCAGTATTTTTAAAGAAATCCAATATTGACGGTAACGACCATTCAATGTAGTCCGATTTAGCTAGTGGCTCAATTTACTCTACATGTGGTTAGGCATCGATCATTGGTGCCTACGTACTACATGAATTTGAGACAAACCATTGAGTCCTGAGTATAGGGTCTTCAATATGTTCATAATAATTAGCACGTTCAACCAACCAAACAGGCAAACAAAAAAACTCTTCAGCTTTATAATATTATAGTATAGATTTGGGTTGCCAACATTTTTACATTGTAAATAGTTAACTATTGTGCCGTGTGGTGACGGCAGAGTAGAATACAATTGTCACCACCCCAAATCTCTCGCGTGGGTGTCGTACAAGGCGACTAAGGATAAACCAGTGATGAGGAATGGGCAGCAGCGTTTCTCTTATACCTACCACTTAGCAAAGTACTGCGACTTTTGTGCCCGATAAATGGCAATAGGCTCGCCACCCATTACATGGGACCTGGCATAATTGGCGCAGCGTGGGTGCCCCCTTCGGGGATATAGGCGTGAATTATGTATGTATGTAAATAGTTAACTATTAATTCAGTCATGATTCAAAAAAAACTATGGGCACACACAGTTTGACCAAACATAAACATCCTATAAATGCGAAAGTGAGTTTCTTTAAACCTAAAGTTTAGGTGGTGTGGTGGTTTGGTTGGTTGAACGTGCTAATCTCATGAACTACTGAATCAAATTGAAAAATTCTTTTTGTGTTGGATATTCCATTTACCGAGGTAGGCTATAGTCGGTTACTAAATAGTAACCGACATTAACGCGATCGCCCACGGGCGCCCACTAGTAAATAAACAAGTGCATTTATCCAGCAGTCCTTAAGCCGAAGAAGGCGATCCTTCGGCAAAGGGATAGTTACAAACACTGAGCCACTTCCTTCGTAAGGAAGGCCTGTACCCTAGCAGCAGGGACATAAAAGGGCTGGTAAAGATGAGGACAAGGGCATATTTGTAATGATATTTGTTGATTCAATGCCATTGATGCAATATTGCATAGACAGTGGCCATGGCGCCATGCAATATTGCGTCACGCAACGTGTTAACACTTTAAGCCTATATTATTATCTTCAATACATAAATGCGAATTCTGCTAAACTACTGCAGTCACCTCTTTTTTCTATTTGAAAATAAAACTCTTTAATGATATACAATAAAATTACCCGAGCAACATTATAGGTTAGATTTGTACTTATTTATTATTATGACGAATTGATGACCTACATATTTACTATAAAAGATGCACTGTGTCTAGCTTGGTTATCCCTGAAAGGGATAATCAAATTAACTCTACTTAGTAATAAAAAGAAAAGAAAATAAAAAGAGAAGACATTTTTCACATATCACTACTGTGTCTCCCCTGCAGGAGGTAACAATTCCTCAGTATTATGACGTCAAGATCATCACTGACAACCCCCAATCATATATAATAATAACAATGGATTCTTGCATTGCGGATTGCACATATAGGAATTAATGCTTAAATATTAATGGGACTTCTGAAAACTAACTGATACTTTGTACTACATAATTAATGGCTCACTCCGCGAGGTTCAATGGTGGCTGTTAAATTAAAAACAGAGCAATGTGCGCTCGTAGTGATTAAGTTTTTAAATAATAATGAGATTGTAGTTAACCACTATACACCAATTTATATAGACGAATTGAATCAAATTCCAGAAAACTTTCATATCTGTCTCAACCTTTCATTTCAAAACCTTATAATTACGGGTACTTCACTAATAGCTACTTAAAAATATTACAAAACTATATTTCTTGTTTGAGGACAGGGATACACCTGTCTGATTAGCTACATCTAATTATAATGGTTTGGTATACAAAAATTACATATTTATTTGAATTAGACTGTTTATAGATTAAAACTCAAGCTTGGGTACTAGAAGCGGGCGAATACAGCCACCGAAGTAAAAGGTGTTATCGATTACTAGCAGTTCACTGCCTTTTTCCTTCGATGTTGAACAATGTTGTTTATTGTTTTGGATGCTAACCTCCATTTACAATGAGACTGAAAACAATAATAACTTATAATAGTATTTTAGACTCTATGAATTGGTGTATCGATATTTATCCCAATAAATTTGAATACGGGAATTAATTCTTCATAGGGTAGGTACGTTAGTGTTTAGTACATAGGTATGTACTTCATAATAGCTGTGAGCTCACTTCACAGTAAACATCACTTCATATAGATTATGAAACAGCTGACAAACAATCCAATTTATGGTGTTTAATACAAAAATTCTAGTAATCAGTCGAAAGTTTAATACGGAGACAGCGGACAATTTAGCCTTATCTAACCTCCATTTGTGTGAAAGTTATAGGCTCAAGTTGACAGATCCAAATCCGCAGGTTCTTGCTAAAATGGCACGCTACGAAGCCTTACAGTGTAGTACTCACCACACGACGGAGCATGGGCGCGGCGCGGCGCGCGGCGTTTGCCTTTAACTAAATGAATCCTCGACTACGTACACCGATATTCGCCATTTCTTTACTAAATCCACCCAACATTCAGCTAAAGACCAGGAAAGAGCTCCGCCTCCGCCGCCGCGGCGCTGTTGCTAGGTGCCAGATCAATCGCCAACCCTTGCAGGTTACATGAATGAAGGCTACACATTCACCGACCGTTTACATTCCTCTTCGGCTCATTT